>PUFA01000306.1:920000-1490610 GCA_003508835.1 Eonycteris spelaea | reverse complement strand
TGATACTTTGTTATTAGAGTATAGGAACGCTATGAATTTTTGAATGTTGATATTGTATCTAGAGACATTACTGTATTTGCTTACTGTTTTTAGTAGAGTTCTTGTGGAGTCTTTAGGGTTTCCTATATAGACAATCATGTCATCTGCAAATAGTGACGTTTGACTTCTTCATTTTTCTATTTTGATGCCTTTTAAATCTTTCTCTTGCTTGATTGCAGTAGCTAGGACCTCCAATGTTATATTGAATAACGTGGTGATAGTAAACAGTCTTGCTTTTTTCCTGATCTTAGAGGGAAGGTTTTTTAGTTTTTCACCATTAAGTATAATGTTAGCTGAGAACTCATGATATATGGCCTTTATAATGTTAAGGTACTTTCCTTCTATACCGATTTAGTTAAGTGTTTTTGATCACAAATGGGTGCTGTATCTTGTTGAAGGCTTTTTCTACATCTACTGATATGATTATATGATGCTTATTTTTTACTTTACGTGGTGTATCACATTAATTGATTTCCATATGTTGAACCATCCATGTGCCCCTGGGATGAAGCCCATTTGATTGTGGTGTATAATCTTTTTAATATGTTGATGTATTCGGTTCGCTAGTATCTTATTTAGGATTTTTGCATCTGTGTTCATGAGAGATATTGGTGTGTAGTTTCTTCTTTTGTGTTATCTTTACCAGGTTTTGGCATTAAGGTAATATTGGCCTCATAAAATGAGTTGGGATCTATTCCTCCTCTTTGATGTTTTGGAAGAGTTTGAGGAGAAAGGTATTAAGTCTTCTTTGGATATTTGTTAGAATTCATTGGTGAAGCCATCTGGTCCAGGACTTTTACTTTTGGTAGGTTTTTGATGATTGTTTCAATTTCCATATTGCTGATAGGTCTATTTAATTTTCCATTTCTTCTTGATTCAGTCTAGGAAGGTTGTATTTTTCTAAGTATTGGTCCATTTCTTCTAGGTTATTCAATTTGGTGTTATATACATTTTCATAGTATTCTTGTATGATGCTTTGTATTTCTGCAGTATCTATTGTAATTCCCCTTTTGCATCCCTGATTTTGTTTATTTGTGTCCTTTCTCTTTTTCTCTTTAGTGAGTCTAGCCAGGGGATTGTCAATTTTATTAAGCTTCTCAAATTACCAGCTCTTTCGTTGCATTTTTTTTCTATTTTTTTTTGGGGGGGGTTGTGTTGTTTTAAATTTTTTAATTCTACTCTAATTTTGATGATTTTTTTCTTTGTGCTGACTTTAGGCTTCACTTGTTCTTCCTTTTCTAGTTATTTAAGATGAAGCATTAGGTTGTTCATGGACTTGTTCTTGTTTTTGGAGGTAGGCCTTAATGATATGAACTTTCCTATTATGACCACTTTTGCCATGTACAAAAGCTTTGACATGTTGTAGTGTCATTATCATTCCTTTCTATGTATCTCTTGATCTCTCTTTGTATTTCTTCTCTGACCCAGTTATTCTTCAGTAGTACGTTCTATAATCTTCATTTATTTGTGGTTCTTTGTGCTTTCTTTTTACAGTTGATCTCTAGTTTCAAAGCATTATGATTAGAGAATATGGTTGGTATGATTTCAACCTCTTATGTTTGTTAAGGCTATCTCTGTGCCCCAGTATGTGGTCAGTGTTTTGTGTGCACTAAAGAAGAATGTATAAGCAGCTGTTTTGGGATGGAAGGCTCTGTAAATGTCAATGTGTCCAGTTGGTGTAATGTATCGTTTAAGAAAGTTATTTCCTTATTGATTTCTTGTTTGGATGATCTGTCCGTATCTGGGGTATTTAGGTCCCCTGCTGTGATAGTGTTTTGGTCTGTTTCTCTCTTTAGTTCTGTTAGTAATTGCTTTATATATTTTGAGGCTCCCTGATTGGGAGCACAGATATTAATAAGTGTTATGTCTTCTTGGTGCATGATTCCCTTTATCATTATGAGTGTCCCTTTTTGATTTTGAAGGCTATTCATCCGATATTAGTACCACTATTTCCACTTTTCGCTGAATGCCATTTGCTTGAAATGTCATTTTCCACCCTTTTACTTTGAGTCTATATTTGTCTTTGGAACTGAGATGTGTCTCCAGGAGACATACACGGTTGGGTTTTGTTTTTTGGTCCAATCTGCAACTCTGTGCTTTTTTATTGGTGAGTTTAGCCCATTTACGTTTAGGGTGATTATTGAAATATGAAGTCTTTTTATATCCATTTTATCTTTTGTTTTCTGGTGGCTCATTGTTTCCATTGCTTCTTTGTTCTTGTGTTTCTGTTTTCTTTATTTTGGTTGGCTTTTGTGTGTGTTTTTTTGTTTTTGTTTTTGTTTTTTGTTTTGTTTTTCCTCTGGTCCTTATTGTTTTATGTTATAAAGTTCTGCCTAAATCTTTGGCCTCTGGTTTCCACTCCTGATGGTATCAGCTACTTCTTATATTTTTCTTTCATTATGTTTCATTCTTCAGGTTTTCTCTTCTTCCTTCTGATTTATTTCTAGATTTCTGTTTTTGATATCACTGATCCTTTCCTCCATTTGGTCGACTCTATTTCCTAAGCTTGTTATTTCATTTTTAACTCTTTGTAGTGTGTTCTCTAGCTCCAGAAGGTCAATTCGGTTCTTTTTGAGGGTTTCAATCTACTTGCTAAAGAAGTCATTTTGCTCATCTAGTTGTTTTTTCAGGTCTTGAAATTGTTGATATGATTCCTTTCAGATCCCACTGAGGTATTTCAGAAGTACCATCCTGAATTCTCTGTCATTTAAATTACATATTTCTATGTGTGTAAGGTTACTTTATGGAGATTTTTCTCTTTCTTTCTGAGATGCTTTGTCACCTTGATAGTTCACGGTGTTTAATGGACTGTTTCTCAGGCTGGGCATTAATGGAAGTGTGTTCTATTTATTATGTAGTGGTCCCTTGTCGTTGTAAAAATGTGTTTTCTTTGGGTTTCCAGTAGGTGACATCTAAGTCTCTTGAATCTCTGCTTTATATAAAGTGTTATTAGTATCTTTTTTTCCCTTGTAGTTGTTTAATCATGCTCACTACCTCAGTGTCAGTTCCCGTAAGTGTTATTGACAGTTTCGGTAGTGTTTGCTCAGATTTCCCTGGGGCTCCACAGTGTTCCATCTTGGAGGGTATGGGAGGAGTGGTCCTCTGGGTGGGGGTTCGAGGCTGTGGGTCAGCCTCATTTTTACAACTGTGGCTGATAAAAATCAACTGTTGTTTCTGCCATACCCACTTTTCTCTCTCCCTTTTTCTCTGCCTTCTGCCCTGATGATTAGGCATTGCCACCGACCACGTGGAGCTCACAGCACCTTCAGGCAGGGCAGTTCATGGAACTCACTGCTCCATCTCCCCTCTGCCTTCTCCAATAGGGAGCTCTGGATTCAAGAGGTAGCTTCTTTGTTCCTGCCAGTCCATCACCTGACACCTGGAGTTCTGATCTGTGTTAGTTTCATGTGCAGATCCCACTCTTAGACATCATGGTGTGCAGATTGAGTGTCTTTTATTGAGTTTTGGGTGTTCAGCTTATATCTTGTTGAAGGGGAGAAACTAACGCCATGTTTAATCCAATTCCCCATATCTGCATTCTATTTTCCCAAGTGCCATAAGCTGTTCCTTCTGGGCTGGTTGCTGGTTTAGCTGCTGGTGTTTATGGGGGAGATGGAGGTCTTCGTACAGCTCTGAAAATTTCAGGGCTGAGTTTTGCCTGATCTCAGGCCTATGCAATTAGGAGCTCTTAAAATCGCCCTTTAATTTTGTGACTGGTGCTTTCAAGCAGTCTCCCTACCCGTCAAAAGAAGGGAACTATGTCAGAACGCAAGATACATAACCCTTTTTTTTTTTTTTTGCTCCCATGTAGACTTGAAAAGGAGACTAAGACACTGACAAGCAAACAAACAAACGAAAGCCAATTCAGAGCCTCCTATGTGAGACGAGTGTGGATCAGAGACTAAGGGCAGTAGTGGAAGAATGACGTGTATGTAAAGTGGTTCAGCATTTGGGAGAAAGGGATACACCAGGCAGTGGGTGCCGAGTGGCCCACACAGGAGACAAATGTTGAAGTAGAAGGCCGCGCCGCTGACATATTGGCCTCTGTTATCCAGTTTGATGACGCACAGCTATGGCAGTGCTGTGTCCACACACTGGGAGCAGGGAGGGCTCAACAGGGAACAATGGATACCATCTACACTTTGTACCAATCGAGTCTCGCCTCGACCCTCTCTTCAAAAATATCTCCCTATAACTCTCTTGTGCCCCCTGCGTGCAGCCAAATTGGCACTGGTGCTCAGAGCAAGCAGGTTTGTCACCGCGAAAATCTTCTTGCTGATGCGACTCCTTTAAGAGGCTTCTGCTGCTGCCTCTGCCGCAGCCTCCATCTCCACTCAGCCGCTCATGACTGGGTTGACCCGTATCCGCACCCGGTCCTACCTTCTGCCATTGCAGAATGCTTTCTTGGATTTCTCTCTAGTTGTATGGCTTGTTCATCTGGATCCCAGGTGATATTTTTTGCTGCTGCTCCTTGTTTCCATCACAACTTTGATTTGGTCACCAGAGAAATGAACAGAGCTTCTATCATCTATGCCATTTTGAAGCACTCCCGTACCCTTTTAAAAAGAGTTGAATTGCAGTCCTTAACCCACAGCACCAACTCTTTTCCCTAGTCAGAGAGACTAGCATGGAAACCTAGACCCTGTCTCCAAGCCTGAACTTTTCTTTAAGGAACGAGAGAAGAGAGCTCGGCCCACAAAATCAGGCCTTTCCCCTTTTTCCAGGAAGTAGAGTGGAGATCTTGGCCTTGAAGATCTAGCTTGTCTTTTCCTAACCGAACCTTAAGTAGGGGACTTGATACCTTTGAAAAGGAATTAGTAGAATTCCATGACACAGGGATCAGACCTGTGTCCTGATAAAAATAAGTGGAGTCAAAGCTTGAAAACATGACACCATTCTGGCCCATTTTAAAGGTGAGGATCATGGCTGTGGAGAGGGGGTAAGGACGCTGGTCAGATGGACAAGGGAGGGTGGTAGAATTGGCAAAAGGGAGTATGAAAATGTGGAGTAGGATAGGAACGGGCTGCCTGAGTGCTGAAGAAGGTGGGAAGTCCTGAGAATGGAACTGACATGTAATAGTAGAAGGAAAATGGAATGGCACATCTGGAAAGAGTGGGGCTGTTGCGTTTTGGGAGACATTGTGGAGTAAAGAAGGAGGAGAGAGCTCTCTGCCTGGCATTAATCAATTTGGTGGGTAACAGCTGTGATTAATTGACAGCTAGTCCTGCCTCCAAGGATCGTTGATTTGGAAACTCACCTGTGCCAATCACAGGGCCCAGAGAAGCTAAACCTGTCCAGTTGCCTCTTTGTGTCAGGAGCTCCTCTCCAGGGTTTTCAAGTGCCCTGGTTTTGGTGTGCACCCATTTACTGATGATCCAAGCAAGGACAGTAAAAAGAGACAGAGAAGAAGCTCCAGGGGGGAGTGGGAGGCAGTAAAAAGTGGCTCGTATTCACTTCTGAATCAGTCAAGAGGCCTCAGGCAAGTGCATGAATATCAGTGACCTGAACACTAGAGGCCGCACTCATGTCCTCTGTCCTGCAGACCTTTAGGGGTTTATGCAGGTATTGCTCTCCGGGTTGGGTCAGGGAGATGACTCTCAGACCTCCCAATTCCAGGCCCTTTCTGGGCCTGGCACACAGGGTTTGGAGATAACAAGGCCAGCCTTTGTACTGGGCCTTCTCTGAGATGTGGTTACTTCACCCTAACACCATGCTGGTGGTTGGTTGGTGATAACAGCCTTTACCAGGTTTGTGAACTGCGGCCTCATTTCACTGTGAGTGTGTCATTTGTGTGTCTTGAACTGAAAAGGCAGGTCAGGACTGCCATGTACCACAGGATCTCTATCAATATCAGAACCATCCCAGAGCTGCCACCCGTGTATCACACCACCTCCTCCCCAGCCTCAGCAAAGCACTGATCAGAGGGAAAAGCCATCCAATCTCCACAGGCCCCAGTGCTCCTGGAGACCCCAGGAGAACCAAGGCTCAGGAAGCCTGCACTGTCTTGTGCCAGGGTTCAGCCATTAGCTGCTGGCCTGCTGGGAAGCCAGTCTCCACTGCCATGCACTGACATCATTGGCCTTTCTAATCATGGTCGCATCTGCATTCTATTGGCCCAAATGACACAGCTGTCACCTTTGGGCCAGTGGTTGGTCTAGCCACTGATGTTTAGGCCGGAGATGGGAGGTTGCCAGAGAGCCCTGGGAATTTCGGAGCTGCATTCCACCTGGAATTCAGGTCTCTGCCACAAAGGAGCTCCCAAACTCACCCATTCCTCGTCGTGACTGGGCATTTTGATCTGTCTCCCTCAACATCAAGGGAAGGGAACTCTGTCAGACTGCAAGGGACAGGCCCCTTATGATTTTGTTCCCATGTAGACTTGAAAAGGAGAGCAAGAAACTGACAAGCAAGCAAGCAAGCAAGTAAGCAAACAAACAAAAGCCAACTCAGAGCCTCAGACATGAGACTGGTATGGGTCAGAGCCTAAGAGTAATAGGGGGAGAACAACATGTTTGTAATGGGGCTCAAAATTTGGGAGACAGTGACACACCAGGCAGTGGGTGCTGAGCACCCCACACAGGTGACCAATGATCGAGTAGAAGGCAGCACCCCTGACATGTAGGTAAAGAAGTTAAGCCACGTAGCCCCGCTAGGTTTCATTGTGTCAAATGGATAGACTGCAGCAGATTTGGAAGCACCAACACTAGTCTGGCATTCTTGCAATGATGAATTTCTGTACACACTGGAATGTTGTTTGCATTTGATGGGATCAATTTTCCATCCTGTCACAGAGCCGCCTAATAAAGACTTGGAGTCACCTGAGTGCTGTTTGAAATGCAGCAGCAGTCCTGGTGCCTCAGACTGTGTTACCTGAGACTGTGATTGTCACCTTCCTCCTATGTTTTGAAAGTGAGGACTCCAAAAGCATGTGTTTAACTCTTCTTGAGAAGTTGGCTCCTCGAGAACCAGAAGAGGGACAAGATAATCCATTCTGGAACAGGGTAGCAAGAAATAGGTAAATGAAAAAAGGCATTGACGCTGCTGACAGAAGGACACACTGGCCCCTTTCTCAATAGCTTTCACAAGGTTCAACCTTGGAAAACAATGAACACCCTGTTTAGAACAAAGGGTACTTGGGAGCCATTTGTTTTGTTGGTCTCAGGCTAAAGAAGGTGTCCTGGGGACACAGGCAGATGCCAAAATTTCATATTCCTGCCCTGTCCAGGTGATTCCCTCAGTCTGAAACTCTGTCATCTTTGCTCCCCAGAAACAATCCGGATTCCTTGAGGCACAGTACATGATGTGAAGCATTCCCGGAGGCAAACCCTGTTCAGTGGATCATTGGGTCAATTCTTTTCAGACATCAATGAGATGGGGCGGTGGGGGGAGAGAAAGGTGCCAGAATAACAATTGGTGACTGCTGTGTCTGGCAAGGACCCTCAGCCCACTGCTGAGTTCTCTGGAATTTACCCATGGGGCAGGGAACTAGAAATGCGGTTCTCCTTGCATACCCTTTTGCATGGTCAGAAGAAATTCCATATGTAAAGCAACAAGGAAAGGATGAAGTCTGCTAGAGCCAGCCGGCTGAGATCGAACAGCACCCGAAAGGGGAGTGAAGCCTAAGAAAAAAGAGACGACAGAAAAGATCTTTTGGGAGGGCGTGCAGTTGGAGCTGCAGCAGCCTTGGTTTATTTAGCATACCCTACTTATGTGATTTTTTGAATACTATAATCAATCACCACGTTACCATAGCAAAGCACACCATACATATCTAAAACAATGCTTGTCAATTACATAAGATTATATATAACCTTGTTTCCATGGTAGTATAACATTCCATTACCTTAAAGGTGACTTTATGAGGCTTACCAAGGTGACCATTGTTTTAAACTCATCAGCCATACCATGGCTTTTAGCTACGTGACTACTTCAGTGCCTCATAATGGCTTCTCAAAATGGCTTCCGACAGAAGTCTGAGGTAACCTTAGAGCAAATGAAAGATTTTCTACTCACTCCCGAGGAAAACATCTGAGAGATGCCACAGCTAGACCTCAGCCATTGGAGCCCTGAACCAAGCTGTGGCCTCAGGTGGACTGGGCCTTTCTTGGCCCCCGATACTGGGTGTGTTAGCCACCTCCTTAGCATAGGAGGCTCTTGTCCTGACCTGGATACTGGGTTGAGCAGGCTGCTGGCCACTCGATGGTTGTAGGGAGGCAGCTCATGAAGCTCCATCCCAGTGGCTCTGGGTTTAGGCGTATGTGTGAGGGAGATCATATAAGGTGATTCTCATTCCCTTATTTTGTCTCTTTTAAAATTCATATTCTCTATTGAAGCACAGATGGGTTCAAAGGTGATATTGGCTTCAGGGGCATGCCGCCTTGCTGCCATAGTTCCATAGAAAGTGTTCGCTGCCAGGGGTCTAGTAATCATCTGTCACCCAGTAAACAATACTAATGTGACTGAGAGGGTTCTCCTCCTTTTGGAAACCCGGCTTACACACCCAAGCCCAACCAAATATTGACAGATATCTTTAGGGAACATAATTGACATCCTCACACACTCTACCAGACATTGGTACTCCCAAAAGTCTCTTGAGGAAACATGCTGCTTTGCACTCCCACGAAAGTGCACACACAATGGGCCCACATTCTTCAACACAAGCGAAACCGTACGCCGACACTCAGAAATATTCACCCATGCACACACACGAGGGCACTCACATGTTTTCATCACTGGATATCATACAACCACATCTTCGTCTCTCACACACACATGCCAGACACAGATACACACAACAGACACATAGTAACACACACACACACACACACACACACACACACACACACACACACAGAGGAACACACTCACATATAGAGGAACATATAGAGGAACTCCCTGTCAGAAACCTATTTGAATTCAGTTCTTTAAAGATTGAGTGACATAGAACAGGTCCACCACACCCATAGCTGCTGGTAAAATGAGACAAGCCATGGATGTGCCTCTTTGATACAGACACATCAAGGCTCCTGACATCAAGGAGACTTCCCAGCCAGGCTCTGAAGGCCTCCAGAGGCCTTTGTCTTCTGTGCACCTCAAGCCGGGGCCTACCTCTGTCTCCTCAGCCCTCTGACTTCCTGGCCACTATGCCTGGCAGCATGGCTGGCAGAGGAACGTGGAGTCTTGCCTTATGAAGTGCTGACCAGGCCTAATAAAATATTACTCAACCCTGTGCCCCCTGGACCTAGTCCCTGGCTGCCTGAGCCTGGCTGGGCAGTGGCTTGACACAGCCAAGGTCCAAGGAGCAGGTGCTTGCTGGTGGACCAAAGGCCTGCTGTTGCCAAACAGACTGTCCAGGGTGATGATTGAGAAGGGGGAATGGGCTGCCTGTGTTGGAATAGGTAGGTGAGGGTCACTGGTGTGTAGAGGGGGTAAGGAAGGTGGTAAAATGGGAGGTGGGAGGGCAGTAGATATGGTAGCAAGGGAGTACAGAAATGTGGCGTAGTAAAGGAATGGGCTGCCTAAAGGTGGAAGAATGAAGAAGGACTGTGGGAGCAGGCTTGGAATCTGACATTAGAAGGCAAATGGAATGAGGCATCTGGAAAAAAAGTGGGGCTGCTGTGTCATGGGAAGACATAGCAGAGGAAAGGGGGAGAGAGCCCCAGGCTTGACCCTAATCGATTCAGTTGACAACGGCTGTGATTAATTGAAGCTAGTCTTGCCTCCAAGGAGCACTGATTGGGCAACTCATCTCTGCCAACCCTGGGGCCTGGAGAAGCTGAAGCCCTGTCCAGTGGCTCCTTCCCACCAAGAGCTCCCCTCTGTTGTTTCCAAGTGCCCTAGCCCTGGCATTGACTAGTTTACGGAAGAGCCTAGCGGGGACAGAGCCAGACTCAGAGAAGAAGCTCCAGGGAGTAGCGAGAGGGTGGAAAACCTGGCTCATGTTCATTCCGATCCATCAAAGGGCTGGGCAAGAGCATGAATATCGGTGACCTGGAAGTTCAGTGTAAGGTTGATACTGAAAGCACCCCTGCCTCTGCCCTTCAGTCCTTCAGGGGTTTATGCTGGTGCCATTTCCCAAGGTGGGGGAAGGGCCATGACTCCCAGAGCTCCCAATTCCAGGTTCTTTCCAATCTGGCACCCAGGGCATTCAAAATAATGATGCCAGTGCTTATCCTTGGCCTTCTTTGAATCTTGGTTAATTCATACCTACCTCCCCGATGGTGTGTAGCTCATGATAAAGCCTTGTCTAGACCCTGGACAGTGGCCTCACTTGACTGCTAGTGTTGCATTTGTGTGTTCTGAACCGAAAACGGCAGGTCAGGACTGCTGCATACAACACGAGTCTCTATCAATAGCAGAACAATCCCGGAGCTGCCACCAGTGTATTGTACCACCTCCTGCTGAGCCTCAGCAAAGGTTGAAACATCATTTTACCCACTCTCCACAGGCCCCAGTGTTCCTGGAGACCCAAGGCTCTTGGCGCCTACACCATCCTCTGCCAGGGTTCAGCCATTAGCTGCCAGCCTGCTGGAAGGCCAGTCTCCACTGCCACACATTGACCTCCTTGGCTTGTGTAAGCTTGTCGGATCTGCATTCTATTTGCCAAGATGCCATAAGCTATCCCCTTTGGGCCAGTGGCTTGTCCAGCCACCAGTGTTTAATTCGTAGATGAGCAGTCATCAGACAGCCTTGGAAATTTTGGAGCTGCATTTTACCTGGAATTCAGGCTTCTGCCATTGAAGAGCTCCTCAACTCAACATCCATTTTGAGATAGGCCTTTTCAAGCAATTCCCCTCACCAGCAAGGGAAGGGAACTCTGCCACACTGCAAGCGACAGGGCCCTTACGATTTTTCTCCCATGGGAACTTGAAAAGGAGAGTAAAACACTGATAAGAAAACAAACCAAACCCAATTCAGAGTCTCTGACCTGAGAGTGGTATAAATGAGACTGGTATAAATAGCAGTACAGGGAGAACAACATGTATGTAAAGGAGCTCGGCATTTGGGGGAAAATGACACACCAGGCAGTGGGTGCCAAGCAGCCCATGCAGGTGATGGATGTTGGAGCAGAAGCAGCTCCCCTAACGTATTGGTAAGGGTATTAAGCCATGTAGCACAACTAGGTTTCACTGAGTCCAACAAACAGAGCAGGGCACGTTTTGAGGCGTCAAACCCTAGTCTGGCATTCTCCTGATGAAAGATTTCCGGACAGAACGGGAAGTTGTTTTGATTAGCTGGGATCATTTTCCATCCTGTCACAGAGCCACCAGCAGAGACTATTGGAGTCACCTGAGTGCTGTTTGAAACGAAGTGGCAGCCCTGGTGCCTCAGTGTTTCCTAAGACTATGTTCATCAAGTTCCTCCCAAGTGTTGAAAATGAAGACTTCAATAGGATGTGCTTGGTTCTTACTGAGAAGTTGGCTCCTCCAAATTCAGAAGAGGGACAGGGTAATCCATTCTGGAACAGGGGAGTAAAAATAGGGCATTGAACAGATAGCTGGGACATTGCTGACAGAAGGACACTCAGGACCCTTTCTCAGTACGTTGAGAAAGGTCAACCTTGGAGAACAATGAACAACTTTGTCGAAAACAAAGGCTTCTTGGAGGGCACTTGTTCTGTTGGCTCAGGCAAAAGAAGGTCTTCAGGGGAACCGGGCAGATGCCAACTTTCTCATATTCCAGCCCTGTCAAGGTGATTCCCTCTGTCTGTAATTCTATGGGGATCGTTCCACAGAAACAAGCCAGATTCCTTAAGGATGGTACTGGATGTGAGGCCTTCTTAGAGGCAAAGGTTACTCAATGCATCAATGAGTCAATTCTTTTCAGACATCAAATATTAATGAGGGTGGCAGAGGAGAAAGGTCCCAGGAAATCAATGGGTGGGTGCTGTGTGTGGCTAGGACCCTGAGCCCATGCTGAGTTCTCAGGAATTCACACATGAAATGTGGGTCACCACACACCTTTTACAAAATCACTAGAAAATCCATAGGTGAAGTAAAATAGGAAGGGCGAAGGCCGAGGTAACCTTGGAGGTAATGAGAGTTTCCCTACTCACTACCGAAGAAAACATCTGAGAGATGCCACAGCCAGCACCCTTCCTGGCCATCTGGGCACTGGACCAAGCTGTGGCCTCAGGAAGACTGGGTATCCTTTGGTTCCCGATGGTGAGCGTGTCACCCACCACCGGAGGACAAGAGATTCTGTTCCAGTCCTGGATGCTGGCCTGAGCAGGCTGTGGGCAACACAATGGTTGTGGGGAGACAGCACATGAAGCTCCATCTAATGAATCTGTGTTTGGGTGTGTTGGGCAGCTGGGAACTTATCGGGTGCATTTTTTTTCTTACTCACACAAAACGGATGCACAGTGTACCCACATCATTAAACAAACATGAACTTCATAGAACTTTCATAGAAATGTTCACGCAGGTACATACACGAGGACACTCACATAGTTCCACCACTTGGATATCACACAACCACATCTGTTTTTCACACTCATTTAGACATAAACATCCACATCCACACACACACACATACAGACACAGGGACACTGGAAAATCCCAGCCGGAAACCTATTAGAGCTCGGTTCTTTAGAGAGTGAGGGACATTAAACAGATCCACCACACTCAGTCGGCTTGGAAAGTAAGGAACTCATGGCTGTGCCGCTTTGATACAAACTCATGAAGACCCCTGAAGTCATGAAGGAATTCCAGCGAGGCTCTTAAGGTCTCCAGACGCCTTTCCCTTTTGGCCCTTCACAACTGGACCTAGCTCAGTCTCCTCATCCCTGTAACTTCCTAGCCTCAGGAGGAAAGGGAGTATACCTGGCAGCATGGTCGGCACAGCAGATGTGGCATATTGCCTGTTGAGGTGCTAGCCAAGCCTAATAAGATACAACCCAAAACTCTGCCCCTAGGACCCAGTCTCTGTGTGTCTCAGAATTGGCAGCATGAAAGTCCAGAAACATAGAGTAGGAAAGGAATGGGATGCCTGAAGGCCTAAAAAGGTGTATGGGCCCTGGGAGTGGACTTGGAAGCTGAGATAAGAAGGAAAATGGAATTAGGCATTTAAAAAGAGTGAGGCTGCTGTGTCATGGGAAGATACAGCAGAAAAGGAAGAGAGAGCCCTAGGCCTGGCCCTAATCAATTCGATGGACAACAGCTGTGATTAATTGACAGCTAGTCCTGCCTCCAAGGAGCAGTGATTGGGCAACTCACCTCTGCCAATCATGGTCCCTGGAGAAGCTGAAGCCCTATCCAGTGGCCCCTTCCCACCCAGAACTACCCTCTGGGATTTACTGGGCCCAAGGTCTGGCGGTGACTAGTTTACAGAAGAGTCTTGTGAGGACAGAGCCAGACTTAGAGAATAAGCTCCAGGAGATAGCAGGAAGGAATAAAAGGGGTTCGTGTTCATTCCCAAATCAGTCAAGGGGTCTGGAGCAAGAGCATGAATATCGGTGAGTGCAGAGAAGGGATGAGACTGGAAGCACCCTTGCCCTCTGTCCTGCAGACCTTTAGGGATTTATGCAGGTGCCATTCCCAGGGTGGGAAGGGCGGTGACTCCCAAACCTCCCAATTCCAGGCCCTTTCTAGGCTTGGACCACTCGGCATTCAAAATAATGAGGCCAGCTCTTATCTTCCAGGAAACTTTGTTACTTCATTTCTATTGCCCTGCTTACTTACAGGTGGCTCATGATAAGAGGCTTGATTGGGCCCTTGGCAGCAGTTTTGTTTCACTGTTCTTGCAGAAACAAGACTGGCGAGAATCCAAGCATACTTAGGGAGATGGAGAACTCAGGTTTGTTATGCTGCTGTTCCCAGAAGAGCTAGCACTCTGAAGATCTGGGGCCCGAGCTCATGGGTAACCTTACTTTTATAGGGCTTAACAAGCAAAGGCAATACTTCTTTTCTTAGCAAGCAAAGGCAATAAATACATCTGTTATTTAGACAGAATGATCAAAGGGGAAGGTAAGTCTTTAGTTTATTATGGGATCACTCTGCCTTTGGCCTATGCCACAAGGATGCCTACAGGAGCAGAACAAAGAGCTGATTACAAGGTTAGCCATCTGAGTGGGAAATTCCTTTTTATTTCCCCTTTTGATGCTACTTATTTATTTTTAGGTGAGACAACCCTTGGTTGACCTCACAGATTGCAAGGACCTTGTTAGCTTACAATCCCTTATTTTTTTTGTTTTTTGTTTTTTATGCTTACAGCACCTGGTATTCCTAGGTGGTCTCCCATCCAAGTACTAACAAGGCCCAGCCCTGCTTAGCTTCTGAGATCTTGTTCAGGATATGACGGCTGTATACCTTTGATGCCCTTTAAATTCTTATAGGGCATCAACCTTCTGATCTTCCTGGCCTAGGGCTGGTATAAGGGTGGTCCAGATGTCATAACCATCTGTAACTTTATGAACTCTAGACATGAGGAGACAAACTTGACAAGACAGTTTAGGGACCAAATAAGAGAACTATGAAGAGCAGAAGGAGAGGACCTGCAATTGGAGAAGCCAGGATTCCCAACTCCATATTCTGGACCAGGGCTCATATGACTCATTTAATTATTGGTGGATTAAGGCATACCCCTTCTAGGATATGACGACCTCAGTGTCTTTGCAGGCATACCTGGAAACCTACTAATTTCCTTCCTAACTCCTTTCTAAGAGCCATGAAACACTTGTTATTAGTATGGATATTGAGGGACTGGAGGTCTGTTCTTCTTTATCTGTTTCTATTTGAGAAGGATCGTCCCTGCCTACTAGGGTTTCATGGAGCTCTTTCCCTTTCTGTCTTAATCAGGGTAGGGTCTTGGACAAGGAAAAGAAGATAGGAATTGGTTATCCATTAAAGAAATCAGGCTTGGTTTTTAAAGAATAAAAAAACCTTTGGCCCAAAGTCCCCTCTCCTCTCAGAATCTAAGAACCCTGCCTGGCTTATGGCCATTCCTGCATGATGGTCTGATGATTCTTATCAAAAGCTGGAGGACCTGACTTACCAGTTTCAGGGGCATTATCCTGATTTGGGGAGAGGGACTTTTTCCCAAAGAAAGGAAGGAAGAAAACTTAACTAGGTTTGATAAAAAATTAAGAACTCTGCAAGATATGTCACATATCATTTCCATCTGGCAACGGACCTACAGGCAGGAGCACATTGGATGCAGCAACAAGAGATAACTCCTATAAAGATAAACAAAATGAAAATAAGAAATGCTTCCTTAGCGCAGCGAGACTGGGCAGTCAGGAAGTGAGTGGGAGAGATCAAGACCAAAAATTCCTGTGCATAACCTCATGAATTCATTTCACTGTTTTTCTTCAATGAGTTGTCAGATAGGTTAAAACAACATAGTCCTTTAACTTCTTCACATCCATGGCTATATCTGAGTAATAGGTTGTCTACTGTAGTCTTGTTTTCAAAGATAGCTTCTATGACCTGTTCTAATTCGTCTCCTATGGCATGGATGGGCTGAGAAGGCTTTTGCCATGGAGCAGGCTATTGTTTCAGCACCAAGGTAGCCTGTGGGGTTTGAGTCTAGGCCTCAACTTTTGGAGCTTCCTTTGAATATTGGGCACAGACCAAGTTTTGAAATGTATAGCCGGGAGTGTCTGGCCATCAGACTTTGAGCCAATGTTAGTATATTCTCTAAAAGTCTCAGAAAACTGGTCAAGACAACATAAAACACAGGAATTATTTTGATGAAGTATGGAGTCCTTGTTTTCTACTCAGAAAACTTTTCCGTAACATCAGTAGCAGACCAATAGTCTAAGAAATACTAAAACACAATTCTAATTTTACATTAGCTTAATTTTGGCATTTAAATTTCCAATCTTGTTTAGCTTAATCATATAAAATTTCCTCTCAGGATTTCTCTTCACAAACTTTATACTACTTTCCTCATTCAGTTTGCCTCTTCACACTCATTCAGAAATAACCAACTTTAAGACAAACACCTTTCCTTCAATTCCCTTCAAAATAGATATTCATACTTTATACCTTCTGTTACTAAACATATTTTCCTTTCCATCATAATTAGAAGTCTTACCTGAACCACCATATTACATATACCACAGACAAATATAGATCAGAGGTCATGCATATACTCCATATTTTCCTATTATCAGTATTTGTAACTTCCCTGAGGGGTACATATCTAGTTTCCTCAAACGATGAAATAAATGGAGTCTCAAGAGAACTCAATTCCCCCTCAGAGTCCGAGGGTGAAGGGAGAGAAAATTCCTGATTACTAAGGTCTCTGGGAAGGTTTCTATCATTGGGCCACTAATAAGTCTGGATCTTGGTGAAGGAGTATAGAAGTCAACTTTTACTGGTACAGTAGTCCTGGCTTGCCCAGGCTTGCCATTATACCAAGCCACTCGATTAATTTGATCAACTTTTTCTGGTATATTAACTGATTCTGGACACATTAAAAGTCTGGGGGTCTACACCCGAGTTGTAATATTGCTCCTAACTTAGTTAAAATACCCTGTCTTAACAAGGGAGTGGGGCAGCTTGGAACTATTAAAAAACTCCTGCTGAAAATTTTGATCTTCAAACTGGCAGGTCAGTAGTGGAGTAAAAATAGTTGACCTTGCCTTCCCCTTCTACTCCTATGATAATTGTAGTTCATGAGGAGGGTTTTCTTGCAAATGCAGGGAAAACAGAATAGGTTGCCCTTGTATCTAAAAGAAATTGAATTTGTTTACCCATTAAGTCCAGAGTTACCTGGGGTTCCTTGGCAGTGATGACCACATTCCCAGACAGGGGTGGCAAGGATGGCCCTGGGCCTCTTCAGTCACACAGGTCCCGGTCCTGGGCTACTATGGTGTTGGCTGGCTGCCCTCCTCTCTGGGAGCATGGACAGTCAAATCTCCAATACCAGGGATTAGTACCAGTTTTTTTGTATGTGCAAGAGGGGCTCAGAGGCTTTTAGGTATAGTTCTTTGCCCAATATCCTACTTGCTTGCATCTGAAGCAAGAACTCAATGTCTCCTTATTCCCCGGTTTCTTAAGGGACGCTTGTCGGATAATAAGGGCCTAGCCAATTGTGACAACCATAATCCTGACTTGTCATTTTTCTTTATTCTGTTCTCTTTATCCCTCTTCGAGGTCTCAAGTGTTATAGACCATGAAGGCCCTATATAGCATTTGGTTAGTCTGTGGACCCATTTGCAGCTTTTGAAGCTTGCGTCTGATATCAGGGGCTGACTGGGTAGTAAAATGCTGGCCTAACAAAGCTAACCCTGCAGGGAAAGAGGTATACATTAGCATACCTCCTAAAGGATTCTTCTAGCTGGCAAAAAAGCTGGCCAGGTTCTCATATTTTTCTTGAGTAATGGTTCTAAGCTTCTCATAGTTCATGGCTTTTGTATTCCTTTTATATTTTCTTTCTTCCCCCTCCTCCCACCCACCCCATGAGGGTCTCTAGAAATTTGGTGCATCTAGCCGTTTCCTCTTGGGTGTTATAACTTCAATCAGGATCAGCTAACGGTTCTACCTCTGTTCCAGGGGCATGGCCCTGGGGTTCCTAGCAAAAGACTTCATTTACCTCCTGACAAGCTGCTGTTAGAATGAGGTCCTTTTCAATGATTGTTACACTACAGAGATGCAGATGAGCCCAACTGGACTCCATAGCCTTTAGGGGAACTTAAGGGCCCCAGCTGTGGAGCCACAAATTTGTAGCTGACCAAGTCAAGCCTAACAGGCCTCCCATTCACTCACTCATTCACACACCAGGTTAAAACATTGCCTCCCCTCTTTCGGAAGGCCGTGACCTATGTCTTTCTCTGCTAGGAAGACCCTGATGTCTTCCCTTCTTGGAAGACCCTGACCTGTGTCTTCTAACTGAAGACCAGGAGGTGATCAAGTTTCTCTTTTGTCCGGAGATAAGACCTGACTAAGGGGCTGAGCCCTGGGGTCTTACCTTATCCTATGACCATTCCTGGTGAGCTGATCCATTCCTCCTATGAGTCTGGTCAGAGGCTCGGCCATCCTGGGAGTCAGGGCGCAGGTCCAAAACAGAACCCGGAATACCATTAGGTGGTACGCTTCCTCATTTGTCTCAGAGGCCCTCTGCCCCAACATGGCCAAGCCACCAGTCCAGCAGCTCAAAGAGCTGGCATGGTCAGAATCTCCCTGGGGTCTCCAGAAATGTTGCAGAAAAGTGTAAAATGAGACCGGCAAGAAACCAAGTACCACTTGGAGAGTTGGAGAACTCAGGTTTATTATGCTAGTTGTCCCAAAAGAGCAAGCGCTCTGAAGGTCTGGGACCTGAGCTCAGGGATAAACTTACTTTTATAGGGCTTAACAAGCAAAGGCAATACATCTGTTATTTAGACAGAACAAGAAAAGGGGAGGGTGAGTCTTCAAATGATCTCGAGGTCACCCACCCTTTCGCCCTACGTTGCAAGCATGTTTACAGATTACAATGTTAGCCATTTAAGTAGAAAATTCCTCTTCAATAACAGGCTTGACCAGGCCCTGGGCAGCAGCCTCATTTCATGGCCAAGGTGGCATTTGTGTGTCCTGATCTTAAAACGCTCATCAGGACTGCTGCGTACAGCATGGGTCTCTACCAAAAGCAGAACCCTCTCGGAGCCAACACGAGTGTATTGCACTACTTCCTGCCTAGCCTCTGCAAAGGGTGGACCAGAGAAACTGGCTTTCTGCTCTCCACAGGCTCCAGTGCCCCTGGAAACCCCAGGAAAAACAAG
The DNA here is from genome assembly GCA_003508835.1 of Eonycteris spelaea. NCBI lineage: Eukaryota > Metazoa > Chordata > Mammalia > Chiroptera > Pteropodidae > Eonycteris > Eonycteris spelaea. The sequence goes on along the minus strand of PUFA01000306.1, from coordinate 1,471,865 downwards.
GCTCAAGACGCCTGCACTGTACTGTGCTGGGGATCACCCATTAGCTGCCAGCCTGCTGGGAGACCAACTTCCACAGTTATACATTGACCCCCTTGGCCTCCACAGGCATAGTTGCATCTGCATTCTTTTTGCCCAGATGCCATAAGCTTTCTCCTTTGGGCCAGTGGCTGGTCCAGCCATAGGTGTTTAATCCAGAGGTGAGCGGTCGCCAGACTACCCTGGGAATTTTGAAGCTAGGTTCGTCCTGGAATTCAGGCCTCTGCCACTGAAGAGCTCTTCAACTCACCCATTCATTTTGAGACTGGCCCTTTCAAGCAATTTGCCTCCCCATCAAGGGAAGAAAATTCTGTCACACCACAAGGGACAGGGCCCTTATGATTTCTCTCCAGTGTGGACTTAAAAGGAGATCAAGACACTGACAAGCAAACAAACAAAAGCCACTTCAGACTGTCAGATATGAGACTGGGGTGGATCAGAGACTAAGGGCATTATGGGGAGAAAACATGTGTGTAAAGGGGTTCAGCATTTGAGGAAAGTGGACACACTAGGCAGCGGATGATAAGCAGCCCACGCAAGTGATGGATGTTAAAGTAAAAGGCAGCTCCCCTGACGTGGTAAGGATGTTGAGTCCCATAGCCTCACTAGGTTTCATTGAGTTCAATGGACAGACCGCAGTAGGTTTTGAGGTGCCAGACCGTAGACTGGCATTCTCCTGATGACAGATTTCTGGACACACTGGAACGTTGTTTGGATTAGGTGGCATCATTTTCCATCCTGTCACAGAACTGCCTAGCAGAGACTATTGGAGTCACCTTAGTGCCATTTGAAACAGAGTGGTAATCCCGGTGCCTCAGCATTTCCTGAGACCATGTCCATCAAGTTCCTCCTGATTTTTGAAAATGAGGACTCCAAAAGAATGCATTCGACTCTTCCTGAGAAGTCGTCTTCTTGAGAGCCGGAAGAGGGACAGGGTAATCCATTCTGGAATAGGAGAGTGAAAAAGATGGCTGGGGCGCTGCTGACAGAGGGACACTTGGGACCCTTTCTCAGTATGTTTAAAAAAGTTCAGTGTTGGAGAATAATGAACAACCTTGTTGAGAAAGAGGGATACTTGGGAGCCATTTGTTCTGTTGGCCTCAGGCTAAAGAAGGTTTCCAGGGGCCCAGGCCGATGCCAACTTTCTCATATTCCAACCATGTCAAGGTCATTCCCTATGTCTGAAACTCTTTGGGGATTGCTCTGGGTTCCTTAAGATACTATACAGGATGTGAGGCCTTCTCGAGGCAAGTACTGCAAAATGGATCATTGAATCAATTCTTTTCAGACATCAAATGAGAATGGGGGTGGGGAAAGAGAACGACATGAGGGAATCAATGGGTGGCTACTGTGTGTGTTACAGAACCTGGGCCCACTGCCGAGTTCTCTGGAATTCACACATGATATGGCTGGCCACTGGAAATGCGAGTCACTTTACATACCCTTTTACAAAGTCACTTGAAATTCCATAGTTGAAGTAGAAAAGGAAGAGTAAAGGCTGAGGTAACCTTGGAGCTAATGAAATCTTTCCTACTCACTACCAAAGAAAACATCTGAGAGACACCACAGCCAGTCCCTCCTCAGCCATCTGGTCACCGGATCAAGCTGTGGCCGCAGGAGGATTGGGCCTCCTTTAGTTCCCGATGGTGAGCGTGTCAGCCATCACCTGAGGACAGGAGTTTCTGGTCCTGACCTGGATGCTGGCCTGAGCAGGCTGCGGGAAACCTGATGGTTGTGGGGAGACAGCTCAGGAAGCTCTATCTAATGAATCTGGGCTCAGGTGTGTGGGTGTTTGGGATCTTATTGGGTGCATTTCTTTTCTTATTCACACAAAGTGAATGCACAATGCACCCACATCATTAAACAAAACTGAATTTCATAGAAGTCTCATAGAAATATTCAGGCAGGTACATACACAAGGGCACTCACATATTTGCATCTGCCTGGATATCATACAACCACATCTCTCACACACGTTTAGACACACACACACACACACACACACACACACACACACACACACGGACACTGTAAACTCCCAGCCAGAAACCTATTTGTGCTCAGTTCTTTAGAGAGTGAGGGGCATAGAACAGTTCCACCACACCCACACCCACACCACACACCCACACCCACACCCACAGCTGGCTGGGAAATTGAGGCAAGCTGTGGCTGTACCTCTTTGATAAAGACACATGAAGACCTCTGAAGTCAAGTAGGCCTCCCAGCTGGGCTCTTAAGGCCTCCGGAGGCCTTTCCTTTTGGTTCCCTTCACAACTAGGCCTAGCTCGGTCTCATCATCCCTGTTACTTTCTGGCCTCAAGAGGAAAGGGAGTGTGCCTGCCAGCATGGCATGCACAGGGGATGTGAGCTATTGCCTTCTGAGGTGCTTGCCAGGCCTGAAAGATATGACCTAAACCTCTGCTCCTAGGACACAGTCCCAGGCTGCCTCAGCCTGGCTGGGCCATGGGCTTCACAGCAGCCAATGTCCCAGGAGTAGGGTGCTTGCTAGCATTCCAAAGGCCTGCTGTGGACAAACAGATTGATCAGGATGATGGCACAGGAGGAGAGAATGGGCTTCTTGTGTTGGAATAGGTAGTTGAGGATCATGGGAGTGTAGAAGGGGTGGGGAAAATGGTTAATTGGGAGGAGGGATGGTAGGAGAATTGGCAAGGGAGTACGGAAACATGGAGTAGGAAGGAAATGTGATGCCTGGAGGCTGAAGAAGATAGAAGGGCCCTGGTGAACAGGACATTTGGGGAATAGCATTAAAAACTAATCTGCTTTCTGTTATGCTTCTGTAAATATGCTTGCTTTCTGCAAAAGTGCTTGCTGCCTGCAAGGGTTCACTTGTACTCTGCTCAATCTGCAAATGCAACTTTATATTTTTGTTCCACAAATGGAACTGTTTGTACACCTAGCAGCACCCATATCTTGTAGCACTTTGTACCCTGGCAGCTCCCATTTCCTGTAACAATTTGTAACACATTGTACCGGCTGGTAACCCATGACAACTCCCACTCTTCTGCCAATGTTACCTTCCAACCAAAGCAACTCCCTCCACTTGTAACAGTCTAAGTTTGAATCAGCCAATCAGCCTGTGTAAAAGCCCTGTATATAAGGAATGTTGCCACTGAGCACACTGTCTAGATCTTCAGAGCAACAGCTCCTCTGGGACCACATTATAATAAACCTGAGTCCTCCTTCTCTCCAAGTTACTGTTTGGTTTTATGCTGGACTGGGTTTGGGATTTTTTCACAACATTTTTGGAAGTCTCAGTGAGATTCCGACCACGCTGGCCTCTTGAGCTGCAAGTAAGTGCACAAAATAAGATCAAAAGAGTAAACTAGTGAGTAAGGGATTGGGACAGCCCCCATTCAGGTCTCCTCTGTTGGAGGGAAGAGGAACTGAACGCAGCCTTCTGGTCTTCAGTAAGAAGACATTGGTCAGGGAACCTGTTGTATGATTTCCAGGTTCATCAGGGATCTCCAAAGGAGGGGCGCACAGCAGAGACCCAGGAGTCTCCCCAGTGGGGGAGGCATCAGGTTGAGACAGGCACCCACTAGCTGAGGGTAAAACCTGTTGTTTGTACTGGTGGAGAGGGGCAATATTTTAACCTGATGTGTGGGTGCGAGAGTGAATGAGTGGTTTGGTTGGTTTGATTGATCAGGTATGAATTTGTAGCTCCATGGCTGGGCACCTTAAGGTCCCCTAAAGGTCACGGAGATCATGTGGGCTCATTCTGCGGGTCCGTGTGAACGGTATATGGTCCAGAGTGGCATCAGACTATTGTCCAATTGCAAGTCACAAAGCCGAGTCCGCTATGGCTAAGCATCACCTAAGCTCCACTCGAGGGGACATGGCCAGATGAGCATCTGAAGGGTCTCCTCTTTGGAGGGGGCAACCACCCTTGTTTGTCTTTGCATCACTGTTGCAGGGTGGGAAGAGTTTGGTGAATACTAAGTAAAGGGGGGAATTTCATCACCCTCCAGAGGGCAACCAACCACCCTCCATAAGTTAAGGGGAAGCAGCTATTTGCTCTCTCTAGATCACATTGTTAAAGATAGTGGGAGGTGTGTAAAAGAGTGCATGCTGAATGACTGAGATATAGCCTTGCTATGAAGAAAAAGTTGAACCCCAATTTGTGGTTCCGTGGCAACCCTCATATGGCTTATGGTGGCCCCACTGTATTTCCGTGAGGAGTCTACTCCAGTGGTCCGGGTTGTGGGTTTATGCCAATCCACCAATGCCAAGAGGCACCTGACATCCCACAATGGGAGCGGCTGGAGATGGGTAAAGTGATGGTGTCTCCTCCAATTTCCCTGACCATATTCCTTTTTCTGTCATGTGACATGATTGTTGTCTGTTATGGGAGGCGCAGGAGGTATCTCAAATCTACATGAAGGAATAAGGCATGTCAAATAAGGTTTGAGTAAGTAGAAAGGAAAATGTCATTGGTAACAGAAGGTATAAGGTCTGGAGACATATTTTGAAGGAAATTGAAGGAAAGGTGCTTGACTCAGAGTTGATTATTTTCAAATGAGTGAAAAGTGGCAAACTGAGGGGGAAAGAAAGTAGGAGAAAGTTCGTGTATGTGAAGAGAAATCCCAAGGAGAAATTAAACTGGAGGAATAAACAAAGTGTAAAATCCTGAGAGGAAAGTGTGAAATGTTTTGGGAGGGGATCTTGAGGAGAAATTTTGTGAAACTAAGCAAACAAGGTTGGAAATGCGAATGCCAAAAGTAAGCTAATGTAAAATTAGAACTGTGTTTAGTGTTTTTGAGACTATTGGTCTGCTACTAAAGTTATGAAGAGGTTTCTGAGAAAAAGAAAAAAAAACAAGAATTCTGTAAAAATAATTTAAATATTCTATGCTGTCTTAACCAGGTTTCTGGAACATTATTAACACTGACCTCTGTGCCCAGTTTTCAAAGGAAGTCCTCTGCAAATATAGAGGGAGGTACCACTAAACCATCTGTCTTAGATTGTATGTTGGAAAATTTTAAGAAAAGTTTCTCAGAGAATTACGGGATCAGGCTGAACCAGAAAATCTTCATACTCTTTGTGAGCTTGAATGGCCCACATTCAAGGAAAGGTGGCTCTCAAAAGAGACTTTAGATCTCCCCACAGTAAGGGCAGTGACAGGGTAGTGACAGGGTAGTGACAGGGACCCCTGGATATCCAGACAAAGGCTTTACATAGACACATGGCTGCAGATTGCTACAATGGTGCTCCCTTGGGTCTGGTTTAGTGCAAATAGGCAGGGACAGAATGAGGTAGTTGTGGCCCAACCAACTCAAGAAAAGAACAAGGGGATGCCAACGAAAATAATCCACTAAGGGGATCCCAAGGAAGAACCTATTTTCTTCCTACTACCGTACATCTTAGCAGGTCTGTCAGTCCTGTGCAAAACTACTTTACACAGTCTTCAGACAGGCTTCTACCATCAGTGCCTGCACTGCCCCCCATTACCCCTAAGCCCCGGGCTTGTGCCGTGTCCTCTGCCAGGTTTAAGTTCAACTCCTCAGATCACTCCCTTGGTATGTGGGGCCAATGTCTCGTGAGGAGGCACAAATCCGACTCCAAGGTCGACTCCACAGCATGTTCCTAGTCTGCAACTCCTCCACTTGTCCTGAGGACTATGTACTGTCCGTGTCCGAGAATGCAAGAGTCTCCCACTACATTATCAACTCGCTTTCCAACCACCATTTTAAGATCAGGGACCTAGAATTTGAATGCTTGCCGGCCCTGCTGGAGTTTTACAAAACTCATTGCCTAAACACCACCATCCTGACGGAGCCTGCGCCCAGATATCTAAGTGCATTAGAACATGTACAGACTCTCTATGACTTTCCTGGGATTCATGCTGAAGACCTGCCCTTTGAGAAGGGTGAGATCCTGGTAATAATAGAGAAGCCCGACGAACAGTGGTAGAGCACCCGGAACTGGAATGGCCAGGTTAGGATGATTTCTGTCCCCTTTGTTAAAAAGCTAGTGAGACCCCACTTCGCCACAAGCAATGCGCCTTCTGCAAAGAAATTGGCCATTGGAGATCAAGTGCCCCACTGTGGGAGAATGCCTAAAGGGCTAGAGAAGTTCAATCAATCTCATAAAGGCAAATACCAGCCTGAAGGTCCAAGAGCTTATAGATCTGGCCAAAGAACAGTCAGACTAGGAGCGACTGGGCTCCCTCATCCTAGGCCCCCAGGTGACTATGATCTCAATAGAAGTAGGGGGCCAATCAATGACTTTTATGGTGGACATTGGGGCACAAATCACCTTTACCTTAGGGGAGCCCACCCGTCTCACACTGAGGTGCCAGCTTGCTTTAATGATGGCTGTGACTCTGCCTAGAGAAGACAAATGGCATCTTTATCCTTCAGGGGAAAAACAAATGAATCTAACCAGTTTTCTAGAACTACTGTCTCAGCAGAAAAGGGGGGTCCAGGGCTAGCCAAAAATCATGCATCCAGTGGTAAATCTGAAACCACAGGCCCTTCCTGTCACACAAAGACAGTATCCAGTGTCACAGGAGGCATGCCTGGGAATTCAGGATTACATACAGAGTTTGTACAATGCCGGAATTCTGGTTGGGTGTCAGTGACCTTGGAGTGCTCCAATCTTGCCAGTTTGGAGGCCTAGAGGGAACTACTACCACCCCATCCAGGACCTCCATGCCATCCACAATACAGCGATCACCATCTATCCGGTGGTCCCGAACCCATGCACCTTCCTTAGTCTTCTTCTACCTGCTCAGGCAAGCTAGTTCATGTGCCTCGACCTTGAAGATGCCTTCTTAAGTCTCCAGTTTTTCACTGGCTGTGTTTGCCTTTGAGTGGGAGGACCCACACACTGGGAAAAAAAGCACGGCTGACCTGGACTCAACTGCAATAGGGCTTTAAGAATTCACCTACTTTGTTTGGTAAAGCACTGGCTGTAGATCTTCCCCAAAGAGACTTTCACTCTACTGCAGTTTGTAGATGACCTGCTGCTGACTAGCTCCAAAGGGACTACTGGAAAGGCACTGAAGCCTTACTGGCCCTACTCTCTACCACGGGGTACAAGGTGTCATGGAAAAAGGCTCATATATGCAAACGACAGTTTAGGAACCTTGGATTCATCATTTCAAAAGGACACTGGGCACTTAGACACAAAAGGACATTGGCCATTTGCTTAATACCTCGGCCAAACACCAAGAAAGGGGTCCATGAGTTCTTAAGGGCAGCCGATTCTGTAGAATCTGGAAACCAGATTTCTCAGAGAATGTCAAGTCACTATATGGGGCTACAGCTGGGTCTGGAAAAGACTCCCTGGAAATAGGGCTCCAAATAAGACAAAGTGTTCAAAGAAATAGACTCTGAACCAGTATTCCAGCAGTAAGAATACCGGGCATGACACAGGACTTTAGACTTTAATCTTTTTGGGGGGTCCTCACACAAGCAGTCAGGCCATGGAGATGCCCAAATGCATATCTGTCCAAACGTCTAGATCCGGAAGCTTTGGGATGGCCACCATGTCTCAAGGCCTTAGCTGCCGTGGTAGTCCTGGTTGGGGAAGCAGACAAGCTTATGCTGGGACACCAGAATGACTCATCATTGGGGGCTACTTTAAGAGAGTACATGAGTCTGCATCAAAACTGCAAGTAAATCAAACCTCACTACGGAAGGGCTTCCCAACCACAACTATGAGGAGGTCACGGACAAAATTTACTCTAGCAGGCCAGATCAGACAGATGTTCTCTTTAAGACCCAGAACTAGTATTGCTTACAGGTGACTAAACAACAATGACTGCCGATGAGGTGATCAGAGCTGGGGTTCTGCCACAGGGCTGGTCATCACAACAGACTGAACTGTGGGCACACGTCCGGGCACTGCGGCAGGCTGAAGGGAGGTGGGCCAGTGTCTACACTGACTCGAGGTATGCCTTTGCTATCCTGCATGTTCATGGGACCAGTTATAAAAGACGGGTTGTTGTTGGCAAGAGGAAAGGAAATGAGAACTTCTTCAAAAGGTCTAGGAATCAAATGAAAACTCCACATGACCTACAGACTGTAGAGTTCAGGAAAAGTTGAATGCATGAACCAGACCCACAAAACTGCTCTAGCTAGGTTTTGTCAGGAAACCCAAGACCCCACTCAGGTTAAGGCAGAAAGAAAAAGAGCTCCATGAAACCCCAGTAGGCAGGGACTATGACCATTCTCAGCAGGAAGCAGATATGAAAGAAGAGACCCCCCTCCCCATCCCTCAACATTCATATAATGGCAAGGGGGTTCATAGGTCATAGAAAAGAATTAGGCAGAATAATTAACTAAGGGGATTATGGGGTCATCCCATCTTAGAAGGGGTCTGCAAAATCCTTATGAGAAACCTCCCCAGTAATAGGGAAGTTAAAAGGAAACCTTAGATCAATGACTAACATAGTAATGTTCCAACACCTTCAGGCCTTAGGGAAGATTCTCTGCCACATCACTCAGGAAACTTTAGAAAGGGCCCCTATCACTTTAGGGAGTTGAGTCCACCCCTTTCAGCAGGGAGATGAAGTATGGGTCGAAGATTGGAAAAAGAAGCTGTTCCAGCCAAGCTGAACAGGCCCCTCACACTGTTATATTAGCAACTCATAATGCTCTTAAAGTTGCAGGTATTACCCTGTGGATCCACCACACCCAGGTAAAGAGGGCAGCACCTCTGAAAAGTCAGCAGACTTGGACTGCAGAGCCTCTTTCTGATCAACCGCTCCGAGTTGTACTACAGAGGCAGCAGAAGTTCACCAGAGATCGTCGGCCCTGCTCTGGCCAGTCTACACATGGCAGAAGCTTGAGGATCAACTGTCGGCTTCTGCAGAAACTCCATCATGAACAGGGAAGGTGGATTCCACCAACTCTCATAAAAAGAAGACATGCCCTGCTCTGGCCACAACTGGAATCTGGCTGGTCCACGGACGGCCAAAGCCTGAGGTATTTCATCATGGGACTTTTATATTGGACATTGAGGAGGGAAGGAAATTAGGGCAGAGGACTGTCAGCTATGCATTAATGTCACTGAAGGAGGTAAGACTACCTTAATTTTCTATAGCTATTATGAATATCAGGGAACTCAGAAAGGGATCTGTACTATAGCCAGACTCAGTATTCCATATGTGACCCAAGAAGTAATCAACCTTATGTATGCTATAACCCGAATAACCCTTCCACTAAAATAGTTTACTAAATAAGGGTAGCTCTGAGGGATTGCAGGGGAGAATGGACAGATGGATCCATGTTGGCCTGACTAGAATGAAAGAAGATACTAATCAGATATTCCTAAAGTATGATGCTTGTGCAGCTATGAGTCAGGGCCAAAGGGAGGAAGGGAGATCCTGCAGATCTCTCAGCTGGGAAGAGAGTTACAGGACAGAAGAAAGTAAATATGTCCCCACAGTTCCTCATGTGGAACAAGCTGTGCCTATTGGTCATGTGTTCTATGGGCTACTTAGGAGAAAAACACCACCAAAGAAAGAGGTGTATTTAAGGAAAGTGGTAGCCTTATCAAGCTGTGCCACACATATGTGAAATCCATTAGAGTAAATCATAACCAACCCCTTTAACTGCTGTTGGAGTTCCGGAGAAGTATTATCACTTGGCATTGATGGAACAGTGCTAAATCTCTATGTTCAAATCCATATTTGTATTAAAAGTCAAGGCCCATTCAGCCCATATCTATCAAGTTCATAAGTCCTTCTACAAGGGAAATTACTGAAACCCCTACCCTCATCGCTCACAATCAATCAAACATAATTCTTAGAATGGCTGAATGCCACTTCCTGCTATGTATGTGGGGGAACTCTAGTGGGAGATAGATGGCCATGAGAAGCTACTGAATTGGTTCCCCAACCAGGCAATGCCAGATATAATGGCCCCATATACCTCAAATGATTGTATGGTCAATGGATTTTAGACCATACTGTTATTGGACAATAGTGCCTGGCCAGAGGTGGAGGAAATCTCAAACACTCAGTTGCTCAGGCCAACAATATTATAATGCCCCCTCCAGACAAAGCACGTGGCTGGGAAACAGAAAAGAGAGAAATCCGTTGGACAGATTCCCAGGGCTAACTAAAACCTGGCGTAGCTCAGGCAGGGCCCAAGACTGGACAGCCCCACATAGAATTTACTGAATTTATGGAATTATGGCCTATATCCACCTCCCACAAATTGGAAGGAAGCTGTGTAAATGGCATGATAAAACCATCTTTTTTCCTCTTACCTCTGAAAACAGGGGAACGGCTTGATCATCCGGTCCCAAAATCCCTGCAAAGGGTAAAGAGATAACTCCAAATAGGGAACTGGGAGGATTATGAGTGGCCCCCAGAATGAATAATCCAGTACTATGGGCCTGCCACTTTGACAAAAGATGAATCTTGGGGATACCATACCCCCATTTACATGTTAAACTGAATTATCTGACTGCAGGCAGTTTTAGAAATCTTTACTAACAAGACTAGGAGAGCCCTAACTCTCCTTGCACATCAACGGACTCATATAAGAAATGCCATCTACCAGAACAGATTGGCACTAGATTATCTTTAGCAGCAGAAGGAGGCATGTGTAGAAAATTCAACCTCATCAACTGTTGTATACAAATAGATGACTAGACTCAGGCAGTTGAGGACCTTCTCGAATGAATGACAAAACTGGCATATGTGCCCATGCAAGTATGACATGGATAGGACCCCGATAACCACTTTGAAGGTTAGTTCTCTACTTTTGGAGGCAACGAAAAGGTATATTTTACAGAGCATCGCTGGACATGGCAGTATTTACCACGTGCTGGACGTGACAGGTATCACCTGAACAGAAAAACATGTAAAAAAATTAAAAAAGAGGCAAGGTGAAAAAACTTACTCAGAAAAAAGCGTACACAAAGAAAAGGAGGGAGAAAATACAGATTACAGCCTGAATTCGAGAAAACACGTGATAAATAAATTTAAGGAATAGGCTGTCATCATCAGGAGTAAAATATAAGACAGCAAAGGCCAAAGAGAGGATCCTTTATGTACAAATGTTTAAGGCCATGGAAGAAAGAAAAACTGCAGAAAAGACCTTTATGTACTAGAATTCTTATTCTCTAGTCAGGGAAATCAAGAAGGAAATAAAAAAGGTGATACCCTAAAAAGAATGTAAACGGGCATCAAAAAAGGGGAATGAAGAGGAAATTTGGGGAATTTCATTAAAAACTAATCAGCATTCTGTTCTGCTTCTGAAATATGCTTATTTCTGCTAAAGTGCTTACTGCATACAAGAACACACTTGCAATCTGTTCGATTGGCAAATGTAACTGTACCTGTTTCCTGCCCTAGCAGGACCCACCCTCTTGTAGCACTTTGTACCCTGGCAGCTCTCACTACCTGTAACAATTTGTAACACTTGTTCTGGCCGGCAACCCATGAGAACTAAACACCTTCAGCCAATTGTTACTAACTTGCAACCATAGCAACTGCCTCTGCTTTGTGATGGTCTAAGTTTGAATAAAGCAATAAGTTTTGTATAAAAAACCTGCATATAAAAACGTTGTCACTGAGCACACTGCCCAAATCTTCCGAAGGCCAGCTCATCTAAGACAGTGAGTAATAAACCTGAGTTCTCCTTCACTCTGAGTTACTGCTTCGGTTTTCACTGTACTGGGTTTGGGATTTTTCCCCAACACTGGGGGCAGACTTGGAAGCAGAGATTAGAAGGAAAATGGAATGAGGCATTGAAAAAGAGTGAGGCTGCTGTGTCATGGGAAGATGCAGCAGAGGAAAGAAGGAGGAGAGAGCCCTAGGCCTGACCCTAATCAATTCGATGGACAACAGCTGTGATTAATTGACAGCTAGTCCTGCCTCCAAGGAGCACTGATTGGGCAACTCACTCTGCCAATCATGGTGTCTATAGAAGCTGAACCCTACCCAGTAGCCCTTTCCCACCTGGAGCTCCCCTTTGGCGTATCCAAGTACTCTAGGCCTGGCAGTGACTAGTTTACAGAAGAGTCTAGGGAGGACAGTGCCAGACTCAGTTCAGAAGCTCCAGAAGGGAGCAGGATGCCGAAAAAATGTGGCTCATATTCACTTCCAAATAGGTCAAGAAGCCTAGGGCAAGGTCATGAATATCAGTGATGCTGAGGCTCAGGAGTGAGACTGGAAGCACCCTTGCCTATTGCCCTGCAACCTATAGGGGTTTATGCTGGTGCCATTTCCCAGAGTGGAGCAAGGGGGGTGGCTACAAGGCAACCCAATTCTTGGCCATTTCCAGGGCTGCCACCCATGACATTTGAAATAACAAGGCCAACTCTAGTCCTGGGCCTTCTATGAAGCTTGGTTACTTCATACCTACCACCTTGCTGGTGGGAAGCTGACGATAACAGCCTTTATTTCACTGCCAGTGTGGCCTTTGTGCGTCCTGAACTGAAAACGGCACATTAGGACTGCGGCGTATAGCAGGGTCTCTATCAATAGCAGAACCCTCCTGGAGTTGCCACTAGTGTATATTGCACCACCTCCTACCAAGCCTCAGCAAGGGTGGACCTGAAAACTAGCTGTCTCTCTCCACAGGCCGCAGTGCTCATTGGCACGCCAGAAGAACCAAGGCTTAAGACTCCTGCACTGTCTTCTGTCAAGGTTTAGACATTAGCTGACATCCAGCTGGGAAGCCAGGATCCACTACACACATTGACCTCGTTGGCCTGCATAAGCATGGTTGCATCTGCATTCTATTTGCCCACATGCCGTAAGCTGTCCAATTTGGGCCACCAGTGTTTATTCCAAAGACAGCGGTTGCCAGACAGCCTGAAAGTATCGGATCTAAGATCCAGCTGGAATTCAGGCTTCTGCCACCGAAGAACTCCTAAACATACCTATTCAATTTGAGAATAGTCTTTCAAGCTATTGCTGTCCTCATCATGGGAAGGGAACTCTGTCAGCCTGCAAAAGCAGGGCCTTATGATTTATCCCAGAGTGGTCTTGAAAAGGAGAGCAAGACACCGACAAGCAAGCAAACCAATGTCAATTTATAGCATCAGGCCTGAGACCTGTATGGATAAGAGAATAAAGGCAGTAAAGTGAGAATAACCTGTGTGTAAAGGGGCTCAGCATTTGGGGGAAAGTGACATACCAGGCAGCAGATGCCTAGCACCAAGATGGTGAAGGATGTTGAAGTACAAGCAGCTCCTTGGTATGTTGGTAAGGGTATTAAGCCACGTAGCTGCACTAGTGTCATTGAGTCCAATGGACAGACCGTGGCAGGTTTTTGAGGTGCCAATCCTTAGTCTGGCATTCTCCTGACAACAGTTTTCTGGACAGAACGGGACATTCTTTGGATTAGCTGACATTGTTTTCCATCCTGTCACAGAGCGGCCTAGTTAAGACAGTTGGAAACACCTGAGTACCATTTGAAACAGAGCGGCAGTCCAGTGCTCAGTATTGCCTGAGACCATATCCATCACGATCTTTTTGAGGTTTGAAAATGAGACTCCAAAAGATGTGTATGACTCTCCAGAGAAGACAGCTCCTCCAGAGCCAAAAAAAAAAAAAAAAAAAAAAAAAAAAAAAAAAAAGACAGGGTAATCCATTCTGAAATGGGGAAGCAAGAAACAGGGAAAAGAAGAGATGTTGGCTGGGATGCTGCTGATAGAGGGACACATGGGACCCTTTCTCAATATGATTAGAAAAGTTCAGCTTTGGAGAACAAAGACAACTTTGTTGAGAACAAAAGGTACTTGGGAGCCATTTGTTCTGTTGGCCTCGGGGTTAAGATGGTCTCCAGGGAACCCGGGCAGATGCCAACTTTCTCATATTCTAGCCATGTTGTCAAGGTCATTCATTCTGTCTGAAACTCTATGGGGAATCCTCCCAGAAACAATGTGGATTCCTTAAGAGATGGTACAGGATGTGAGGCCTTCTATGGGGCAAACACTGCACAATGGATAATTAAGTCAATTGATTTCAGACATAAAATGAAAATTGGGGTGTAGAAGGCATAAAGGTGCCAGGGAATCAATGGATATCTGCTATGTGTAGCAAAGACCGTTGGCCCACTGATGAGTTCTCTGAAATTCACACATGATATGTCCAGCACTGGAAATCTGGGTCACTTTGCAGACCCTTTTCCAAGGTCATGGACTTTCCATACATGACCTAAAAAGGAGGGGTGAAGCCCGAGGTAACCTTGGAGCTAAGGAAATGTTCTGTACTCAGTACTGAACTGAGAAGACATCTGAGAGACGCCACAGCCAATACCCTCCTTAGTTTTATCTTGGCCTGGACCAAAACTGTGGCCTGAGAAGGACTCGGTATCCCTTGGTTCCTGATGGCAAGTGTGTCAACCACCCTGAGACAGGAGATTCTGGTCCTGACCTGGATGATGGCCTGAGCAGGCTATGGGCGCCCCAATGGACGTGTGGATATAGCACATGAAGCTCAATCTAATAAATCTGGGCTCGGGTGTGTTAAGGTTTGGAATCTTATTAGATGCATTTCTTATCTTGGCTCACACAAAGTGGATGCACCATGCACCACATCAATTAAACAAACGTGAATTTTGTAGAAATCTCATAGAAATGTTCAGGCAGTCACATACACAAAGGCACTCACATATTTCCACCTGCCTGGATATCACCCACCACATCTCTATCTCACAAACAAATGGACACAGACAAACACATCCGGATGCATGCACGCACGCGCACGGCGCGTGCACACACACACACACACACACACACACACACAAACACGCACATAAACACAAACAACACAGAGATACTGGTAAACTCCCAGCCAGAAACCTATTTGAGGTCAGTTCTTTAGAGAGTACAGAGTCATGGAAAAGGTCACCACACTCATAGCTGGCTGGGAAAGTGAGGCAAGCCAAAGCTGTGCCTCTTTAATACAGACACATGAAGACCCTGACATCAAAGAGGCCTCCCAGCCTGGCTCTTAAGGCCCTGAGAGACTTTCTCTTTTGTGCCTTTCACAACAGGGCCTAGCTCGGTCTCCTCAGGCCTGTGACTTACTGGCCTCATGAGAAAAGGGAGTGTGCCTGCCAGCATGGCAGGCAGAGGGTAAGTGGGGTATCACCTTCTGAGGTACAGGCCAGGCCTAATAAAGCTGCACCCAGGACCCACTCCCTGGCACCCATTCTGGCTGGATAGTGGGCTTGATAGCAGCTGAGAACCTAGGAGCATGGTGCTTGATAGTTTTCAAAGCCCTGCTGTGGCCAAACAGATTGTCCAGGGTGAGGGTTGAGGAGGGGAGGATGGGCAGCATGTTTGGGAATAGGTAGGTGAGGATCACGGGTGTGTAGAAGGGGTAAGGTAAATGTTCAAATGGGAAGAGGGAGGGCGATAGAAGTGGCAGCAAGGGAGTACAGAAACTGGAATAGGAGGGAAAGGGCTGTCCAGAGGCCAAAGAAGGTGGAAGGGCCCTGGAAATGGACTTGGAAGCTGAGATAAAGAAAAAATAAAATGAGGCTCCTGAAAAAGAGTGGTGCTGCTGAGTCATAGGAAGACACAACATATGAAAAAGGACGAGAGAGCCCAGGCCTAACCCTAATCAATTCAATGGACACCAGCTGTGATTATTTGCAAGTAGTCCTGCCTCCAAGCAACGCTAGTTGGGTAACACAGCCCTGCAATCATGTTGCCAAAGAAGTTGAAGCCCTATCCATTGGCCCCTTCCGTTCCTGAGCTCCTCTATGGGATTTCCAAATGCCCTAACCCTGGCAGTGACTAGTTTATAGAAGAGTCTCGGATGACAGAGCCGGCTCAGAAAAAAGCTCAAGAGGTGGAGGGAGACAGGAAAAAGTAGCTCATGTTCACTTCCAAATCATTCAAAGAGGCTTGGGGCAAGAGCATGAATATCGTGACCTGGATATTCACGGCAGGGGTGAGACTAGAGGCACCCCAGCCCGCTGCACCGCAGACTTTTATGGGTTTATGCAGGTGCCATTTCCCTAGGGTGGGGACATGGCAAGTGACTACAGACATCCCAATTCTGGGCCCATTCCAGCATGGTGCGCAGGGTGTTTGAAATAAACAAGGCAAGCCTTAGCTGGGTCTTCTATGAAACTTGGTTACTGCATCCTGCTGCCTGCTGGCATGTGGCTGCAAATAACAGCTTTGACCAGGCATGGGCAGCGGCCTCATTTCACTGCCAGTGTGGTATTTGTGTGTCCTGAACTGAAAAGACAGGCGAGGACTTCCACAACCAGATGCCAAAAGCTGTCCAATTTGTGCCAGTTGCCAGTCCAGGAGACCAGTAGTCCCAGACAACTCTGGGAATATCGGATCTGTGATCTGCTGGAATTCAGGCTCTCTACCATGAAGAGCTCCTGAACTCACCCATTCAATTTGAGACTGGCCCATTCAAGCAATTTCCTTCCCATCAAGGGAAGGGAACCGTATCAGACTGCAAGTGATATGGCGTTAGGTTTTCTCTCCCGTGTGGACTTGAAGATGGAGCAAGACACCAACAAGCAAACAAACAAGCCAGTTCAGAGACCAGTGTGGATCAGAGACTAAGGGCAGTACGTGGAGAAACAATATGTGTGTAAAAGGGCTCATCATTTGAGAGAAAGTGACGCACACAGGCAGCGGGTGCTGAGCCGCCAATGCTGTGGTGATGGATGTTGGAGTACAAGCAGCATCCTTGACATGTTGGTGAAGGCTGTTAAGCCACGTAGCCCTGATTTATTTCATTGAGTTCAATGGACAGACCATGGTAGGTTTTTGAGGTGCCAATCCCCTACTCTGGCATTCTCCTGACAACAGTTTTCTGGACAGAATGGGGCACTGTTTGCATTAGCTGAGAGCATTTTCCATCCTGTCACAGAGCGTCCTAGCAGAGACAGTTGAAGACACCTGAGTGCCCTTTGAAACAGAGCGGCAGTCCCGGCACCTCGGTGTTGCCTGAGACCATGTCATCACAATTCTTTTGAGTTTTGAAAATGAGAAGGACTCCAAAAGCATGTGCTTGACTCTTCTGAGAAGACAGCTCCTCCAGAGCCAAAAGAGTGACAGGTTAATCCACTCTGGAATAAAGGGTGTGAGAAATAGGGGAAAGAAAGATGGCTGGGACACTGCTGACAGAGGGACACATGGGACCCTTAATCAATATGTTTAGAAAAGTTTAACCTTGGAGAACAAAGAAACTTTGTTGAGAACAAAGGGGTACTTGGGAGCCATTCGTTCTGTTGGCCTCAGACAAAAGAAGGTCTCCAGGGGACCGTCGGAGGCCAGCTTTCTCATATTCAGCCTGCCAAGGTCATGTCCTCTGTCTGAAACTTTATGGGGATTCCTCCCCAGAAACAATCAGGATTCCTTAAGAGATGGTACAGGACGCGAAGCCTTCCACGAGGCAAACACTGCAAATGAATAATTGGAGTCATTTCTTTTTCAGACATAAATGAAAAATGGGGGTGGAGGGACGAAGAAAAGGCACCAGGGAATCAATTGGATGGCTGCTTTGGTGTGGCAAAGACCTTGTCCCGCTTATGAGTTTCTGAAATTTACACATGATATGGCCAGCCACTGGAAATCCGGGTCATTATGCACACTTTTATTTTTACAAGGTCACTAGAATTTCATATGTGAAGTAAAAATAGGAAGGGTGAAGGCTGAGGTCATCTTAGAGCTAAGGAAATGTTCCCTACTCAGTACTGAGGAAAGCATCTGAGAGACACCACAGCCAATACCTCCTCAGTACCTGGGCCCTGGACCAAAGCTGCGGCCTGAAGGACTGGGCATCTCTTGGTTCCTGATGGCGAGCGTGCCAGCCACCACCTGAGGACCAGAGATTCTGGTCCTGACCTGGATGCTGGCCTGTGTGGGCTGCAGGGACCAATGGTTGTATGAATACAGTGCATGAAGCTTTATCTAATGAATCTGGGCTCGGGTGGTGTTGGGTGTTGGGATCTTATCGGGTGCATTTTTATCTTGGCTCACACAAAGTGGATGCACTATGTTTGACATCACTAAACAAGGTGAATTTCGTAGAACTCTCATAGAAATGATTGGACGGCACACACAGAAGGCACTCACATATTTCCACCTGCCTGGATATCACACTCTATCTCACACACATCTAGTCACAGACAAACCATCCACGTGCGCATGCGTACATACACATCAATACGTGAACATAAATACAGTTGCCCAGTTGTGAAGGGTGTCAAAGAGAAAGGCCCCTCTGGAGTCCTTAAAAGCCTAGCTGAGAGGCCTCCTTAAAACTGGAGGGTATTCATGTGACAGTATCCAAAGATTACAGCCATGGCTTCCAACACTGTTTCAGCCAGGTTAGGTGTGGTGAACCTGCTCTAATCTCCCTCATTCTGTAAACTACTGAGCTCAAATTGGTTTATGGCTGGCTTTTACAGTGTGTGTTGTGTGTGTGTGTGTGTGTGTGTGTGTGTGTGTGTGTGTGTGTCTATCTAAATGTTTATGAGATACAGATGTGAATGTTTGATATCAGGCATGTGGAGTATATTAGTGGCCTTGTGTTGTGCTGCTTGAACATTTTTAGATAGTTTCTATGAAATACAGTTTGTTTAATGTTGAGGGCGCATTGTGCATCAACTTTGTGGAAGCAAAATAAAGAACTACATCAGATAAGATCCCAATCCCCAAACTCCATGCCCAGATTCATTAGATGGAGCTTCAAGAAACTGTCTCCCTAAAATCATTGGGGTTTCTGGTAGCCTGCTCAGGCCAACATTCAGGTCAGAACTAAAATCTTCCTGTCTCAGGTGATGACCGACACACTACCATCATGGACCAAGGGCCCAGTCGTCCTCAGGCCACAGCTCGGCCCAGGGGCCAAACAACTGAGGATGTGACTGTGTCTATGGCGTTCTCGGTATATTTTCTCAGTACTGAGTAGGGGACCTTTCATTAGCTCCAAGGTGACCTCAGACTTCACCATCCATTCTACCTTCAATGTATAAATTTCTCAATTGCCTTGTAAAAGGATGTGCAAAGTGACCCGCAATCAGTGGCCAACATGTCAGGTGTGACTTCCGAAACTCAGCGGTAGGCCCAGAGTCATTGCAACACACAGCAGCCTGCAATTGATTCTTTGGCACCTTTCACCCTCCCCCACCCATTCTCATTTGATGTCTGAAAAGAATTGACCAATGATCCTTTGAGCATTGTTTGCCTGAGAAAGTTTCCTGAGTGTTCTCTGTCAGCAGTGTCCCAACCTTCTTTTCATTTCCCTTTTTCTCACTCCCCTATTCACAAAATGGATGACTCTGTCCTCCTCTCAGGCTCTGAAGGATCCATTTCTCAGGAAGAGGTGAATGTATTTTTTTGGAGTCTTCCTCATATTCAAATACAGTAGCAACGTGATGGACACAATCTCAGGAAACATGAGGCACAAGGACTGCCACTTTGTTTCAAAGGGCACTCAGATGACTCCAATAGTCTAATGCTTGGCAGCTCTGTGACATGATGGAAACAATCCAAGCTATTCAAACAATGTTCTCAGTGTGTCCAGAAGTCTGTCATTAGGATAACATGAATCTAGGGTTTTGGGTGCTTTCCAAACCTGCTGTGGTCTGTCTTTGGATTGAATGAAATCTAGTGGGGCTACATGGCTTAACACACTTACTAAACATGTCAAGGCGGGTGCTCTCTACTCCAACATCCGTCACCTGCGTGGGCTGCCAGCACTTGCTGCCTGGTGTGTCCCTTTAGCCCATTTCCCCTCTGTAGCCCTTGTTCTCTGATCCACATCGATCTCATGTCTGAGGCTCTGAATTGGTTTCATTTGTTTGATTGTATTGCTTGTCGTTGTCTGGTTCTCCTTTTCAGGTCCACATGGGAGGAAAATCCTAAGAGCCTGTCCCCTTGCAGTCTGACATAGTTCCTTTCCTTGATGAGGAGGCGGACTGCTCGAAAGGGCCAGTCATCATAAATCCAGCAGGTGAGGAACGCTTAAGTGGCACAGGCTTAAATACAGGAAGAACGCAGCTCGAAATTCCCAGGGCAATCCGGGGAAATCTCCTCTCTGGTTAACACTCTGGTGGGCGACCTGGCCACAGGCACAGGGGGACAGCTTAAGGCATTGCTCAAATAGAATGCATGCAACCATGATTAGGGAAGCCAAAGAGATTTAATGCATGGCAGTGGAGGATGGCCTCCCAAAATGCAGCAGCTAATGGCTGACTCTCTGGCAGCAGGCAGAGGCAGGAGTCCTGAGCCTCTTCTCCTGGGGACTCCAGGATGACTGAGGCTGTGGAGAGTAGAAATCATTCCTCAGGTCACCTCTGGGCTAAGCCTGGGGATGAGGTCATGAGACACACGCGTGGCACTGTGGGAGGGGTAGGCTATTGACAGCAGCTATATGTAGTCTTGGCCTGACATTTTCTGTTCAGGACACAGCAATGGCACACTCACAGTGAAATGAGGCTACTGCCCAAGGCCAGGTCAAGGCTGTTATAACCACCCAGCAGCCAGCATGGTAGTAGATATGCAGTAACACATTACAGATATGGTTTAGTAAAAGAGCTGGCCTTGATATGTCAAATACCCTGAACACCAGGCTGGGAAAAGGCCTGTAATTTGGAGTCTGAGGGTAATGCACTATACCGACCATGGAAAATGGCACCTGCGTGAACAATAAATGTCTGTGAGGCAGTGGGCAGGGTGCTTCCAGTCTTACCAGCCCTGAGCATCTGGATCACCAAAATTCATGCACTTGCCCAATCCTCTTGAGTAATTTAGAAGTGAACATAACCAATTGTTCCTCCCTCTTGTTCCCTGCCCTGGAGCTTCTACTATGAGTCTGGCTTTGTTATTCCTAGACTCTTCTATAAACTAGTCATGCCAGGCTTAGCACTTAAGAACCCCAGAGGGGAACTCTGGGTAGGAAGGGTCACTGAACAGGGCTTTAGCTTCTCCAGGCTCCATGATTGACAGAGGCGAGTTGCCCAATCAGTGCTCCTTGGAGGCAGGACTAGCTGTCAGTTAATCATGGATGTTGTCCATTGTATAGATTAGTGTCAGTTCTGGGGTTCTCTTACCCTTGTTTTTTCGCTGGGTCTACCTTCTCTGAGCAGCACCACTCTTTTTCCGGATGCCTCATTCCATATTCCTTCAAATTTCAGGATCCAAGTCCATTCTCAGGGCCCTTCCAACTTCTTAGGCACCAGGCATCCCATTCCTTTCCTACTTAACATATCTGTACTCCCTTGCTATCAGTTCTACTTACCCCCCTCCTCCCATTTGCCACGTTCCTTACCCTTCTACACACTAGTGATGCTCAACTACCTATTCCAACACAGGCAGCCCATTCTCCTCCAGTACCCTCACCCTGGACTGTCTGTTTGGCAACAGCAGGCCTTTGGTCCACCAGCAAGTACTCTGCTCCTAGGACTTTCTGTTGTCAAGCCACTGCTCATCCAGGCTGGAGCTGCCAAGGACTGGGTCTGGGAGCAGAGATTTGGGTCATATTTTATTAGGTCTGGAGAGCATTTTAGAATGCGATACTGCAAATCTGTGCTGCCAATAATGTTTTTAGGTCCAGTCTCTTCCTCCTCAGTCCAGGAAATCACAAGGCTGATGAGATCATGGTAGGTCCAGTTGTTGTGAAGGGTGTCAAAGGTAAAAGCCTCTGGAGGGCTTAAGAGCCTGGCTGAGAGGCCTCCTTGACTTCTGGGATCTTCATGTGTCTGTATCAAAGGGATACATCCACGGCTTCCCTTACTATTCCAGCTGACTGTTTGTGGTGGACCTGTTCTATTTCCCTCACTCTCTCAAGTACTGAGATCAAATAGGTACTGGCTGGGAGTTTACAGGGTCCCTGTGTGGTGAATGAGTGTATGTGTGGATGTGTTTGTCTGTGTCTAAATGTGTGCGAGATAGAGATGTGGTTGTGTGATATCCAGGAATGTAGAATTATGTAGAGATCTCGTGTTGTGCTTGATTGAAGATTTCTATGAAAATTCTATAAAATTCACATTTGTTTAATGTCATGTGCACATTGTGTATCCACTTTGTGGGAGCAAGTAAAGAAATGCGCCAGATAAGATTGCTATGTCCCACACACTCAAGCCCAGATTCATTAGATGGAGCTTTCATGAGCTGTCTCCCTACAACCATCCAGTTGCCCACGGCCTACTCAGGCCAGCATCCAGTGTCAAAACCAGAATCTCCTGTTCTCAGGAGGTGGCAGACACTCTCACCATCGAGACCAAGGAAGCCCAGTCTTCCTCAGGCCACAGCTTCAGGCCAGGGTCCAGACTGCTGAAGAGGAGTGGCTCTGGTGTCTCTCAGATGTTTTCTTCTGTAGTGAGTGGGGGATCTCTCATTAGGCTGAGGTGACCTGAGACTTCACCTTCCTTTCTACTTCATGAATAGAATTTCTTGTCACTTTATAAAAGGTGTGTGAGGTGATCCCTTTTCCAATTGGTGGACATATGTGTGAATTCCAGAGAACTGAGCAGTGGTTCTAGATTCTTTGCTACACCTAACAGCCAGCAATTGATTTGAGGCACTTTTCTCCCTTCCTTAAATGCATTCTCATTTGATGTCTAAAAAGAATTGACTCAATGATCTGTTAAGCATTGTTTGCCTAGGGGAAGGCCTCACATCCTGTACAGTCCATAAGGAATCCAGATTGTTTCTGGAGAGGAATCATGGTAGATTATCAGACAGAGGGAATCACCTCGACAGGTTAGAAAATATGAGAATGTTGGCATCTGCTGGGGTCTCTGGGAGTCATTATTTAGCCAGGGCCAATAGAACAAATGGCTCCCAAGTACCCTTTGTTCTCAACAAGGTTGTTCATTGTTTCTCCAAGGTTGAACTTTTCTAAACATATTTG
This sequence comes from Eonycteris spelaea, assembly GCA_003508835.1. Lineage (NCBI taxonomy): Eukaryota > Metazoa > Chordata > Mammalia > Chiroptera > Pteropodidae > Eonycteris > Eonycteris spelaea. The sequence continues at coordinate 1,449,004 of PUFA01000306.1, read as the reverse complement.
GAAAGCATCAGAGTGTCACTTGGTCAGCAGCATTGAACGTTTATTTTCATTCCTTTTTTCTTTCCCTCCCTATTCTAGAATGGGTTTATCCTGCCACTCTTCCACTCTGGAGGATCCAACTTCTCAGGAGGAGTCAAACACAACCTTTTGTTGTCCTTTGCTTTCAAAACACAGGAGCAACATGATGGACATGGTCTCAGGAAACACTGAGGCAACGGGACTACCATTCAAATGGCACTCAGGTGACTCCATCATCTCTGCTAGGTGTCTCTGTGACAGATTGGAAAAGAAACTGCTTATACAAACAATGTCCCAGTGTGTCCAGAAGTCTGTCATCAGGAGAATACCAGACTAGGGTTTGGCGCATCCAGACCTGCGTGCGGTCTGTCCATTGAAACTCAATGAAACCTAGTGGGGCAACATGGCTTAACACTATTTCCAACAGGTCAGGGGCATGGCTTTCTAATCCAAATCTGTCACCTGTGTGTGCTACTCGGCACTCACTGCTGTTGTCCCTTTCTCCCAAATGCTGATCCTTTACACACATGTAGTGCTCCTTCTACTGGCCTTAGTCTCTGATTCTCACTTGCCTCATGTCTTGAGGATTCTGAACTTGACTTTCATTTTCTTTGTTTGTTTGCTTGTCAGTGTCTTGCTTTCCTTTTTCAAGTCCACATGGGAGAGTGAAATCACAAGGGCCCTATCCTTGCATTCTGAATATTTCGCTACCCTGGATGGGGAGGTGGACTACGCCAAATGCCAAGTCAAAAAATATACAGTGCGAGTTTAGGGGCTCCTAAGTGGTACAGGCCTGAGATTCAGGAAAAACAAGCTCTGAAATTCTCAGGCCTCTTAGGAGACCTCCTGTCTCCGGCTTACCTGGCAATCAGCCCAAAGGGGACAGTTCATGGCATTGGTGCAAAAAAAAAAAAAAAAAAAAAAAAAAGCAGATGCGCCATGTTTAAGGGAGGCCAAAGAGGTTAAGGCGTGGCAGTGGAGGCAGCCTCCCAACATGCCCGCAGCTAATGGCTGTCCGCCTTGTAGAGGATATGGCAGGCATCCTGAGCCTTGCTTCTCCTGTGGACTCCAGGACTACTGAGGCCTGTGGAGAGTAGAGAAAGCTATTCCCTCTGGTATGCTCTGGGCTGAGGCTGGGGACAAGTTGGTGAGACACACTCGAGGCCGCTCCTTGAGGTTTAGATAATGATAGACTCAAATGTATATGGCCGTCCTGGCCTGACATTTTCAGTTCAGGACACACCAATGGCACATTCACAGTGAAATGAGGCACTGCCCACGGCCCAGTCAAAGAAGTTACATCACCACCAGCCAGCTTGTCAGTATAAATGAAGTAACCACATTTCAGAGAATGCCCAGGACAAGAACAAGCCTTGTTATGTCGAATGCCCTGGTCCAAGGCCTGGAAAGGGCCAGGAATTGGGAGGTCTGGGAGTCACTACCCTGCCCCACCCTGGAAATGGCACCTGCATAAACCCTAAAGGTCTGCAGAGCAGGACAGGGTGCTTCCAGTCTCACACCTTCCCCGAGCTTCTCAGTCGCCGATATTCATGCTCTTGCCTCAGGCCTCTTGAGTGATTCAGAAGTGACCACTAGCCATTTGTTCCTTCCTCCTGCTTCCCGCTGAAGCTTCTTCTCTGAATCTGGCTCTGTCCTTACTAGACTCTTCTGTAAACTAGTCACTGCCAGGCCTAGGGCACTTTGAAAGTCCTGAGTGGTGATCTGGACAGGAAAGACTCACTGTTTAGGGCTTCATATTCTCCAGGCCCCATGATTGGTGTAGGCAATTGCCCAAACACGATCTTTGGAGGCAGGACTAGCTGTCAATTAATCATGGCTGTCATCCATCAAATTGATTAGGTTCAGGCCTGGGTTTCTCTCTTCCTTTTCCTTGCTTTGTCTTCCCATGACTCAGCAGCACCTCTTTTCCAGATGCCTCATCCATTTTCTTCTAATCTCAGGATCCAAGTCTGCTCCCAGGGTCCTTTTGCCTTCTTCAGCCTCGTGGCAGCCGATTCCTTTCCTACTCCACGTATCTGTACTCCTTGCTGCCAGTTTTCTACTGTCCTCCTTCTCCCATTTGATACTTTCCCTACCCCCTCTATACACCTGTGACCCTCACTTACCTATTCCAATACAGGAAGCCCATTCTAACCTGCCAAAACTCACCCTGGACAGTCTGTTTGGCAATAGCAGGTCTTTGGTCCACCAGCAAGCACTCCGCTCCTGGGACTTTGGCTACTGTCCAGCACATTGCAATACAGGCTAGGGCAGCCACAGAAAGGATCCAGGGAGAGAAATTTTGGTAATATTTATATATCTGGCCAGCACCTAGAATGTGATACACACTTTCCTGGCTACAGCCATGCTTTCAGTCGCACTACTTTCTCCTCAGCCAGGAAATCACAAGGCTGAGAAGACGAGCAAGGTCCAGTTGTGAATGGCACCAAAGGGAAAGGCTTCTGGAAATTAAGACTTGGATGAGTGACCTCCTTGACTTCAAAGGGTCTTCATGTGTCTGTATCAAAGGGAAACACCATGAACTTGCCTCACTTTTCCAGTCGGCTTTGGGTGTGTGGACTTGTTCTTATCTCCCTCACTCTCTAAAATACTGAGCTCAAATAGTTACTGGCTGGGAGTTTACAGTGTCCCTCTGTGTGGTGTGTGTGTGTGTGGTGTTTGTGTGTGGATGTGTGTGGATATGTTTGTCTGTATCTAAATGTATGTGAGATAGAATAGATTGTGTTGTTCATATTAATATGGGAAATGTAAAGAAATCTAAGATAGCTTTCCCATCCCAGAGGAATTTTCCAATGATCTTCTCCTAGAATCCTACCTTTCAACCTATGGGAAACAAAAGACTGCCAAGTATGGGATGTAATCAATGTATAAGTCTACCTGCCTGCTTTGTTCAGGGCTCAGACTCTGGAGAGTGACTCTCTGATCCTGCTGGCATAAATAAACCTCCTTTGATTCTTAGTTTTGCTGAGTCCATTGGTTCTTCAGGTACATGGGCAAATCTGCAACAATATCCAGGCTTGTGAAATATGTGTGTTTCTCCTGTTTGTGCTGGCATCAAACAGGCAGGCGTCTGGGACTGACTATTTTCAAATTGCACTCAGGTGAATCCAATAGTCTCTGTTAGGCGGCTCTGTGACAGAAGAGAAAAAGATTCCAGCACATCCAAGCAATGTCTTAGTGTCTCCAGTAATCATTTGCAGGAGATACAAAACTAAGTTTGGTGCCTGCAAACCTGCCATAGTCTGTCTACTGGACTCAGTGAAACTGAGTGAAGCTGTAGGGTTATACCTTTACCACATGTCAGGGTGCTGCTTTTGTACTCCAATATCCGTCACCTGTGTGGGCTGCTCAGCACACTGCCTGATGTGTCCTTTCTCTCAAATGCTGAGCCTCTACACACATTTATTCTACATGTACTGCCCTTAGTCTCTGATCAACACCGGTCTCATGTCTGAGGCTCTGAATTAGTTTTGTGTTGTTTTTTTTTTTTTGTCGGTGTTTTGCTCTGCTTTTCAAGTCCACATTGGATAAAATCAAATGGCCCTGTCCATTGTGGTCTTACATAGTTCCTTCCCTTGACGGGGTAGGTCACTGCTCCAAAGGGCCAGTCCCAAATGTACAGATGACTGAAGAACTCCTCATTGGCACAGGCAGAATGCAGCTTTGAAATTCCCAGGGATCTCTGAACCTTCCGTCTCTGGCCTACACCGTGGCACACCCAACACCGGCCTGCAGGGAACAAACTTATGACATTTTGTGCAAATGTAATTGCAGATTAAACCATGATTAGGGAGGCCAAAGAGTTAATGCTGGCAGCTAATAGCTGACCCTCTGGCAGTGAACAGGGCAGACATCCTGAGCCTTGAATATTCCAGGGACTGCAGGAACACTGAGCCTACGGGGAGTAGAAAGCCAGTCCCTGTGGTCTCCTGAACTGAGGCTGGACGAGGTGGTGAGACACGTGACTGCTCAGGAGATATTGACAATTGATAGAAGCTCATATGGATGTAGCAGTACTGGTCTATATTTTCAGTTCAGGACCACAATGGAACACTCACATGAAGTGAGGCCACTGCTATGGCTCAGTCAGGGCAGTTATCACCACTCAACAGCCAGCACGTGGTTTAACAGTCCTGGGGGCATAGTTGGGGTAGCATGTTATAATGCCTGGCCAGCACCTCAGAAGCAATACCATGTCCTGTCACCAAACATCTTTTAGGCACACTCCCTTTTCCTCCTAGGACAGGAAGTCACAAGACTGAGGAGACTGAGGTAGCCCAGTTGTGAAGGGCATCAAGGGAAAGGCCTCTGGAGGCCTTAAGAGCTGGGCTGAGAGCCTTCCTTACATCAGGGTCTTCATGTATTGCTCCCTGTCACAGCTTACTTGGTGTGTGGACCTTGTCTATTCCCTCATTATGTAAAGTACTGACTCAAATAGGTTTTCTGGCTATGAGTTTACAGTATCTTTTGTGTGTGTGTGTGTGTGTTGGTGTGTCTGTGTGTGTCTGTGTCTTAATGTGTGAGATAGAGATGTGGTAGCATGATATCCAGACTTCTGGAAATATGTGAGTTGGCCTCGTGTTGTGCCTGCTTGAACATTTCTATGAGAGTTCTATAAAATTTACATTTGTTTAATTCATGGGGGACATTGTGCATCCACTTCGTGGGAGTAAATATAGACATGCATGAGATAAGATCCCAAACACCTACACACCTGAGCCCAGATCATTAGATAGAGCTTCCTGAGCTGTCTCCCACAAGCATCAGGTTGCCAACACTGCTCAGCCAGCAACCAGGTCAGAACCAGATCTGTCTCAGTAGGTGCTGACATTCTCGCCATAAGGAACAAGGGAAGCCCAGTCCTCCTCAGGCCACAGCTTGGCCGAAGGTCCAGACTGCTGAGGAGCGGACTGGCTGTGTGTCTCTAAGTTGTTTACCTTCGTAGTGAGTAGGGGACCTCTGCTTAGCTCTAAGGTGAACTTGGACTTCGCTTTTTCCTTTCTACTTTACATATGGAAAGTAGTCACCTTGTAAACGGATGTGTGTGAGATGACCCCATTTCCAGTGGGTGGATAATCATGTGTGAATTCCAGAAAACTCAGCTGTGGTCCCAGAGTTTTGGCCACACCCATCAGCCACCAATTGATTCTCAGGCACCTTTCTCCCCACCTCCCACCCCTATTCTCATTTATTGTCTGAAAAAGAATTGATCCAATGATCCATTGAGCATTGTTTGCCTCCAGGAAGGCATCACATCCTGTACTGTCCATAATGAATTCGGATCTTTTCTGGGAGCAATCACAACGAGTTTCAGAATGAGGGTATCACCTCGACAGGGCAGGAATATGAGAAACTTGGCATCCGCTGGGTCTCTAAGAGAACTTATTTTGCTGGAGGCCAACAGGAACAAATAGCTCCCAAGTAGCCTTTTTTTATCACAAGGTTGTTCATTGTTCTCCAAGTTTGAACTTTTCTAAATGTATTGAGAAATCATCCTGAGTGTCTGCAGGGTCCAGCCTTCTTTTCATTTTCCTATTCTCACTCCCCTGTTCCAGAATGGAATACCAGTCCCTCTTCTGGCTCTGGAGAAGCCGACTTCTCAGCAAGTGTCAAACACGTCCTTTTGGAGTCATTGTCTTTGAAAACACAGGAGGAACATAATGGACATGGTCGCAGAAAGCACTAAGGCACCAGGACTGTCGCTCCATTTCACGGCACTCAGGTGACCTCAATAGTCTCTGCTATGCAACCCTGTTACAGGATGGAAAACCATCTCAGCTAATCCAAATAATTTCCCAGCACGTTGAGATAAATGTCATCAGGAGAATGCCAGACTATGGATAGGCACTTACAAAATGGCCACAGTCTGTCTGTTGGACTCAATGAAACCTAGCGGGACTATGTGGCTTAACACCCTTACCAACATATCATGGGTGCTGCCTCTACTTCAACATCTGTCACCTGAATGGGCTGCTTGGTACCCCTGCCTTGTGTGCCCCTTTCTCACAAATGCTGAGCCCCTCTACATGCATGTCCTTCTCCCTCTACTGTCCTTAGTCTCTAATTCATATTGGGTCTCATATCTGAGGCTCTGAATTAGCATTTGTTTGTTTGTTTGTTTGTTTGCTTGTCGGTGTCTTGTTTCCATTTCAAGTCCACACAGGAGCAAAATCATAAGGGCCTTGTCCCTTACATTCTGACATAGTTCCCTTCCCTTGACAGGGAGGTTGACTGCTTGACAGGGCCAGTCACAAAATGAACGGGTGAGTTTGAGCTCCTAATTGCACAGCCCTGAGATCCACTGGGAATGCAGCCCCATAATTCCCAGGGCTATACAAAGACCTCCCATCTCTGGCCTAAACGCTGGACTGGTCTCTGAACCAAAAGTGACAGATTATGGCATTTGGGAAAATAGAATGCAGGTGTGGGGATTAGATTAAACATGGCAGCTTTAGAGATGTTCCCAGATCTCTTGCTTTGAAACAACAATAAGCTAAATACCTAAAATTCAATAAAAGACACCCAAACTGCAACACCATCACATCTGAGCATGAGATCTGCACATAAGAGCTACCACAGGTCAGAACCTTGGGTGTCAGGTGGAGGAACGACTGGGAGGAATGAAAAAGCTACTTTGAAGCCGGAGCTCCCTGTAGGAGGAGGGGGAGGTAGATGAAGTGGCAAGTTCCCTGAACTGCCCAGCCTGGGGGTGCTGTGAGCTCCCTGTGGCTGAGGCAGTGCCCAAATCATCACGGCAGAAGAGAGAGAAACAAGGATGGCAGAAAAGCGGGGATGCGCAGAGAAACAACAGTTGATTTTTATCAGCCGCGGTTGCAAAACTGAGGCTGAGCCACAGCCTCCAACCCCTAACCCAGAGGGCCCCTCTTCCCACACCTTCCATGATGGAACACTGAGGAGCCCCAGGGGAATCTGAGCAAACACTACCAAAACTGTCACTAACACTGACAGGAACTGACACTGATGGTAGCAAGCATGATTAAACAACTCTAAGATAAAAGAGACATTATTAACACTTTATATGAAGCAGAGATCCAAGAGGCTTAGACACCACCTACTGTAACAGTCTAGGTACCATTATATAATAAATCTTTCTAAAAAAATAAAGCAGAACACTTCCATTATTGTCCAGATGGAGAAATAGTTCATTAAACACCACGAACAATCAAGGTGACAAGGCATCTCAGAAAGAAAGAGAAAAATCTCCAGAAAACAAGTTACAAAAATAAAATATGAAAACTTAAATGACAGATTTCAGGTTGATACTTCTGAACAACTCAGTGAGATCCAAAATGAAACATATCAACAATTTCAGGACTGAAAAAAACAACTAGATGAGCAGAATTATTTCTTTAAAAAAGAGATTGAAACCCTCAAAAAGAACCAAATAGATCATCTGAAGATAAAGAAAATACTGCAAGAATTGAAAAATGAAATAACAATCTTGGGACATAGAGTCGACCAAATGGAAAAAAGGATCAGTGATATCAAAGACAAAAATCTAAAATAAAGCAGAAGAAAGAAGAGAGAAACCAAAGAATAAAATTTAATGAAAGAGAAATATAAGAACTAGACAATACCATTAGGAGAGAAACATAAGAATAATGAGAATTCTCAAAGAAGAGGAAAAGGAGCATGGATTAGAAAGCATTTTCAGTCAAATAGCTGATGAGAATTCCCCAAATCTAAGGAATGATCTGGAGCTTGGAATTAAAGAAGTCAATGGAACCCCAATTATCTTTAGCCAAAAAAGGCCTTCACCAAGACACATCATATTAAAATTATCAAAAATCAAGACAAATACAGAATTCTCAGGGCAGCCAGAAAAAAGAACATGGTAACCTATAAAAGAAAACCCATTAGATTATCATCAGACTTCTCGGCCAACTCTTACAAGCCAGAAAAGGAGAAATCAAATATTCAAACTATTCAATGAAAAGGAACTACCAGCCAAGAATAATGTATCCTGCTAAGCTCTCCCTTAGATTTGAAGGAGAAATAAAGATTTTTCCAGACATACAAAAATTTAGGGAATTCTCCTCTACGAGGTCTGCACTACAGAAAATACTGAAAAAGTTCAGCTCATCTAAAACAAACAAAAAAAAAATGAATTAGGAGTAAGTTGACTGGCAGGCTGATAAAAGCAGAGGAATGCAACCCTTACAATGAACAGTGCATTAGAACCTTAAAAATAAGAAATTGCATAGGAAGATAGTAATGAACTTTCAGCATACATAGGAACAAAATGAGACAAGAATGACTGAAAAGGGGAGTATTTGAAGATCCAAATTCACAAAAAGAGAATGGAGCTAAGGAAAACACAGAAGAAAAGAGACTACTGTATATATGTCACTATCTTTTTCATATTTGTAATGATAACCACACAGAAAAGATTTAGAACTGAAGTTTATAGAATAAAAACAATAAGTACCAGGTGGAAAACCCACAAAAACCAACCAAATAAAGAAAAACAGAAACACAAGGACAAAGAGGCAATGGAAACACTGAGCTACCAGAAAGCAAAAGATAAAATGGCTATAAAAAGACCTCATATTTCAATAATCACCCTAAATGTAAATGAAACTGAATTCACCAATAAAAAAAACACAGAGTTGTAGATTGGATTTAAAAAAACAAAACAAAACAAAAAAAAACCCAACCATATGCTGCCTACAGGAGAAATACTTCAGTTCCAAAGACTAATATAGACTCAAAGTGAAAAGAGGAAAATGATGTTTCAAGCAAATGGCATTCAGAGAAAAGTGGAAATAGTACTACTATTGGATGAAATAGAGTTCAAAATCAAAAAGGACACTTCATAATGAAAAAGAGAATTATGCACAAAATAAGACATAATACTTCTTAATATCTATGCTCCCAATCATGGAACCTGAAAATATTAAAGCAATTACTAACAAACTAAAGAGAGAAACATTACCAAAACACTATCATAGTAGGGGACCTAAATACCCACTGTCAGATATGGACAGATCATCCAAAGAGAAAGTCAATAAGAAATACATCCTTAAATGACACATTAACCAATTGGACATCATTGACATTTACAGAGCCTTCCATCCCAAACAGCTGCTTATACATTCTTCTTTAGTGCACACAGAATATTCTCAAGGATTGACCACATACTGGGACACAGAGATAGCCTCAACAAATAGAAATTGAAGTCATACCAAACCACATTCTCTGATCATAATGTCTTGAAACTAGAGGTCAATTGTAAAAAGAAAGCAGAAAGAACCACAAATACATGGAGATTAAACAACATACTACTGAAGAATAACTGGGTCAGAGAAGAAATTAAAAGGAGACCAAGAGGTACATAGAAACAAATGATAATGATAGTACAACATATCAAAACTTTTGGGACACGCGAAAGAGGTCATAAGAGGAAAGTTCATATCATTACAGGCCTACTTCCAAAAACAAGAACAAGTTCAAATAAACAACCTAATGCTTCATCTTAAAAACTAGAAAAGGAAGAACAATGAAGCTTTAAGTCAGCACAAAAAAAGAAATTATCAAAATAGAGCAGAAATAAATGAAATTGAAAATAAAAAAAAAAATAGAAAAAAAATAAATGAAACAGAGAGCTGGTTCTTTGAGAAGGTTAATAAATTGACAAACCCCTGGCTAGACTCACTAAAAAAAAGAGAAAGGACACAAATAAAATCAGGGATGAAAGGGGGAATTACAATAGATATGCAGAAATACAAAGGATCATACAAGAATACTATGAAAAAGTATATAACACCAAATTTAATAACCTAGAAGAAATGGACCAGTACTTAGAAAAATACAACTTTCCTAGACTGAATCAAGAAGAACTGGAAAATCTAAATAGACTAATCGCAGTATGGAAATAAACAATCATCAAAAACCTACCAAAAAGTTAAAGTCCTGGACCAGATGGCTTCACCAGTGAATTCTAACAAACATTCAAAGATTTAATACTATTCTCTTCAAATCTTCCAAAAAATTGAAGAGGAGGCAATACTTCCCAACCCATTTTATGAGGTCAATATTACCTTGATGCCCAAACTTGGTAAATATAACACACAAAAAAACTACATACCAATCTCTCATGAACACAGATGCAAAAATCTTAAATAAGATACTAGCAACCAAATACAGTAACATATTAAAGGATTACACACCACAATTGAGTGAGCTTCATCCCAGGGCACAGGAATGGTTCAACATATGCAAATTATTTAATGTTATACACCTCATAAAGTAAAAATAAGAATCATATGATCATAGCAATGGATACAGAATCAGCCTTTGACAAGATACGGCATCTATTTATGATCAAAAACACTTAACAAAAATCAGTATAGAAGAAAAGTACCTTAACATAATACAGGCCATATATGACAAGCCCTTAGTCAACATTATACTTAATGGTGAAAAACTAAAAACCTACCCTCAAAAATCAGGAACAGGCAAGTCTGTCAACTATCACCACTGTTATTCAATATAACATTGGAGGTCCTAGCTAGTGCAATTAAGCAAGAGAAAGATTTAAAAGGCATCGAAATAGGAAATGAAGAAGTCAAAAGTCACTATTTGCAGATGACATGATTCTCTATATAAAAAAATCCTAAAGACTCCACAAGAACACTTACTAGAAACCAGAGCAAATTACAGTAAAGTCTCTGGATAAACAATCAACGTTCAAAAATCCATAGCGTTCCTATACTCTAACAAAGTGTCAGAAAAAGATGTGGAAAAAAATAATTCCATTGAAATTGCAACAACAAAAAAAATAAAATAAATACCTAAAAATGATCTAAATGAAACTTGTGAAGGACCTATATAACCAAAAACTATAAGACCCTATTAAGAGAAACCAAAGAAGATACGAAGAAAGAGAAAGACATTCCGTGTTCTTGGACTGGAAATCAACATAGTTAAAATGACCATATACCTAAAGCATCATACAGACTTAATGCATTCACCTTCAAAATCCCATCGGCATTTTGTAAAGAATACCAAAAAAAAAAAAATCAGATTTGTATGAAAGCACAAAAGACCCCCAATTGCCAAAGCCATCCTGAGAAATACGAATGAGGCTGGAAAGCGTCACTGCCCAACTTCAAACTATACTACAAAGCTACAGTAATCAAAACTGCATGGTATTGGCGGAAAAATAGACACATGGACAAGACAAACCGAATCAAGGGTCCAGAAATAAATCTGTATTTATATGGGCAAATAATTTTTGACAAAAATGCCAAAAATATTCTGTGGAGAAGGGAAAGTCAGTGATAAATGGTGGTGGGAAAACTGGAAGGCCACCTGCAAAAGAATGAAACTAGACTGTTGTGTATCACCACATATCAAAATTAACACAAAATGGGTTAAGGACCTGAATATAGGACCTGAAACAAAAAAATGCATAGAAGAAAACATAGGAACTAAACTCAAGGACTTTGGGCTTAAAGAGGATTTTATGAATTTTACCTCAAAGGCAAGGGAAGTAAAAGCAAAAATAAATAAATAAAAAGCGTTTGCTCAGCAAAAGAATCCAACAAGGAAAGAACAAACAAACGAATGGGAAAATATATTTGCAAGCAACACCTCCAATAAGGGCCTAAGATCCAATACATACAAAAAACACTTATGCCTCAATAACAACAACAAAAAACCCACAAACTATCAATCAAAAAAATGGGCAGAGGTCCTGAACAGACACTTCTCCCTAGAGGACATACAATGGCCTAACAAAATATTTGAAAAGATACACAACACGCTATTAGGAAAATGCAAATCAAAACCACAATGAGATACCATCTCACACTTAGAATGGCTATTATCAACAAGACAAGTAATAGCAAATGTTGGCGAGGATGTGAGGAAATAAGAACCTCATACTGGAGGGACTGCAAATTAGAACGACCTCTATGGAAAGTGGTATGGAGGCTCCTCAAAAAACTAAGAATTGACCTGTCATATGATCCAGCAATCCTATACTGGGTACTTACCACAAAGATTTAAAAATTTATACTTGAAAAGATATTTGCACACGGATGTTCACAGCAGTATTATTTACAGTGGTCATGACATGGAAGCAACCAAAGTGTCCTACAATTGATGATTGGCTAAAGAAGCCAATATATATACAATGGAAATATTATTCAACCATGAGAAGAGATGAAATACTGCCATTTGAAACAACATGGATGGACCTTGAACTAATTATACTAAGTGAAATAATCCAGACAGTAAAGGATGAAAATTACATGATATCACATATGTGGGATATAAATCTAAAAGCAGCAGATGAACAGGACAAACAAATAGAGACTCGTGGATAGGGACAAAGGACTAGTGGTTACCAAAAGGGTAGAAAAAGGGGAAGGGAGAATATAAAAAAATAAAATGTTAAAAAATTATGTATATATAGTAAGAAAAAAAATAAACTGGCTTTTAAAACAGTAAAAATAATAATAATAATAATAATAATAATAATAATAATAATAATAATAATGTACATGTGACTATGATTAGGGAGGCCAAAGAGGTTAATGTGTGGAGTGAAGGCTGGTCTCCAAGTAGGCCTACAGCTAATGGCTGATACCAGGGCAGCAGAAAGGCCAAGCATCCTGAGCCTTGCTTCTCCAGAGGACTTCAGGAGCACTGAGGATTGTGGAGAGTGAAAAGCCAGAACATAAGGTCTGCCCTGGGCTAAGGCTGGGGATGATTTGGTGAGACACACTAGTGGCAGCTCCAGGAGGATTGACTATTGATAGAACCCCATATGTACACAGCAGACCTGACCTGCCGTTTTCAGTCAGGACACAACAAAGGCACATTCACAGTGAAATGAGGCCACTGCCCACCACCCGGTTAGGTCTGTTATTACCACTTACCAGATGGTATGGAGGTAGATATGAAGTAACCATGTCTCAGAAGGCTCTGGACAAGCCTTGGCCTTGTTATGTCGAAATCCTTGGCACCAGGCCTGGAAAGGGCCCGGGATTGGGAAGTCTGGGAGTCACCACCCTGCTCCCACTTTGGAAGATGGCCCTGTGTAACCCTAAAAGTCCGCGGGCCAGTGGGAAGCAGTGCTTCCAGTCTCATTCTAGCCCTGAGCTTCCAGGTCACTAATATGCTTTTGCCCTAGGTCTCTTGAGTGATTCGGAAGGACAAGACATGTGTTCCTCCCTCCATTCCCTTCTGGAACTTCTTCTCTGACTCTGACTCTATCCTTTCGACTCTTCTGTAAACTAGTCACTGCCAAGACAAGGGCACTTGGAAACCCCAGAGGGGAGCTCTGGGAAGGAAGAGTACACAGGATAGGGCTTCGGCTTCTCCGGGCTCCAGGATTGACGAAGACGAGTTTCCCATCAGCGCTCTATGGAAGCAAGGACTAGCTGTCAACTAATCATGACTGTTGTCCATTGAATTGATTAGGGTCAGGCCTGGGGTCCTCTCCTTCTTTACTTCTCTGTGTCTTCCCATACTCAACAGTACCACTCTTTTTTTTATGCCCATTCCATATTCTTTCTAACCTCAGGATCCAAGTCCTCTGAAGGCCTTAAGAGCCAGGCTGAAAAGCCTTGGCTTCAGGGGTCTTCATGTGTCTGTATCAAAGGGATAAAGCCACGGCTTGCCTCCACGTACCAGCCAACTTTGGGTGTGGTAGAACTGTTCTATCTCTCTCACTCTCTAAAGTACTGAGGTCAAATAGGTTACTGGCTGTGAGTTTACAGTGTCCCTGTGTGTGTGTGTGTGTGTGTGTGTGGTGTGTGTGTGTGTGTTGTGTGTGTGTGGATGTGTTTGTGTCTAAATGTGTGTGAGGTAGAAATGGTCGTGTGAAATCAAGGAAGGTACAATTTATGTGAGAGGCCTTGTGTTGTGCTTGATTGAACATTTCTATTAGAGCTCTATGAAATTCATGTTTGTTTAATGTCATGAATAAATTGTACATTCACTTTGTGCAAGTAAAATAAAGAAATGCACCAGATAAGATCTCAACCTCCCACACACCAAGCCCAGATTCATTAGATGGAACTTCATAATTTGTTTCCCCACAACCATTAGGTTTTCCCGCAGAATGTTTAGGCAAGCATCCTGGTCAGACCAGAATCTCCTGTCCCTTGGGAAGTGGCTGATACACTCGCCATCAGGGACCAAGGGAGGCCAAGTCCCTATCAAGCCACAGCTAAGTGAAGGGCCCAGACTCCTGAAGAGGGTACTGACTGTGGTGTCTCTCAGATGTTTTTGCTTGGTGGTGAGTAGGGGATCTCTCATGAGCTCAGATGTGACCCAGACTTTACGTTCCCTTTCTACTTCACATATGGAATTTCTTGTCACCTTATAAAAAGGTGTGTCCACCCAGTAGGTGGACATATTATGTGTGATTCCAGAGAACTTAGTAGTGGGCTTAGATTCTTTGCCACATCTAGCAGCCACCACTTGATTCTCAGGCACCTGTCTCCCTCCCTTTAAACGCATTGTCATTTGATGTCCGAAAAGAATTGACCCAATCATCCATTGAGCATTGTTTGCCTTGTGGAAGGCAAATTCTGTACTGGGTATTAAGGAATCCGGATTATTTTCTGGGGAGCCATGACTACGGAGTATCAGACCAAGGAAATCACCTAGACAGGGAAGGAATATGAGAAAGTTGGCATTTGCTGGGGCCTCTGGGAGTCCTTACTTAGTGCGAGGCCAGCAGAACAAATGGCTCCCCAAGTCCTGTTTCTTCTCGACAAGGTAGTTCATTGTTCTCCAAGGTTTAACTTTTCTAAACATATTGTGAAAGCATACAAAGTGTGCCTCTGTCAGCAGCGTCCAGCCTTCTTTTCATTTTATTTCTCCCTCTCCTATTCCACAACGGATTGCTCTGTCCCTATTCTGGATCTGGAGGAACCGACTTCTCTGGAAGAGTTCAACGCATCCTTTCAGAGTCCTTGTTTTCCAAAACACAGGAGCAGTGTGATGGACATGGCCTCAGGAAATACTGAGGCACCTAGACTGCTGCTCCATTTAAAATGGCACTCAGCTGACTCCAGTAGTCTCTGCTAGGCTGCTCTGTGACAGGATGGAAAACATTCCCAGCTAATTAAACAATGTCCCAGTGTGTCCAGAAGTTGTTGTCAGTAGAATACCAGTCTAGGTTTGGCACTTCCAAACCTGTCGTGTTCTGTCCATTGGACTGAATGAAATCACACGGGGCTTACGTGGCTTAACACCCTTATAACATATCAGAATGCTTGCCATCGACTCCAACATCCGTCACCTGTGAGCTCAGCACCGCTGCAGTTGTTTCCCTTTTCTTCCAAATGCTGAGATCCTTTACACACATGTCGTTCTCCCTCTACTAACCTTAGTCTCTGATCCACATGGTCTCATTTCTGAGGTTCTAAATTGGCTTTGGTTTGTTTGCTAATTTGTTTGCTTTTCGTGTCTTGCTCTTCTTTTCAAAGTCCACATAGAAATGAAATCATAAGGGCTCTGTCCCTTGCAGTCTCACATAGTTCTCTTCCCTTGATGGTGAGGGAGAATGCTCGAAAGGACAGTCACAAAATTTACGGGTGAGTTTTGGATCTCACATGCCTGAGATCCAGGTGGAACACAGTTCCAAAATTCCCAGGGCTGTCCAGAGACCACCCATCTCTGGTCTGAACACCAATGTCTAATCAGGCCACCAGACCAAAGGGAACAGCTATACCATTTATGCAAATAGAATGCAGATGCGACGTGATTAGGGAGTCCAAAGGGGTTAATGCGTGGCAGTAAAAGCTGGCCTCCCAATAAGCTGGTAGCTAGTGGCTGACCCCTGGCATGCGACAGGGCAGGCATTCTGAACCTTGCTTCTTCTGGATTGCAAGAGCACTGAGGCCTGTGGAGATTAGAAAGCCAGTCTTTCTCGTCTGCCTTGGGCTGAAGCTGGCATGAAGTGGTGAGACATACTTGTGGATGCTCTAGTTGGGGACGGCTATTAAGAAGAGCCTAATATGTACACAGAGTCCTGGCCTGACATTTTCATTGAGGACACACCAAATGCACACTCACACAGTGAAATGAGGACACTCCCCACAGCCTGATCAAAGATATTATCACCACCCCAGAGCTGGAGAATGGCGTAGATATGAGTAAAACATCTCTAAGAATGCCCAGGACAAGAGCTGGCCTTCTTATGTCAAATGCCCAGGGCTTGATGCGTGAAAGGGCCTGGAATTGGAAGAACTCGAGTCACGGTCCTACCTCCAACCTAGTAAATGGCACCTGCATAAACCTCTGAAGGTCTGCGGGGCAGCGGACAGGGGTGCTTCCAGTCTCACCCCTGCCCTGAGTTTCTGGGTAATTGATATTCATGCTGTTGCCTCAGGTCTCTGGAGTGATTCAGAAGTGAACACGAACCACTTGTTCCTCCCTCCCCGCTGGAGCTTCTTCTCTGAGTTGGGCTCTATTGTTCTAGACTTTTCTGTAAATTAGTGACTGCCAGGCCTAGGGCACTGGAAACCCTAGAGGAGAGCTCTGAGCAAGAAGGGGCCACTGGATAGGGCTTCAGCTTTTTTGGTCCCCATGATTGGAAGAGGGGAGTGGCCCAATCTTTGCTCCATGGTGGCAGGACTAGCTACAATTAATCACAGCTGTTATCCATTGAATTGATTACGATCAGCCTGGGGTTCTCTCCTCCTTTCCTCACTGTGTATTCCCATGATACAGCAGCACCATTCTTTTTCAGACACTTCATTGCATATTTTCTTTTAAGCTCAGGATCCAAGTCTACTCCTAGGTTCGTCTACCTTCTTCAGCCTCTAGGCAGCCTATTCTCTTCCTACCCATGTATCCATGCTCCCTAGCTGCCAGTTCTACCGCCTTCCTCCTCTCTTTTGACTACCTTCCTTACCACCTCTACACACCAGTGATCCTCACCTACATGATCCAATGCAGGCAGCCCATTATTCCTTCCCCTGCTCTCAACCTGAACAGTCTGGCAACAGCATACCTTTGGTCCACCAGCAAGCATCCTGTTCCTGGTACCTTGGCTGCTGTCAAGTGCACTGCCTAAGTGCACTGCCTAGCCAGGCTGGGGCAGCCAGGCACTGGGTCCTGGGGACAGGGGCTTGGGTCATATCTTATTAGGCCTGGCCAGAACCTCAGAATGTAATACCCCATGTCCTTGCCAGTGGCCATGCTTTCAGGCATATTTCCTTTCCTCCTGAGGACAGAAGTCACAAGGCTGAGGAGACCTAGCTAGGCCCTAGCTAGGCACTGCCTTCTACTCCAACATCTGTCACCTGCATGGGCTGCTCAGTACTTGTTGCCTGTTGTGTCCTGTTCTTCCAAATACTAAGCCCCTTTACACAAATGTTGTTCTGTCTACTGCCCTTTGTCTCTGATCTACACTGGTCTCATGTCTGAGGATCTGGATTTGCTTTGTTTTGTTGTTTGTTTGCTTGTCAGAGTCTTGCTCTCTTTTTCAAGTCCACATGGGGGTGAAATCATAAGGGCCCTGTCTTTTACGGTCTGACAAGGGAATGCTGGAAATAACCAGTCACAAGATGTACCTGTGAGTTGAGGAACTCTTAGTGACACAGGCCTGAGATCCAGGTGGAATGCAGATTTGAAATTCCCAGAGCTGTCCAGAAATTTCCCATCTCCGACCTGAACTCTTGTGGCTGACACAACCACCAGCCTCTAGGGGACAGCTCATGGCATTTGTGCAAATAGAATGCAGATGCAACAATGATTAGGGACTGTAAAGAGTTTAATGAGTGGCATTGGAGGCTGTTTCCAAACATGCCAGCAGCTAATGGCTGACCCCCTGTCAGTGGACAGGGTAGGAGTCCTGCAACTTGACTTTCCTGGGACTCCAAGAACACTGAGACCTGTGGAGAGTAGAAAGCCAGTCTCTCTCATCCGTCCTGGGCTGAGGTTGGCACAGGTGGTGAGACACATTCAAGGTTACTCCAGTTTGGGTCGGTTATTGAGGGAGCCTCATATGTACCTGGCAGTCTTCGCCTGACATTTTCAGTTCATGACACAGCGATGGCACACTCACAGTGAAATGAGGCCACTTCCCACAGCCTGATCAAGGCTGTTATCTCCACGCACAGACAGCACAGCAGTAGGTATGTAGTAACCACGTTTCAGAGAACACCCAGGACAAGAACTGACCTTTTTATGTCAAAAGCCCTGGGCACCAGGTTTGAAAAGGCCGTGGAATTGGAGGACTGGGAATCACCGACCCACTCCACCCTGGGAAATGGCACCTGCGTAAACTCCTAAAGGTCTGCGGGGCACCAGGCAGGGGTGCTTCCAGTCTCATCCATGCCCTGAGCTTCCAGGTCACTGATATTCATGCTCTTGCCCCAGGACTCTTGAATGATTTGGAAGTGAACACAAGCTGCTTGTTCCTTCCTCCCACTCCCCCCTTGGAGCTTCCTCTCTGAGTTGGGCTCTATTCTCCTTCGACTCCTTTGTAATTTAGTTACTGCCAGGCCTGGGGCACTTGGAAACCACAGAGAGATCTGAGCAGGAAGGGTCCACTGAATAGGCCTTCAGCTTTTCTGGGGCTCATGATTGGGAGAGGTGAGGGGTCCAATTAGTGCTCCT
This sequence comes from Eonycteris spelaea, assembly GCA_003508835.1. Taxonomy (NCBI): domain Eukaryota; kingdom Metazoa; phylum Chordata; class Mammalia; order Chiroptera; family Pteropodidae; genus Eonycteris; species Eonycteris spelaea. Next base: position 1,430,356 of record PUFA01000306.1, on the reverse strand, counting down.
TGGAGGCAGGACTAGCTGTCAATTAATCACGGCTGCTCTCTATCAGATTAATTAGTGTCAGGCCTGTGGTTCTATCCTCCTTCTTTCCTCTGCTATGTCTTCCCATGACAAAGCAGCACCACTCTTTTTCCAGATGCCTCATTGCATATTCATTCTAACCTCAGGATCTAAATCTGCTCCCAGGGTCCTTCCACCTTTTTTGGCCACCATTTAACCATTTAGCCCATTCCCTTCCTACTCCATGTATCCATACTACTTTGCTGACAGTTATACCTACCTACCTCCTCCTATTTCATCATGTTACTTACCACATCTGCACACCAGTGACACTCACCTACCTATACAACACAGGCAGCTCATTCTCCCCTTTCCCACCATTCCCCTGGACAGTCTGTTGGCAATAGCAGACCTTTGGTACACCAGCAAGCACCTTGCTACTGGGACCTAGGCTGCTGTCAAGCCCACTGCCCAGCCAGGCTGGGACAGCAAGGACTGGGTCCTGGTGGCAGATGTTTGGGTTGTATGTTATTAACCCTGGCCCGCACCTTATAATGTGATACCTCATGTCCCTGCTGCCAGCCATGCTTTCATTCGCACTCTCTTTCGTCCTGAGGCAAGGAAGTCAAAAGGCTCAGGAGACCGAGCTACGCCCATGTATGAAGAGCATCAAAGGGAAAGGCCTCTTGGAGGCCTTTGGAGTCTGGTTGAAAGGCCTCCTTTACTTTCAGTGTCTTCATGTGTTTGTATCCAAGGGATACAGCCATGGCTTCCCTTGTACCAGCTGCCTTTGGGTGTGGTAGACCTGTTTTCTCTCTCTCACTCTCTAAAGGACTGAGATCAAATATGTACCTAGCTTGGAGTTCACCGTGTTCCTGTGCGCGCGTGCGTGTTGTGTGTGTGTGTGTGTGTGTGTGTGTGTGTTGTGTGTGTGTTGAGCGCGTGTGTGTATGGATGTTTTGGGTCTAAATGTGTGTGAGATAGAGTTGTGGTTGTGTGATATCGAGGCTTGTGAAGTATGAGTGGCTTCATGTTGTGTCTGCTTGAACATTTCTATGATTTTACCATGAAATTCACATCTTTTTAATGTCATGGACACATTGTGCATCCACTTTGCATGAGTAAAATAAACAAATGCAACAGATAAGATCCCAACTCCCACACACCTGAGCCAAGATACATTAGATGTCTCCTGACATCCATCAGGTTGCCTGAAGCCTCCTTAGGCCAGCATCTAGGTCAGAACCAGAATCTCCTGTCCTCAGGAGATGGCTGACACTCTCACCTTCAGGACCAACGGAGGCCCAGTCCTTATCAGGCCACAGCTTGGCCCAGAGCCCAGACTACAGAGGAAGGTACTAGCTTTTGTGTCTCAGATGTTTTTCTCAGAGTAGGAAACCTCTCATTAACTCCAAAGCGACTTCTACTTCACTTTCCCTTTCTACTTCACATATGGAATTTCTTGACACCCTGTAAAAGGATATGCAAGGTGATCCACAATTCCAGTGGACGGACATGTCATGTATGAATTCCAGAGGACATGACGGTGGGCCCGAGTCACACACAGTAGCCTGCAATTGATCTCTGCAACCTTTCTCCCTCCCCACCCCCATTTTTATTTTGTCTGAAAACAATTGACCCAATGATCCATTGAGCATTGTTTACCTTGGGAAGGCCTCACATCCTGTACCATCCCATCAGAAATCTGGATTGTTTCTGAGGAGCAATCATGACAGAGTTTCAGACAGAGGATGTCACATCAACAGGGCAGGAATATTAGCAAGTTGGCTTCCGCAGGGGTCTCCAGGAGACCTTATTTAGCCCGAGGCCAACAGAACAAATGGTTCACAAGTACCCTGTGTTCTCAACAAGGTTGTTCATTGTTCCTCAAGGTTGAACTTTTCTAAACATGTTGAGAAAGCATCATGAGTGTCCTTCTGTCAGCAGCATTCCATCCTTTTTTCATTTCCCTATTTCTTGCTCCCCTCTTCCAGAATGGAATACCCTGACCCTCTTCTGGCTATAAAGGAGCCGGCTTCTCAGGATGAGTCAAACGTATCTTTTTGTTGTCCTTCTTGTTTTCAAAACACAGGAGCAACCTGATGGACTGGTCTCAGGAAACACTGAGGCACCAGGACTGCCACTTAGTTTCAAACAGCATTCAGCTGACTCCAATAGTCTTTCCTAGGCAGCTCTTTGACAGAATGTAAAATGATCCCAGCTAATCCAAACAATGTCCCAGTGTGTCCAGAAGTCTGTCATCAGGAGAGAATACCAGTCTAACATTTGGCACCTCCAAACCTGCCATGGTCAGTCCATTCAACTCAAATTAAACCTAGCTGGGCTATGTGCATTAACTCCGTAACATGTCAGGGTCACGCCTTCTACTCCAACATCCGTCACCTGCGTAGGCTGTTTGCACCGCTGTCTGGTGTGTCCTTTCTCCCAAATGCTGAGCCCCTTTACACATGTAATGTTCTCCATCTATTGCCCTTAGTCTCTAATCCACACCAATCTCATGTCTGAGACTTTAAGTTGGCTTTGGGTTATTTGTTTGTTTGTTTGTTTGCTTGTCGGTGTCTTGCACTCTTTTTCAAGGCCACATGGAAGCAAAATTATAGAGTCTTCTCTTGTGGTCTGACATAGTTCCCTGCCCTTGATGGGGAGGGGTACTATTTGAAAGGGCCAGTCACTAAATGTATGGGTGAGTTTAGGAACTCCTAAAGGGCACAGGCCTGAGATCCAGGGAGAATACAGTTCCAAAATTCCCATGGCTGTCCAGAGATCTCCTGTCTGGAGCCTAAACACCTGACCCTGCCACTGGCCAAAAGGAGATAGCTTATGGAATTTGTGCAAATACAATGCAGATGGGACCATTATTAGGGAGGCCAAAGAGGATAATGTGTGGCAGTGGACGCTGGCTTCTCTTCATGACGGCAGCCAATGGCTGACTCCCTGGCAGCGGACTGGGCAGGCTTCCTGAGCCTGTGTCTCCTGGGGACTCCAGAACCACTAAGGCCTCTGAGAGTTGAAAGCCAGTCCCTCAGGTCGACCCTGGGTTCAGGCTATACATGAGGTGATGAGTTATACTGAGGCTGCTCTGGGAAGGGTCAGCTATTGATTGAGCTCAAATGTATGCAGCAGTCCTTGTCAGACATTTTGAGTTCAGGACACACCAATGGCACACTCACAGTGAAATGAGACCACTTCCCGCTGCCCAGTCAAGGCTGTTACCACCACCTACCAGTTAGCATGGAGGTAGATATGAAGTAATCAAGTCTCAGAGAAGGCCTAGAACAAGAGTTGGCCTTGTATGTCGAATGCCATGAGCACCAGGCCTGAAAAGTGACTGGAATTTGGAGCTCTGGGAGTCACCACACTGCCCCACCTGGGAAATGGCACCTCCATAAATCCCTAAATGTCTGCAGGGCAGTTGGCAGGGGTGTTTACAATCTCAGTCTTGCTCTGAGCTTCCGATAATCATGATGTTGCCCCAGGCCTCTTGAGTATTCGGAAGTGAACACAAGCCACTTATTCCTCCCTCCCACTTGCCCCTGAAGCTTCTTTTCTGAGTCTGGCTGTGGATTACATAGACTCTTCTGTAAACTAGTTACTGCCAGGCCAAGGGCATTTGGAAACCCTAGAGGTGAGCTCTAGGTTTGAAAGTGCCACTGGATTGGGCTTCAGTTTTTCTGGGACACATGAATGCCAAAGGTGAGTTGCCCAATCAGCACTCCTTGCAGGCAGGACTAGCTGTCAATTAATCACAGCTGTAGTCCATTGAATTGATTAGGGTCAGGCCTGGGATTCTCTCCTCTTTCTTTCCTCTTCTGTGTCTTCCATGTCACTGCAGCACCTCTCTTTTCTAGACACTGCATTCCACATTCCTTCTAATTCAGGATCCAAGTCTGCTCCCAAGATTTTTCCAGGCAGCCCATTCCCCTGCTACCCCATGTATACGTGCTCCCTTGCTGCCAGTTCTATTGCTCTCCCTCCACCCATTTGACCACATTCCTTACTCCCTCTACACACCAGTGATCCTCATCTACCAATTCTAACACAGGCAGCCCATTCTACCCTCCCTCCTCCCCACACACTCTCACCCTGGACAGTCTATTTAGCAATAGCAAGCCTTTGATTCACCAACAAATACCCTGCTCCTGGGACCTTGGCTGTTTATAAGTCAACTTCCTCAGTCAGGCTGGGGCAGCCAGGGACTGGGTCCTGGGGGCAGAGGTTTGGGTCATATATTATTAGGTCTGTCAGAACCTCAGAATGCCATACCCCAATCCCTGCTGCCAGCCATGCTTTTTTAGGCATACTCCTTTTCCTCCTGAGGCAGGAAGTTACAAGGCTGAGAAGTCTGAGTTAGGCCATTTGTGATGGAGAGTCAAAGCGAAAAACTTTGGAGGCCTTAAGAACCTGGCTGAGAGTCCACCTTGACCTTGGGGATCTTCATGTGTCTGTATCTAAGGGATACGCCGTGGCTTTTCTCATGGTCCAGATGGCTTAGAAAGAAAGTGCTTAAGAGTTAAAGAAAAACACTTAGTAATTGAATGATGGTCATGGAGTTGGGGAACATGGCATAGGGAATGTAGTCAACAGTAATGTAATGGTTTATGTAGAGCCAGAGAGAATATTGAGTAATTGGGGGGATCATTTTTTAAACTATATAAATATCTAACCAATATATTGTTTACTTGAAACTAATAATAAAATAAATTACTTAAAAAAAGAGAGAGAGATTCACTGAGGAATTCTAACCCTCTTTCAGTGTCATACAAATCTTTCACCCTCTAGGAAACCATTTAAGGTATTTCACCAATTGAAATGTCTCCTTTGACATGACAATTTGTGCCTTTCTAATGGAATTACCTATTATAGCATATACTTGCTTCAATATGTCGCTAAACTTTCTATATCTTTATTTCTCCCTCTCTCCAACTTATATAGAATATACGTTGTATAAATTGGTTTCTGAAAAACCCCATTTCCCTAGCCTGAATAATCCACTGACAGATTGAGGGGGAAATGTCCTAAAGAGTTCTTAGTAGTCCTAGAGAAACAATCAATCCTATTGTGTTTATTTATCACAAGAAATCTAGGTGTTCACTCTAAGATATCTCTCACTTCTTTCTACATAGCTCTTCAAACATCCTAATATGACTCAGTTTTCTGCCTCATCTTTATCGCCACCAACTAAACTTTCCCCAGGACCTTCTGGAATTTATACTCCATTATCAGAAATAGCCCCTAAAAATTCAACCTTACCTAGGAATATCACTTTCTAATATCTTCCCATTCTGTACCTCTACCCAACAGAAGACACTGCTACCTCAAACAGTCACTCCCATTATTTATGTAGTGCAGATCCTAGGGGTAGATAGATAGCAGGTATATTTATGTCTCTGAATTGCTTATAGAATATTATTCGCTCTCCTTTGCCACTTTTTCTAATTCCCCTGAAGTAAATGCCATCATCTTAATTTATTACCCGCTAAATTTTCTTGATCTAGTCATCTACTGATCTCATTAATGATCCCTTGAATAAGGGGATATTTTAGCGTTTGGCTTATTGGTTTCTTTCTTACTTCAATATACTTTTATTATCATAAGTGATCCAACAGGGGTATCTATCCATAGCAGCAGGTGACAGTTGATTACTCCTTCCATTAGGAATCTTGTTCTTTACATAGTGCATGAATTCTACATTTTCCTACTATTCCTACTACCACAGGAAAGTGAATTCCCAGTATCCTTTGATGAATCTCTTGCTGACTTCTAAGTGTTGAGTAACCAGAGAACAGTCTTTGGATTTTTTTTATCTGCACTCATTTTCTAGGTGATTTCATTCTGAACCATGATTTTTTTTCCCCAAACCTAGATCAGCACCTGTGACTATAATGCCAAGAACAATACTTGCACATTGAAAAAACTTTCATAAACATAAAATCTCCAAAAGTGAGCTCTTGATTTCTGCCACCCACCATACCTGGGGGGAGAAATGTTCAGAACAAAAAACTCACGAGTCATTTTTTATTTTCTCTAATATACCACATACAGTCCACCAGCAATCCTTTTGGCTGTCTTTGGACTCCTTATCACCAATTCTCTTGCCTACTACCAGGGTTCATGCCGCTATCAAATCTTATCTGGAAAGTAATACAGTATGCTCTGTTTCTACTCTTGTCTGATAACACTAATCCACCCCCATTCCAACCTGCACAACATCTAGAATAATCTTTTTATATTGGATTATGTTACCCTCCCTTTGGAAAAAACCATTCAACAACTTTCTAAAATTTCTAGAATAATCTCATATTGTAGTCCTGGACTACATTTCCAATCTCATTTTGAACCAGTCTTTCAGTCACACTGATCTCCAATCTCCTCAAGCTTCAGGAACTTTTACTGGAAAGCCCAGAATGCTCCATACCTAGGAATCCACAAGTCTTTCTCTTGACCAAAGGAATTTGTATTAAATAGCCACTGATTTCCTTCATATACTATTTGTTTATTTCCATAGTTTTATTAGTTGGTTCATAACTTTTTTGTTTATTTGATTGCTATGTTCAACTTCTAGAACAGTGCACACTTTAAGTACTCACAATATTTTTACTGATTAATAAATGAACTGAATCCATCAATAATTAATGGGAGTAAAATATAAATTAAGATAAAAATTAATCCAAAGGAGTGTTAGTTGTAAATCATAATGCGAGACACATATATCTATATCTAGAGAGATAGATAGATAGATAGATAGATAGATAGATAGATAGATAGACGTAATTGATTTAAATGTGTGGAACACTTTTAGTTAAAACCGATCATTCAGATCAGAAGTCAGTGTTTGACACTGGAAAGATCTGTTCTTCACACACAACAAAGCTATTTTGCAAGCTTTATTTGCTTGGTTGATTATTCTCTCTCTTAGGGTGTTTAGGGTGATAAAAACTACATGTAAGAAAAGCTCTGGTCACAGGGAAAGAAAGGCAAATGTTCTTGTGCAAAACTATAGGCAAACAATAGCTGGTTTTGCTCAGGGAAGTTTTAGGCTTTATGCATGTACATTAATAGCTATTTTAAAAAAATTATTGAAATTCTTTTAGAAATGACTGAGAACTAAAATGCTCTAATTTATCCCAAATTCCAAGTAATATTTATAATATTTATTTCATAGTAATAAAACCATTGCAACATTATGCACCTTTGATTATTAAAAATTCTTAAACTTCATTAATAATAACTAATTAGGGAAAAATGGAAAATTAGCATCTTTAGTCTTGGACTGAGTTTATTTTTTTAAATTCTGTTGGTTAGCAATTTTTTCTGACATATTGAAGTTTTAAAAATTGTAGTAACGTACTAAAAGTGATAGTGTTGTTTTCACATTCATATACCTAGCATTTTGAATTATAAAAATTATTGTAGAAAAGATAATTTCAGAACATATTATATATTATTTCTTCTATTAGAAAATGATGACTTTATGCTTATCACTAGAAACTCCATCATCAGAGTCTTTGGAGGTACTCTGAATAAAACCTATTCGAATCATACAGATCTGTGAGGAAACACATATTTTAAATCTTTTATTCAGTATAACACATCATAAATCATTTGTTCTTTTTATTGTAGTAAAAATCAAGCCCCCAGATTTGCTTAGTATTCACCTCATAGTTAACCTGTATTTAGTTTGACTAATTAAACTCACATATCTCCAAGCTTAAGATTTTGTTTAAGCAAGAATAAGTATGCAGTTAATGCAAACAACATCGTTATAGTTGCTCTGCAACATTTAAACATTTCGCTTTTACTTTAATTTTGTATCTTATTAAACTTGCTCATACCTTAACTTTCAGCATAAAACCAAACATTCTTACATCTTCAGATACACCTCCAATATAGAATTTTTTTCTGAAACACTGGAGGATGATCATTTTTCATCCTGAATCTCAATATATACTTTTCTCATATTACCTAGATAATAAAAACAGCGTATATTTTATTGGTGGTTGTTTATGCTAAAAAAATTGCACTGGAGTAAATACTTATTGCACTTTATTTTTTTCTGAAACAATGGAAATCACTTTAAAAAAGTCATTCATAAATGACATGTCTAATATCAAAAATCCACAGAGAACACTGATAATGATGCTTCCGGCACAATAATGTTAAGTTGGTGCTATTTCTTTTAATTATGATGTTGTGGTAATTCCTTTTACTTGATTTAATAGACACTAAAGTATTATAGTCTTACAATTTTAATGATACAACTCAACTATTTATGTTTATGAACACTTTGACACATTATCAAGTACGCAAAGTGGCACAAATATATAAACACCTTATGAAGTGATAGAAACTGCCATAAACAATATATATACCTATATTTTATCTTTTTAAATTAAATTTATTGGTGTGACATTGATTAATAAGATTATATAGGTTTTTGAGTGTACAATTTGAGTGTACAATATACATTGTCTGTATATTGTATTGTGTGCTTACGCCTAAAGTCACATCTTCTGTCACCATATATTTGAGTCCTTTACCCTCTTCTACTATGCCCCTTTTCCCTCTAGTAACCACTAAACTGTTGCTTGTGCCTATCAGTTTTTATTGTTTGTCTTGTTAATTTTTGCTTTCAGTTTTACATCCTAAAAGAGTGGAAAATATGATTCTCAACTTTTTATGTGTGGCTTATTTTGCTTAGCACGATTAATCCAAGGTCCAGCCATGTTGTCACACATGGCAGAACGTCACCTTTTTTTTTTTATGACTGAGTAATATTCCATTGTATATATGTACCATTCTTCTGTAACCAATCATCTATCATAGGGCATTTCAGTTATTTCCATGTCCTGGCTACCATGAATAACAAAGATATTAGAGATATGCATTTTATAAACTCCAGAGAGTGCACAGTAAAATAATCATTTAAAATATCCAGTTAGCAGTTATGAAAAACCTCTAAAATTCACATCTATAGAAACAGCTGGGTAAATATTTATGCTATTGATAGTCAATGATTGTAAATTTCCTATAAAACACTTTATCCAACTTTAAATTGAACTTAAGTGTTTCAAGCTTTTTATAGTATATTTATCTAACAAGCAACACTATTACAATATTAGATACAATAGTATTAGATACATGTTTTATATCAATTATGCTTAAGTCACTATTTGCTATGAGACTAAAACAGAATTTAATCATATTTAATTTAGTGCTTTAAATAAAACATGGGATAAAAATTATGATAGTATTTTCATGCCATAAATTATGAAAACAAGTACTATTATGGAAAGTTAATTATATTATGTACTTAAATATCTTCTAAAGTCTTTAAAAAAATATTTTATTTGCCATGTTTGGCCATCTTTAACTTTATATGCATAATACCATTAATAATAAATATATATATTTAACTTATGCACTCATTTTAGTTTTTAAAAATGGGTTGCTTTTCTTGCCTTTAACTTCTTTTCAGCATGGATCATGTGTTAGTTTTCCTCTTGATTTTAAAAATATTGGACTAAATGTTTAATTTGTATAATTAAATTTTATTAGACTCGAGCCATTCATCTCTGTTGCTGAACTATGTGGAAAAGAATGTCCTGTTATCTGTCTTGAATTTACCTTTATCCACTTTAAGAAATGTCCTCTAGTTGTCAGGTGTCACATTTGGTCACAAAACAAAAGAATGACTTAAAGATACAGTACCTAATCAAGAAGATGAAGGGCAGGGAGGGCAACATGGATAAACCTGGAGGGCACTGTGCTAAGAGAAATAAGACAGAGAAAGAAAAGTAAATACTGTATGATCTCACTTACAGGCAATAAAAAATGTAAGCAAAAACTCTTGAGCCTAGGTCAAATACCAGTAATAACTGATGTAGGCTGTGTGACCTTACACAGGTCACTTTCCCATTTTGAGCCAAAGTTTTCATCAATAACCTAGGAATCATATATAACTAACTAGATTAAATGAACAAATACATGAAGAACATTAAATACATGGTAGCTTCACTATTTTAAATATGACAGAGAACTTACTGACTCTCAGGGTGGAAAGTATTAGTAATATAATCATTATCATCATCATCATCATCATTATCGTTATTATTATTATCAGAAAGAGGAAAAATATCAATGCCATGGAATTTTAAAAGAATCCTAGTACTGAGTTATAAAAGAAAATTGTTTTCATATGGGGTATTATATAGGAAATATCAAATAACATAGTATATTTTTACTGTAATTAGAATATTTTAAATAGTAATAAACACTATTGGAACACATAGCAAAAGTGTCTTATTAAATATTCATATATTTTTTTACATGGACAGACTACAAATTTACAGAAAACTCATTTTAAAAAGTCAAGAGTCTTTGAGACAAACTGACATACACTATAAGTTATTTAATGTAAAAATATTCTGACATTAGAACACTATTAATAATCATTTTATCTTGAAGTCCAGTTGAGTCTGATTTGAGCTGTTGCTCAAAGTGGCCCTGAAGACAAAGGTGGCAGTAATAGTGATTTGTGACAACACTCCAAGGGGAAGGGACTTGGCATGATGTTACAGGAAGAACACAATCTTTCAAGCCAGAAAACTTGAGTTCACAGTCATCTGAAAGAAGGTTGTGAACTTGAGCAAATTATGTCAACTCCATGAGCCTCCAACTCTCCAGCTCTAAAATGAAGAGGATATGTTTAAAAGAATGATACTTTGTAGACACAATGAGGAAACATGGCAGACTGAGATATGTCCTCAGATTTCTCCCACAGAAACAACAATAAGTTGAACATCTAAAACCCAACAAAAAACACCTGAACTGTGCACCAGCACATCTGAGTGTGGGATCTGCACATCAAGAGCTACCATAGGTCAGAAATCTAGGTGTTGGGCAGTGGACTTGAAGAAATGAAGAGGCTGCCTTTTGCAGCTGCCAGAGCTCCCTGCAGAGTGAGGGGAAGGGGTGAAGGTGCAGTGACTTCCCTGATCAGCCTCCCTGGAAGTACTGGAACTTCTAGCAGCCAGCAACAAGGCCCAATCATCAGGGCAGAAAGCAGAGAAGCGGGATGGGACAGCAGAGAAACAACAGTTGATATTTACTAGCCCCAGTTCAAAAACCAAGGCTGAGCCGCAATACTCCCAATACAGATGGCTCCTTCCCTCATACCCTCCAAGACCTATCACTGTGTAGCAGCAGGGAAATCTGTGCAAAGGCTACCAAAACTGTTGCTAACACTGACAGAGACAGAAACTGAGGTAAGTGAACATAATTAAATATCTATCAGAAAATAAAAAGATGTCTATGGCTATGCCACCTAAAAAAGCCCGATCCCTCCGATCCCATTTGATCTAGGAAGCTAAGCAGGATCAGGCCTGGTTAGTACTTGGATGGGAAACCACCAGGAATACCAGGTGCTATAGATGTAAAAATTAAAAAAATAGAGATTGTAAGCAGATAAGTTCCTTGCAATCTGTGAGGTTGACCTAGGGTTGCCTCACATAAAATAATAAGAAATAAAAATGCATACATACATACATACATACATATGTATGTACATACGTATGTGTGTAAATACATACATACATAAATATAAAATTATGTTTTAAGGCTTTATATGAAGTGGGGATCCAAGAGGCTTAGACACCATCTACTGGAAACCAAAAGAAAAGTAGCATTATATAATAAACTTTTTTTTTGGGAAAAAAAGCACAATACATTTCTATTAATACCCAGGCAGAGAAATAGTCCATTAAAGACCATGAACAACCAAGGTGACAAGAAGATGAGATAGAAAGAAAAAAAATCTCCAGAAAATAAGCTTATAGACATAGAAATATATGACTTAAATGACAGAGAATTCAGTATGGTACTTCTGAAAAAAAGTCAATGAGATCTAAAACAACTCAAATCAACAATTTCAGGAATTGAAAAAACAGCTAGATGAGCAGAGCAAGGAGATTGAAACCCGAACCAAATAGACAAACAGACCTTCTGGAGATGACGAACACACTCTAAGAGTTGAAAAATAAAATAACAAGCTTGAGAAATAGAGTTGACCAAATGGAGGAAAGGATCAGTGATATTGAAGAAAGAAATATAAAAATAAATCCAAAGGAAAAAGAGAGAAACTGAAGAATGAAAAAAAAAAAAAAAAAAAGAAAAAAAGAAAAAGAAATTCAAGAACTAGCTGATACCATCAGGGGAAGAAACATAAGAATAATGAGCATTACCGAAGGTGAAAAAAAGGAACAGGGACTAGAAAGCATTTTCAGACAAATAGTGGATGAGAATTTCCCAAATCTAAGGAATAAGCTTGAGCTTGGAATTCAAAATGTCAACAGAACAGCCAATTATCTGAACCTAAAAAGGCCTTCACTAAGACACATTGTATTAAAGTTATCAAAAATCAAGGACAAAGATAAAACTCTCAGGGCAGCCAGGGAATAGAAGATGGTAACATATAAAGGGAAACCCATTAGATTATCATCAGACTTCTCAGCACAAACTTTACAAGTCAGAAAGAGTGGAACCAAATATTTAAACTATTAAGTGAAAGGAACTACCCACCCTAGAATAATGTACCAGCTAAGTTCTCCTTTAGATATGAAGAAGAAATTAAGATCTTTCCAGCCATACAAAAATTGAGGAATTCTCCACAACGAAAGCTGAACTGCAGAAAATACTGAAAGGTGTCAATCACCTAAAACAAAATAACAAAACAGCAACAAAAACCCCCTTAATTAGGAGTAAAGTGATTATCAGGCAAAAAGAAACAGAGGGTACAACCCTTACTAAGAACAGGGCATTATAAGCTTAAATAATAAGAAAATTGCTATAGCAAGATAGTAATGAATGTTCAGCATACATAGGGACAAACTGAGATAAAAATGACTGAAAAGGGAGAATTCAAAGATCCAAATTTGTAAAGGAGAAAGAATGATCGTATAGGATATATAATATATTTATAGATCATATATATATATATATATATATATATATATATATATATATATATATATATAAAACTATCTTTTTCATATTCATAATGGTAACCACACAGCAAATATTCGAACTGATATATATGACAAAAAGCAAGAAGAATCAGATGCAAAACCCAACCAAAAATAAAGAAAACAGAAACACGAGGACAAGGAAGCAATGGAAACACAAAGCTACCAGAAAGCAAAAGATAAAATGACTGTAAGAAGACCTCATATTTCAATAATCACCCTAAATGTAAATGGACTGAATCACCAATAAAAAGGCACAGAGTCGTAGGTTGGATCAAAAAACAAAACCCAACCATGCTGCCTCAGGAGACACATCTCAGCTCCAAAGACAAATATAGGCTCAAAGTGAAAAGGTGGAAAATGATGTTTCAAGCAAATGGCATTCAGAAAAAAAGTGGAAATAGTGGTACTAATATCAGATGAAACAGACTCAAATAAAAAAGGTAAAGAAATTACTGAGGGACACTTCATAATGATAGAGGGAATCATGCACCAAGAAGACGTAACAGTTATTAATATCTATGCTCCCAATCAAGGAGCCCCAAAATATGTAAAGCACTTACTAACAGAACTACAGGGAAAAAACAGACCAAAACATTATCATAGTAAGGGACGTAAATATCTCACTATTGTATATGCACAGATCATCTAAACAGAAAATCAATAAGGAAATAACATCCTTAAATGATACACTAGGCCAACTGGACATCATGGACATTTACAGAGCTTTCCATCCCAAAACAGCTGCTTATACATTCTTTTCTAGTGAACACAAAACATTTTTAAGGATTGACCACATACTGGGTCATGGAGATAGCCTCAACACACATAAGAGAGTTGAAATCATAGCAACCATATTCTATGATCATAATGCTTTGATGCTGGAGATCAAATGCAAAAAAAAAAATCAGGAAGAACCACAAATACATGGAGATTAAACAAGATGCTACTGAGAATAACGAGGTCATAGAAGAAATAAAAAGGGAGATCAAAAGATCCATAGAAACAAATGGTAATGATAGTACAACATATCAAAACTTTTGGGACACGGTGAAAGAGGTCATAAGAGGAAAGGTCCTATCATTATAGGCCTACATCCAAAAACAAGAACAAGTCCAAATAAACAACCTAATGCTTCATCTTAACAAACTAGAAAAGAAAGAACAAAGGAAGCCTAAAGTTAGCAAATAACAACAACAAAAAAGAAATCATCAATATTAAGGCAGAAATAAATGAAATTGAAAACAACAAACAAAACAAAAAACAATAGAAAAATAAAATACAACAAGCAGTTTTTTTAAGAAAGTTAATAGAATTGACAAACCTCTGGCTAGACTCATTAAAAAAAAAAAGGAAGGACACAAATAAACAAAATCAGGGATGAAAGAGGGGAAATTACGACAGATACTGCAGAAATACAGATACTGCAGAAATACAAGACTACTATGAAAAAGTATATAACACCAAATTTAAAAACCTAGAAGAAATGGACCAGGACTTAGAAAAATACAATTTTTCTATACTTGATCAAGAAAATCTGGAAAATCTAAATAGATCTATCAGCAGTATGGAAATTGAAACGATCATCAAAAACCTTCCAAAAAGTGAAAGTCCAGGACCAGATGGCTTCACCAGTGAATTCTAACAAACATTTAAAGAAGATTTAATACCTATTCTCCTCAAACTCTTCCAAAAAATTGTAGAGGAGGCAATAGTTCCTAATTTATTTTACGAGGCCAATGTTACCTTGATGCCAAAACCTGGTAAAGATAATACAAAAAAAGAAAACTACACACCAATCTCTCTCATGAACACAGATGCAAAAATCCTAAATAAGATACTAGTGAACAGAATACAACAACATATTGAAAAGATTATATACCATGATCAAGTGGGCTTTGTCGTAGGGGCACCGGGATGTTTGACATATGTAAATCGATTAATGTAATGCACTACATAAATAAATTAATAAAAATCATATGATCATATCAATACATGCAGAAAAAGCCTTAGACGAGATACAGCATCCAGCCTATGGCCATGCTACCCTAAGCATGCCCAATCCTGCCTGATCTCAGAAGCTAAGCAGGGTTGGGCCTGGTTAGTACTTGGATGGGAGACCACATAGGAAGACTGTGTGCTATAGGCATGAAACAAAACAAAACAAAACAAAAACAAAATGATATAGCCTTCATTTATGATCAAAACACTTAACTAAATCAGTATAGAAGGAAAGTACCTCACATAATAAAGGCCATCTATGACAAACTCTCAGCCAAAATTATAATTAATGATGAAAACGATAAACCTTCCCTCTAAGATCAGGAATGAGGCAAAGCTGTCCACTATTGCCACTGTTATTCAACATAACATTGGAAATCCTAGTGAGTGCAATCAGATAAGAGAAATATGTAAAAGATATCCACATAGGAAACAATGAAGTCAAATTGTCACTACTTATGGATGACATGATTCTCTATATAGAAAACACTAAAGACTCTGCAAGAACACTACTAGACACAATAAGCAAATAAAGTCTCTGGATACAAAATCAGCATTTAAAAATCCATAGCGTTTCTACACTCTAAAAATGAAGCATCAGGAAAAGAAGTGGAAAAAATAATTTCTTTTGCAATTACAACAAAAGAAAAAATAAAATACCTAGGAATAAATTTAACATAACATGTGAACAACCTATTTAATGAAAACTACAAGACCCTATTAAAAGGTATCGAAGAAGATACAAAGAAACGGAAAAATATTCCATGTTCTTGGATGGAAGAATCAACATAGTTAAAATGATTATGTTTCCTAAAGCATTATACATATTTAATGCAACCCCATCAAAATCTCATTGGTATTTTTTTAAAGAAATAGAACAAAAATCATCAAATTTGTGTGGAATTACAAAAGATCCCGAATTACAAAAGCCAAACTGAGAAAAAAAGAATGAGGGTGAAGGCATCACTCTGCCTGACTTCAAAGTATACTACAAGTGACAATAATCAAAATGGCATGGTATTAGCAGAAAACAGACACATGGACTTGTGGAACAGAATCGAGAGTCCAGAAATAACCCCTTTTTATATTGATAGAGAAGAGGCATCTGAAAAAAATGTAAAGGAAAGAGCCTGCAGATATAACCAACTCAGCCAGTTAAAACTGCTGTCTCTCCCCACATTCTGCACAGTGATCTTCAGCTAACATGTTTTCCTACAGATACGTCCCCCACCTCAAGGACTCTCCAGCTCACATTTGTTGGTTGACAACATGCCAACCAACTGATGTTCTTCCTTACCTCTGTAGCAATGTAGGAATAACAAGACTGTGTAAATTGCTTGCCATGTTACAATTAGCCTCTGGATAGGAATCTGCTGAGCTGGTGCTGGCATCGAAAGTACTATATTCTGCTGATAGCCTCAGCGTCCCATCTCTCCAATAATTCTATAACAGTGTTGATAGTGCCAAGATCACAGGTTCTACAAGGCAAAGTGACCTGGATGGAAATAGATAAGACAGTAATCTGGAAATTCCTCCCCACTTGCAGCCCCTTGGCCCGAAGCTCCCCTACCCATCCTGAGTAAGGAGGCACATGTGAAACCTCAGACAAAGGAATCATGTGCCCCTTGCATGGACACTGCAAAAGTATATAAGCTTTAATAAATACGATAGGGGGAGTATGTGTATGGAGTTGTTAACCCACCACTCTGCCGGCCTAATATATTCTCCTTCCTCTAACAGTGTTGTCTGAGTGTCCAAATCCTCCATCAGGTGGCACTTCCTGCAACAAAATGGGTAAATAATTTTCAACAAAAAAGCCAAAAACATACAGTGGAGAAAAGAATAGCCTCTTCAATAATTGGTGCTGGAAAAATTGGAAGGCCACCTGCAAAAGAATTTAAAGAGACTTTGTCTATCCCTACACACCAAAATTAACACAAAATGAATTAAGGGCCTGAATATAACACCAGAACCAATAAAACACATAGAAGAAAACGTAGGAACTAAAGAGGATTTTACGAATTTGACCTCAAAGGCAAGGGAAGGAAAAGCAAAACTAAATGAATGGTACTACAACAAATAAAATAGCTTCTGTTCAGCAAAAGAAATCATCAACAAGGTAATGAGACAACTATCCGAATGGGAAAATATATTTGCAAGCATTGCCTCTGATAAGGGCCTAATATACAAAATATACAAAGAATTCATAAGACTTCAATAACAAAAAATGATCCAATAACAAAATGGTCAGAGGACCTGAACAAACATTTCTCCCTAGAGGACATATAAATGGCAGAAAATATATGAAAAGATACTCAACATTGCTAGCTATTAAGGAAATGCAAATCAAAACTACAATGAGATATCATCTCATACCTGTTAGAATAGCTATAATCAACAGAACAAATAATAACAAATATTCGAGAAGATGGGGAGAAAAAAGAAAACCTCATACACTGCTGGTGGGACTGCAAATTGGTACAGCCACAATAGAAACAGTATGGAGTTTCTTCAAAAACACTAAGAATTGATCTACCATATGATCCAGCCATCCCTTTACTGGATATTTACCAGAAAGACTTGAAAACCCATATCCAAAAAGATATTTGCACACTGATGTTAATCAGCAGCACTACAGTGGCCAGGACATGAAAGCAACCGAAGTGTCCTATGACAGATGATTGGTTAAAGAAGCTGCGGTACATATATACAATGGAATATTACTCAGCCATAAGAAGAGATGAAATACTGCCATTTGTGACAACCTGGTTGGACTAGAGATAAGCATGCTAAGTGAAATAAGCCAGACCGAAAAAGTTGAAAATCACAATGATAATTAATTATGTGAGATATAAACCTAAAACCAACAAATGAACAGGACAAACAGAGACTCAGGAACATGGACAATGGACTTGTGGTTACCAGAGGGTAGGGGATGTGGAAGGAAGGGAGAGGGCAGAGGGGGTCAAATATAAGAAGATCGGGGGAGGATGAAGTGGATAAAGGGGATCAAATATATGGTAGTTGAAGGAAACTGGACTTGGTTTGGTAATTACACATTTGAATATTAGACGTCAAATTATAATGTACACTTGAAAATTATGTAACCAATGTAACACCAATAAACTTAAAACAAAGAATCATTGTATTTTAAAATGCAGAACCATTGCTGAGACAAAAAGTGTTTGAATAAACCATTAAATGAGCTGTGTATTTTTGACATATAATCAAAAACAAAAGCATATTTTAAGCCCAAAGCTGTTTTCTTTACATTAGAAGCAATGACTGACAAATTTGGTAAAATATATAAATAAACACAAAAATACAAGCAAACAAGAACAGCAAAAGATTGGATCCTAGATATGCAATTTACTAAGCCCTTGAAAAGGTACATCGACTGTAGTGACTCATATCACGTAGGAAGTCTTGAATTGTCATATATACCCTTACAAACACACATGTACACACATGCACAATCAGAAGGAAATATTATGGCTTTCTTTCTTGAGACTTTAAAGTAATTAAGGTTAAATGAGATATTTGGGAGAGGCCCTGATCAAAAAGGATAAGTGGGATTCCTGACACAGAGCTACTAAAACCCCTTGTAAATCAGGGTGACAGGAGAACAGTTCGTACTAACATTTAGTCTGTGACCCCAGTTCCTATTGCATAGCTCCTAAGACTTTCTAATTTCCTGAGTGATAGGAACATCTGATACCAAGCTCCTAAATCCCAGAGAATTTCCTGAGTGATAGGAATATCTTTCATTCTAATGAGCTGACCCTTGGTGGGTTTCAGGATGGGTGCAGTTTACGAAAGAACAAGTCATGATTTAGAAGCTTTAAACCTTCATTTCTATACATCACACTCCGGAGAGGGAAAATAGCTGAAAATGGAATTAATAATCGATCATGCCTATGTGATGAAGACTCCATAAAAATCTCTAAAATATGAAGTTGAAGAGCTTCCAGGTTAGTGAATATATCCTCCTACCAAGAGGATGGTGCACCTGAACTCTACAAAAACAGAAGCTCTTGAACTGGGATGCTTCCCAATCTTACCTTATGTATCTCTTCATCTGGCTGTTCCACTGTATCCTTTATCACATCCTTTAATGCATAATAAACTAGTAAATGCAAGTAAGTTTTTCCCTGAATTCTGTGGGCTGTTCTAGAAAGTGACTGAATTCAAGAAGGGACATTGTTGGAACTTCTGATTCATAGTCAAGTCAGACAGACAAAAGTGTGGGTGTCCTGAGGACCTACTATTTTTGGCATGTGAGGTAGGAGGCAGTCTTGTGGGACTGAGCCTTAACTTGTGGGATCCGCACTAACTCTAGCTATATTAGAATTAAATTGAATTGTAGGACACCCAGCTGGTGTTGCTGAGAATTGCTTGATGAGTGGTAAACCCATCTATCTGGTGTCAGAAGTATAAGTGTGGTAGTAGTGTGATAGTAAAGCAAGTGGAGCATTTTTTTTTCCTATGTAGTATATATTAGTATACTAGCAAACTTTTTTTGATCATTGTGCTAAATAAATCCTTTGGAAAGAGTAAAAAAAGACATTTAATCTATTGGATATGACTTAGCAGCTGAACTGATTCATCCTCATTTGGTATAAGTGTAGCTTTGAACATTTTTATGAAATTTGTGGACCATATCTCCATAAAAAAGACTAGTAGGCAATGAGTAAAGAGTTTTCATTTGAGAGCAGTCATGGGCTCCAAAGATCTCATCAAGAAATGCTACTTTCAAATGCCACTTGAAAAACAAACTAGATTTTCAGGAATATGGGAAGAGAAATGTAAATTACAAAATGTCCACATGGTGGAATCATAAATAGTTATTAAAATGATGTTTTTGAAGAATATCTAATGACATAAAATATTTTTCATATGACATGAACTAAAATGAAAAGAAGCCAAGATTTCATTTTATTTTTTCTTCCGCCTACAGCACCTGATATTCCTAGGTGTTCTCCAATCCAAGTACTAACCAGGCTCGACCCTGCTTAGCTTCCAAGATCTGACAAGATCAATCAGGCACATTTAGGGTGACATGGCCAGACAAAACCCAAGATTTTAAAACCAAAAATACATGATCAAAATCATGTATTTGTGCATGTGTCTATGGGTGTGTGCGTGCGTGTGTGTAGCCCCGGGGGAACTTAAAAATATGCAAATTTTAAAAGCACTCAAAAATACAGGATTATAATTATTTTCTTCTTTATATACTTTCCTTAATTTTATACAATGCTAGTACTTTTAATTAAGAAAATGTTGATGTTAAATATGTTGAAAGCCTAGAGGGAGAAGAGAAACAAAAGTTATGAAGCATAATATACAAAACTGAAACATCTTTGGTTTCTTTCTATGCCTTTTCCAAAACATCATCTCTTGCACTGAGGAGCTTAGGGAGACACCACGCGAATATTTACAATTTTTATGAATGAGCCCTAGCTGATGTTAGTTAAGCATACATTATTTCTCCCTAAAATAAAAAGAATTTGCTTACTTGTTTGCCTGTAAGAAGATATTTCCTCAAGCACATATGATTTACTTGTAAAGATTTAACCAAGAAGCAATGACTACAGAGAATTAAACTTGGAAAACACAATCTAATTATCCTTAGCTGTATAGTTTTGCTTCATGCATTAGTCATCTGGTATGCAACATATTTAATAATTAGATTTTTGCAGAAATTTTAGAAGCAATACAAAATGAAGCAATTTAACTATAACTACTTAGCACAATGAAGAACATGTTAAATTTAGTACTTAGAAAGTATTTAATGAACTCTTGTTAAATAAGGACTTTTAGGTCCTGCAATTTTCATTAAATTCAAGTGTTATCTTTAATCTTTCCATAATTTCTAAGAGTAAAAAGAGTTTTTGAAACAACATAAACTTGTAAATTTTGAAAAGTTCTAGTAAGTTAGCTATTTAAATTTCCAAGCATTCGTCATAGTAAGAGTAAAAATTAAATTTTCATTAAGATTGAAAGTGAAATCTGCACTATAATATTTAAATAATATGCCACTCCTCTATACCTGTCCCCACACTGCTCAAATAAATATTTCAGTCAACCACATTTCAATTTTTTGATTCGTCTGTCCCCGCACTTCCCACTTAAGTATTTCAGTCAACAACATTTGAGGTATAAATTGGTTTTTGAAAAAGTAAAGTAGAATTTCTTGGTTTGAATGCCAAATATCTCTTCTTCCCTTATTTTGGACACAGAACTCCTTTTTTTTTTTCTCCTTCCTTGGTTTAACTATGTCTCAATATTCCTCATGCTCTCAGTGAAAATGTCAATCTGCAGTCCACCCTTGCCTAAGGGTACATGTATGTCTTAACCCAAGCTAATCAGTTGCTCCCTCTCAACACAGTTGTCCTTGTGCTGTAGGTATAAGATCCCAGGTGTCTCAACGGCATTGCCCCCCCCAAAATGCAGTGTTCTGGGTTTCTGATCAAGGTCTCTAAAAGTTATTTGTTTATTTTTTTTTGTCTTTCCTTAGGCTCTATTCAACTTTTCCTTTGTGCAAGCCACCAAATATTCTTTTGATAAGTTTTTTTTTTTTACTATGATTCCAATCAAATAACCAATTCAGCTATAGTTAGGAATGACTAATTCAGTCCATATCAGAGAATTGGGGCCGTTTCTTCCCATCTACAGAAAGACTCTTGCATTTTCCCTCCCCAAGTACCAAAGACATTATAAAAATAAAAATTTTCCACTTAGTGTTCAAAACTTAATGCAGTATCTTATTTTTTCATATTTTTTCCTTTGCAAAATATGTGATTATATTATTATAACCATTGATTTTGGGGGAAATATTGTCTGTGTTTTTGTTCATATATTATCTGATTGTCAATAAAGATCAGGGTACTCAAATTAAAAGACTCTTAAAGGTATGACTGTTTTTCTAAATGTCCCAAACTACAACTAAGTTCTGTAAAGTACTTAGAGAAAAAGCACAAGGAATCCTATATATAATCATTAAGAGGAATCAATGAAACATTTGTCATATATGATTGTCATATTTTTAATGTCAATCAAACATAGAATAGTAATAACAATAAAAATAATAGTAATAATAATTATAGCTTTTTAATTCGGGTGTCATTCTCATAAGTACTTGCAGATATCATTTTGCTTGAAATTTTCAAGCACCCTAAGAAGTGTAGTAATACTTATCCTGATATATAATGTTGAAGATTCTAAAGCTTAGAGAGGTTAGTAAAGATGAAAGATGTATATGGAAGCCAGGTCTGTCTGATACCAAAGTCAGGGAAATGAACAATTTATTACATTAAATTTTTAGGTACCTGCCTTTTCTCTCTGCTATTCTATTAAGATAATTTTTAATATGAGTTGTGCCATTGTAAATCATCTGAGTTATAACATTTTTAATAAATATTTTTAATAAAAATTTCCTTTACCTTGTGTCCTTTAGTCTCATGTATATCTTAGCATTTATGGAATATCATCTAATAGAAACATTCCATTAAACTGAGATGCTGGACTGGCTAGAGTTTCCAACTGCCTTGTGCATTTTAATAAAACATAAACATAGCAATCTCTATCAAGGAATCTTGATAAAAAGTATATGCATAAAAAATAACTGAGAATAGACTTCGAACACTGAAAGCGATGGACAGTATTAAAATAATGATAATTCAATTGTTGCTCTGCAATTATTTCAAGGTATTATTACATAGGGGGCTAATTAGGTACAAAATATCAAGAGGGAGCTAGACAAGAACGGGATTGCTTAATTGAACTTATAAAAGTGCCTGAAGATAAAAAATAAATTAGCTTTGCAAGAATACTTGTGTTTTGAATACTGATTGAGAAGAATGACAAAGTAAATTTATGTTTTATATTTCTGAAACATAAAATTCTCATTTTCTGCTTCTGGATTAATATAAAATATAAATTAAACTGAAATGCAGGCCTCAAAATATAAAAATTAAAATATCAGGAAATATTTAAGAATACATTAAATTGCCAATTGTGTACTGTGTAGATAAACCCAAGAAATCCTTTACCTACTGTAATTTCCCTGTTTCTTCCACAGTAAAGTTGTCACTATTTGACATTAAATGTAGTTATTGTGTAGACAAACTGTCACTAAATATATTTTCTTTAGTAATAAATTTTCTTGAACATCAGTAACGTTTGATGTTTTCACCATCCTCTACCTCTCTAAAAATTCCTCCTCTCCTTTGACTAACAAGGCCATCATTATACGATGTTAACTCCTCTTTTCTCATAGCCTCTTCAGTGTTTCTTTCTCTCATTCACTAAATGAAGGGCTTCTCAAAGCTCAGTCTTTTGCTCTTTTCTCCTGCCTCTCAGAGCGGCAGGGCTAGATGGCCATGGAAGCTCATTAATTCTTCTCTTTTGACAGAGAAACATGTAAGTAGGTCATTGGATCAAGGTTGGCTCAATGGAGCTACACTGCCTCTCCCTGGTACAAGCTGCTTAGCTTCATCAGCTCCTCTGCTTTAGGATATGTTTCCTTGACCAGGAAGCTCCCATTATTACAGGGCAAATGCGTTTTTCCTTACCTCAGTTCCAAATTCCCTTTCAATATGTAGCGAAGTACTACTTTTAGTCTGTTGCTTTTAGCTCTTTTCATGCTGTGTTCAGGTATGTACAAATTAGGTTCTTCTTTTTAAGGGTTAGGAAAACTAGAGAGATGATTTTTTTCTTTGATGCCTTTCTGCTTGATTTCCCAAATTAAACTTCATTTTATGTTTATGCTAGTGACCTTTTGCATAACTATCCCTTGGCCTAAGTAATCATTCTATATGATTTCTTCCAAAGTCTATATGCCCAGTCTTGAACCCCTTTTGAATTTTCAGTTTCTTATTTCCAACTATTTTCTTGATTTAACTTATGTTACCTATGATCATAAGTATAAAATTATCTTTGCTTTATTCCTTTCTCTTCATCACCAGTCATCAAGTCCTATCAACTTTTCTTTTGTATGCCCTATATTTTCCTCATCTCCTTGGCTATAATGATTAATTATGTGTGTTGGCTGAACTAAGGGAAGCCCAGATAGCTGGTGAAATATTATTTTTGAGTGCATCTGTGAGGGTATTTGGGATTTGAATCAGTAGACTGAGTAGAGAAAGTCACACTCACTGATGTGGGTGGGTATCATTCCAGTTGATGAGGGCCTGAACAGTAAGTACAAAAAAGTGGAGAAACAACAAATGTGCTCTCTGCTTGAGCTTGACCATCCATCTACTTCTGCCCTCCAATATTGGTGTTCCTGGTCTTTGAGCCTTCACACAATATTTCTATTGTGTTTATAGGGCTTACAATATTTCTATTCACTCCTGGTTCTCAGGCCATTGGACTTGGACTGAAATTATACCACTAACTTTCTTGAGCCTCCAACTTGCAGACCAACAGTCATGGCTATGGCACTTCTCAAGTCTCTGTAATCATGTGATGTATCCCTTAAAACCAATTTATCTATTTCTATGTCTGTTCCTATCATCTATCTGTCTGTCTATTATCTATCTGTCATCTATCTCTATCTATCCATAAATCTATTCTCTATCTATTATCTATGTCTATCTAGCTCCATCTATCTATATCTATGTATCTATGTATCTATCATCAATCAATCTATCTATCTATCCATCCATCTATCTATCTATGTATCAAAACTATGAGTTCTGTTTATCTGCAGAACCCTAAGATATAACCCAAGACTTGTTCAGGCATAGACTATTCTTTTAACATTTACTCTATCTCTTTCCAAGTTGTCATGCACAGTGAACTAACCTTTGTCATGTTATTTCTCTCCCTAATAAGAATCTGCAAGCACATATTTTTTTTCATTCGTATTTCACCTTGATGTGAAAAAACTAAAACTGAAAACATACAAGTAGCATCCTATGTACTCTGATTTTCCTGTTCTGCTTCCAGGTATCTTAGATCTGTAAGCTTATGGAAAAGAAGTACAAAAAATATTTTAAACAAGCATCTCAAGTGATTAATATTAGGTAATCCAGAAACCATATCTTGAGAAACACTGATTTATGATGTCTCTTTTCCTTATTTGTTCTAATTTCTCTTCTTCATTAACTCATTGGTACTGCTATGCTGCCCATTGTCATCCGAACTCACCTTGAAAATTCCTTCCCCCAATTTTTTTCTTATTTTCTCCCTCAATCCTTTCTCATTCCTCTTCCACCTACACTAATCAGAATCAACTGCATTGAACAAAACCAGTTTTTGCTACAAACACAGTTCCACTCTTCCTCAATCAAAAGCTATTTAGTTCACCACAGCATTATTTTCTTTACACTAAAAACCATGCGTGTCTATGTTTCTCTTATAGCAATTGGACACATACTTCTTTGGTGTTACTCTTTATTTTTATGCTTATGCATCATAGCTTCTCCACTGGAACACAAACTCCCTGAAGACAATGATGTCCACCTCTTTCTTATCTCATTACCTAACTCAGAAAAATGCTTATGGTTATCAAGTACTCAATATATGCCTTTAATGTATAGTTTTGGCATGATTCTTGTAGAATGAAATTAATATTTTAGGAACCATTTAACAGAAAATAGATTCATATTACATGTATTTCAACAATAGAAGGACTGTAGTTGCAAGTAAAATAATAAGTTAAAAATATTAGTCTTTAAGAAAGTTTAGATATTTGTATACACACAAATTTGTATACACACAAACACATACAATATTTGCTTGGTTTGCTTTGTTCTTGCAAATCTCTCAATGTGTCCAATAATACAATTTAGGATATTTTTTCCTAAAAATAAGATATATGTCTTTCCTGCATAATTAAATATGAAATAAAGTCAAAGTCTTCATGTCTCTTATATCAATTATTTTGATTCTACATAATTGTAAGAACACTAGCATTAGTCAAAGAGTAATAATCATTACAAGATTATTGCAAAGGCTTTTCAATCCATATAATGTAATCAAGGATAATAAGTAATATCTGATCTTAGCATCAAAAACAGCATAATCCCAGTATCCTATGTTGTACATATATTTACCATTTCTATCTTAGAAGGCAGTAGTTCTGTTATTTTGTCATATACCTAAACTTTCATTATCATTTCATATATTAATTTATAAAATGTCTTTGTAAATGTAATGCAATTCATAATCACTGAGAAGAATTAGAAAATTATGTTTCTATTAATTACATACATTTTGGCCAAAGTCAATCATAACAAGCTCTAAGAGTAACTACAATATGATTTTTGCACATAAATAATAAATATCAAAAGGTAAAGTTCAATAGAGCAATAGATAACATAATAGCATTTCTTTGATAGAAAACATCAGAGCATACATTGCAGGGTGGAAAAATTTAATTTTCCTTCTACCTTCAAATGTTTTCTGGCTGGAATAAAATTTAAATTCACATAAGAGATTAACTGGAAAAACTGACCAAATTTATTATGCATGTAAATACAAGGGTTCCACAAGAATATGAGAGCAGATGACAGAGTAGGCAGTTAAGGCTTACATGACATCTTGAGCTAAGAAGACATTGAGAGGGTTTGTGGTTTGGGGCTCCCAAGAGCAGGAAAGCAATTCACATGGAGATGGAAAAACAGATGTTTGATAAACAAATGTTTGTTGGGTCATCTTTAACAATGGGACACAGAGAAGACTTTGATCAAATGGGCCTTGCTGGTTTCTCACTATCTGTCATACCTAGTTTATATTAAATTATAAGTATTTATGATAATAAGACCCTTCGTTTAGACAGTTATGGTGAAGTTCAAAAGTTTTTCCTGAACCTTTATTTACTTAAAAATAACAAGCTTAAAATAATCGACACTGCAAAAGGCATATTTCGGGTGCCAAATTCTGCTTCCCGTTTACATCAAACATAATTTAGTAGGTAAATTGTCTATTGTACAGGTAAAGGAGTATTCACTATTTTCCCCTGAAATAGATCTTCTCCATCTCCATACTGTTAGCTATACTATTCTTTCCTTCAGGATCCATCTCAAATTGTATATCCTCTGAGATCACCGACATAGTACTTGTGACCCTGAGATGGAGACTGAGCAATACCAAATTGTATAATATTATACCCTTGCCTTTGAGAACTTATAGGCCAGATATATTTGTTTCCCATGATACAGGAATAATGGATGATTAAGGAAAGTTTCCATAATGAGATGACTTTTACACTCAACCTTGTAAAATAGGAGTTTATCTGTGAAACAGTGAAGGAAGGACATTTTAGAGGTAATTGTGCAAGCAAAAGCAGCAAGGTGTAGTTATTTCTTGAGATTAAAGGAAAATAACTCAATCAATGTGGAAACTGAGAAACACATTGCCAAGCAAAACAGGATTGAGAACCCCATTGAAGGTGAGAAAATGAAAATTCTAAAGGTTCATTCTATTTATATTCCTTCTATGCGGTTCTTTCTCCCACATTTCTTTCTATTATATAAACATAATGTTGAAATTTATTTATGTCTTTTTTTTTAATTTCCTTATTCAATCAAAAAAATTCTGCAACTTGTTAAGGCTGGTCAAAACAGAATATGTTACTGAGAGAAAAGAGTGTTTTGTTTCTATTTGTTATGAGGTAAAAATAAATAAAATGAATCTTATGGCTATCCTAAATCTTTAGCAAAATATTAAAAAGACTAGGGCTGTCCTGATAGTGAAAACCTGACCTTGATTATGTAAAAATAGACTTCAGAGGGTCAATTATGACACTCATAAACAATATGATGATTATGATTTTAGAAAATATAGGTCCATAAGTTTGTATGTTTTAAAGAGAGTCTAGAGTTCCCAAATTACTACAATTCACTTAAGCTATAATCACTGCAGGTTTGTGCATACAAGTACAGATATAAAGACAAAACAGACATATTGGAAACTACTAACATTGTACCATTTTACATTGTACCATTGTACCATCTTAAGTCATTTACAAATAACTCACAAACTGTGCTTTTGTAAGAGTTAGTTAATTTTCAGAAATATTTATCTATTTTTTATACCTAGATTTAAAAAATTATGTATATATACACCTCACCCACAAAAATATTTCAAAATGTAAAACAATTTTGGAGAGAGCAAAATAAAAAAAGCATATTTTATTATGGAAAGATTTTAATTTAATTCAGTCTTAATCCATAAAATTTGACATCAAACTGGGAATTAAATTCATTGATCTTTACTCACTGTAATCCAGAAAAGTTGCTTTATAACTAATCTAAAAGTAGAAACTATTTGGGGTAGGTTATTCTTTCTTTTAGGTAGCCAAATCATGGTATCTACAATACTATGTGGTGCTAATGTTCAAATTATATTTTCCAACCTAAGGATTAAAAGTATTGAAAAGCAAAGGTTGATGTAATAATTCTGAAAGGAGGGATAAAAGTTGCTGTAGAATATAGGTAAAATGGAAATATAAAATATTTTAATAGAGAATCAAAAAGTTTTAAATAAGACACACATCTCATTTTATTTAGAAAACAAAGATAACAAGAATTTGGCATAAAACAGTTCAAAAATCATATGAGCAAATATTTTATGTATTCATAAGATTTTCCACTGAATTATTTAGCAAATCAATTTGTTTTTCAAAATAAGCATTAGTTTCAAAACTTAAATTGTGGGTATAGCAAGACATACAAAGTATTTTGAAGCAAACTAGTTTACATACAAATTAGACTGGTTTTCAAACCACAAATTGTTTAATCATGTTGTCAAGTAAATAGTTTAACTCCATTCAAATGTTTCTCTCACCATTTTATCCATATTAATTTATGTACTCATTCAAAAACTATGTACGAAGCATTTGTTATCTGCCAGGTATTATGCAACTCACCAATACAATAGCGAGCAGGATAAGCTTGGATTTTGGCCTCACAGATTTTTAGTCAAGTAAAAAAGGGAATCAGAATTTAAAATGGAGGAAACAACCTAAAACAACAGCATATTGTGACACAAATATTATAGAAAGGAGAAAAATTGATATGATTAAGTGCAGCTTATGAAACAGACCAATAGAATATGAAACTGAAAAGCTAGAGTCACTCATTCATATTGTGTTGATCTTATGTCTTAGACACTGTGCTAAGATTATAGTGTAGATCAGTTAGGAGGTTATTTCATTGGTCCATAGAGATCTAATGGCAACAAAGATAGAAGTGTGGAAAATGGAAGAAAAAAAACTTTTGACCATTGTTTAGAAAAAGAAATAATTTTTATGTTTCAACCCAATGTGTGCATGCATGGGCACACAAACACACACATACACATGTCTATCTATAATGATAAAGATATATATGTGACTAACAATTTACTCTGATGTCTTTCAGCTTTAATATTCTTTTTTTTCATTAAAAGAAAGTCTAGAAAGGTCTTAATTTCTCTTTCATATCTAAAGCAGAGCTTAGCTGGATACATTTTTCTAGGCTAGTAGTTCCTTTCACTTAATAGTTTAAATATTTGATTCCATTTCTTTCTGGCTTGTAAGGTTTGCACTGAGAAGCTCTAGTATAATCTAATGGATTTTCCTTAATAAGTTAGCATTTTCTTCTCCCTGCCTGACCTGAGAATCATGCTAAGCAAAATAAGCCAGACAGAAAAAAGTTGAAAACCACATATCACTTATATGTGGGATATAAAGCTAAAAGCAACAAATGAACAGGACAAACAAACAGAGACTCATGAACATGAATCTCTAGTGGTTATCAGAGGGTAGGGAGTGGGGGAGGAGGAGGTAGATAGATGGTTAAAGGGGGTCAAATATAGAGGGTAGGGAGAGGGGGAAGTGGGTAAAGGGGATCAAATATATGGTAGCTGAAGGAAACTGGACTTTGAGTTGTAAACACACAATAGAATATACAGATGTCAAATTACAATGTACACCTTAAAATTATATAATTGTATTAACTAATGTTACCCCAATAAACTTAAAAAAAAACAAAGTCATGATATGGAACCATTTAATTGACATAAAAACTTGAGACCTGCAGTTTGGAAAATCCTGAGTATATAATTAAGAATAATAATAAAATTTTTAATTTATTGGTTAAGGGAGTTGGGAATGATGAGGGAAATGTATCAAGCTTGGTTCTAAAGCATTTTGTTTCTTAAAGCAAGATAGCAAGTAGTAATATTTACTAAGTAGACTAGGTTTTGAAATGATTTATAAGTTTAATTGTAGATAAGGTTCTTTTGAGATATTTAAAGATGAGTGTCAAGTGGGCAGTTTGATTTATACAGTTCAGGGCTCAGTGTAATGATTTAGTGTGTAGATATTAATTTATGAGTCATCTGCATACACAGTCATTGTTCTGTAGATGTAGATGAAATCACCTTGGAAGAGACTAGATAAAAAAATGTGGAGAAGGCTGAAGCCTAACTTTGAGGGGCTCTTGGCTTTTAATGGCTTCTTGAAACAGAATAAACTTGAGGAGAACATCTAAAGTAACAGGAGGAAAATGAGGCAGAATTTGTGTCACTAAAGTCAGTAGCAAAAGAAAGTGATTTAGGAAGAAAAAGTGTCTATTTATTAAATGACAAAGAGTTCATTGGTGACATGTCAGTACAGTAATAAAAATGGAGCTCAGAGAAAAAGTTAAGTGAATTTCCTAGGATCACACAATTGCTGGAATAATCAATATTCAAACCATAATCCTATATTGCATGTTATAGGTAATTGCAAAGTTTCATATTTTAGAATACCATTAAGTTTTAAAATAGCCTTTGTTTCGCAAATTAAATTCCATTGTCTTCTTTTTATTAGTGCATTCTATTGTTTTTGCTTTGTTTTGCTGATTTTCACCTATTCTTCACCTTAGGTATTGTGGACGAAAAATTCTTTGATCTACTTTCACTCTTCAAACTTATGAAGGAATTGTCCCAGACTATTCATTGGCATTTGGTCATGTGTGCATCCTTAAACCTGTGATTTTCATGAAAGTGAAGTGAAGCTCTCCACGTTGTAGATGAAGTACATTTAATCAGAAATAATGCAAATGATGTTAAAGAACATAGGAATTATTGGCACACCTATCTTGTCTAGAAAATAATGTGAGATTATAGTAGCAATACTCAAAACAATGTGATAAAGGGAGAAATTGAACAAATTATTAAAGCACACATTGTGTTAAAAAAATAGAAACACATTGCAGTGCTGAGGAGTGAGTGAATGATAAGAAAAAGGAGAAAGCAAAAACAAGTCTTTTGAGAAATCTGACTGTAAAGTAAAAGAGGGCAGTGAGGTAAGAGACATTTGGGGACATAGTATACAGAACTTGTTTGTTTTTCTAGGGAAATTGAAATTTCCCCATCATTATTGGGAGCTAATGAATTTTTACATAGGAATGTGAAATGACTGTTTTTTGTACAATGAATGATTAACTTTGGCAGCAACAGTGTACCAGGAAGATGGGCCATGTTTGGTGAAAGACAGAGAGCACCCGGGAAGGTGTTTAGAAGTCTATTGCAGTATAGCTTGATATCAGGTAGCATGATACCTCTAACTTTGTTCTTTTCTAAAATGGCATAGTACTGGCATAAAAACAGAGGCATAGATTAATATAACAGAATATAGAGCCCAGAAATAAACCCGTGCCTACATGGTCAATTGATTTATGACAAAGGAGGCAGGGGTAAAAACAGCTTATTCAATAGAGGGTGTTGGGAAAACTGGAGAGACATGTGCAAAAAATGAAAATAGACCACATTCTTATACCATATATAGGAATAAACTCAAAATGGATTAAACACTTAAAAGTAAGACATGAAACCATACAACTCCTATAAGAAAACATATGCAGTAAACACTCTGATATTGCTCTTAGTAATATCTCTATCTATCTATCTTTCTATCTATCTATCTATCTATCTATCCACACACACACACACACACACACACACACACACACACATATTTATATATATCCTCAGGCAATGAAACCAAAAGGAAAAAATAAACAAATAGAACAACATCAAAGTAAAAAGTTTTGCACAACAAAGAAAACCATCAAAAAAGCAAAAAGACAACCTGTTGATTAGAGGAATATATTTGCCAACAATACAATAAGTGATTAACACCTAAATTTTATAAAGAACTCATACAACTTAAAACCAAAACTCCCCAAACAATTAAATTAAAAAATGGGCAGAGGACCTGAATAGATAGATCTTCAAAAGGGTCATACAGATGGCCAATAAACATATTAAAAGCTGCTCAAGGTCACTAGTCATTGGAGAAATGCAAATTAAAACCACAATGAGATATCACCTCACAACTATCAAGAACAAGTGTTGGTGAGGATGTGGAGAAAAGGGAACTCTTATACACTGTACTGGGATTATAAATTTGTACAGCCACTAGGGTATTTACCAAAGAAAACTAAAACAATAATTCATAAAGATTTATGCATCCGTATTTCATGGCAGCATGATACAATAGCCAAGATATGGAAGCAGCCTAAATGTCCATCAATAGACAATTGGATAAAGAAGTTATGGTTCATATATACCATGAAATATTACTCAGCCATAAAAAAAATGAAATCCTATCATTTGCGATGACACAGTTAGACCTAAGGGTTATTATGCTGAGTAAAATAAATCAGACAGAGAAAGATAAATTCCATATGATTTCACTTATATGGAGAATCTAAGGAACAAAAAGAAGAAACTAATCAAAAACAGACTCACAAATATAGAAAACAATCTGGTGATGGCCAGAGGGGAGAGGGTTTGGGGACTGAGAGAATGGAGTGAGGAGTTAAAGAAGTACAAATTAGTAGTTGATAGTCATGGAGATGCAGAGCATGGCATAGGCATTAATGTAATGGTTAGGTGGAGAGCCAGAGGAGAGAAGGAACAGTTAGGGGGATCATTTTATAAACTATATAAATGTCTAACCAATGTACAGTATACTTGATGCTAATAAAATAAAATTTAAAAAATAAATAAATAATAAATAAAATCACAACGAGATATCACCTTGTACCTACCAGAATGGCTATCAACAATAAATCAATAAACAAGTATTGACAGGGATGTAGAGAAAAGGGAACCCTTGTGCACTGTTGATGGGATTGCAAGTGGGTATAGCCACTATTGAAAACTGTTTGAAGATTCCTCACAAATTAAAAAATACAACTACTTTATGAATCAGCAATTTTACTGCTGGGTATTTATTCAGGAAATAAATAAAACTAAAAAATACCATAAAACTAATTTAAAAAGAATGTGCACCCTCATGTTCACTGCAGCACTATTTACAATAGCCAAGCTATGGAAGCAACCTAAGTGCCCATCAATAGTCTATTGAAATACAGAAGAGATCGTACAATGCAATATTACTTAGCCATAAAAAAAAAGAAAGAAGTCTTATATTTGCAACAACTGATGGACCTAGAGGGTATTGTGCTTAGGTAAATAAGTCAAATACCATATAATTTCATATATATGTGAAATCTAAGAAACAAAATTAATGAACAAACAAACAAAAAACAGAAACAGACTCACAGATACAGAGAACAAACTGATGATTGCCAAATGGGAGGATATTTAGGTGGTTGAGTGAAAAAGGTGAAAGGATTAAGAAGTATAAAATGGTAGTTACAAAATAGTCATGGGGATGAAAAATACAACATAGGGAAAATAGTTAATAATATCGTAATAACTATGTATGGTGCCAAGTGAGTACTAGATTTACCAGGGGGATCACCTCATAAACTATATAAGTGTCTAATGACTATGCTATACATCTGACAATATTATAAAATAATATTATATGTCAATTTTAATTGAAAAAAAAAGTTTGTTGCAGTAATCCAGGTAAGAGAGGGAAGCAATTGATTATAATTTAAATGAGTATGTTATAATAAAGTAAATTGGAAGTCCGAGTTCTTTTAACACTTTGTCTCTGCATACTTACATCAAAGACGTTTCTCCAATTTTGTATTATAGAAAGTGAAAAAATATTTTAAATCCCTATAGGGGAGACTTTTTTTCTCTGAGGACTAAAATTAAATATAATGTTCTCAATAAAATAATTGTGAAAAGGAGTAGAGAAGTTTTAAAAAGAAGTAGTGGGCAATAAAAATAATAAACTTTCAAGGCAGGAAAACAACAGACGGTTTCTCAATCTACTCACCATTTAACTTTATTTTCCATTAATAAGTCATTTACTGAAGGAACAAATTATAATATTCACATTTCAGTACAATTAAAAATTAATCTTTTCCACTCTATAAATTAGGCCAATAAAATGATGTCCTTTAACTAAAATGAAAAGCAAGTGAGAGCTCTTTGGATACTCTATGTGTTACTTATTTTTACTAACAGTGGATCAACTAACCATAGTCTAAAAAAACTCACACTTTCCTGTTTGGAAAAAATCTTAAAACTTTGAAATAATTAACCATAATAATTAATATAAAAATCTACTCCAACTACATATATTATGTTTTTTTAGATTTTTTCTAGAGAATTTTCCATAACAGAAGATGTCTAAAACACTTTTGAAAACTGACAGTGTTTTAAAATTAATGAATGACATTCCAGAAACATAAATTTCGCTTATCTAAGGGCATAAAAATATAATTTTCAAGACAAGCCCAGATGATCTTGAATGCAGTTAAAAGAAATCAAGCAGATAGAAAATAAATGCACAAACTATGATTTAAAATATAAAGTTTATTGTACACTTAATAACTTTACTTTCTCAATATAAACACATGATGCCAGGTCCTGTCAACAAAGAGTTTGAACTCCATTGCAAAGGTAGACATAGATTTTTACTGACACACTTTAGAAAGGTGGAGGAAATGTAAACAATATTATTTATTTGAGAAAAATGGTTTGAGAATAAAGGGGAGGTGTTATGGAAAGGGGATAGATTTTGTCGGTGTTTTTGTCCTTATTTCAATGACCAGAATATTGAAATGAATTTGATTAAAACATCTACTCTCTTCTATTGGGATTATTAAAAATGAAATAAGTCAATCACATGGAAGAAAGAGTCGAAATATTTGGCAGGTCTTCATTGCTGATTGACAGCTGTGAAGAGATAAAATTAAGTGACTCAAAAAATTTGTGCTGTTAATGTGACTAAATATTCAATTTTATAGATTTTTTTGTAGTTTGAAAGTTCTACATATATTGGCTGGTATGTGTTGGAAGAGTAGAAAATGGAGAATAAATTCAGTGAACTTAGTCATGTTGAAATTAAACATTTTAATCATATCCATAATCATTCTACTGTTTATGTTTAAATACATTAAAAAAGAGTTCTTGCCATGTAGTATAAAAATGAAATGATCCAAAAAAGATGAGAAAAAGAACAATCTCCATCATTCTCCTAACTAAAGAACAGATTCTTAGAAGCAATTACTTTAAAGTATCTATGTTATTATTATTTTGTGATTATCTTCAAATTAACAAAAATATTACTGTTTGTTGATACTCAGATATTTCTTTTCTAATAGATAAAAATTTTGTTTACTTAAACACCTTGACTTCTTCTCCCTCCACTTCATATTTCAATTGCTATATCATACATTTTTTTCCCTTTAATACAGGAGTCCCCAACTCCTGGGCTTCAGATTGGTACAAGTGTGTGGCCTGTTAAGAACCTGGCCACACAGCAGGAGGTGAGTGACAGGTGAGCAAGCTTCACCTGCATTTGCAGCCTCTCCCTAGTGCTAGCATCACATCTGAGCTCTACCTCAGGTCATCAGGCATTAGATTCTCACAGGAGCACCTGTCACTCGTGCTAAAAATGTTAGAAATTGCTGCTTTACATAGATAACTATGGATGATTTTGTGCCTTTAAAGTTTGTCATTTTCATTCCACAATGTCTTCTGATTTGCTGCTTCTTAGAATGAGAACATTATCATCCTGAATGTAACCTCTGCCTCTACTTAAATTCTACTTCCAAAATTTGTCACATACTATTTTTGTTCTATAACTAAAATTATGTTCTTCATCTTGATTCTAAAAGTTGACAGCCAATAAATAGTATTTACATAATTCTGACCAGGTTAATTTTTTTTTTTCCTCCGAGGAGCCAAGTAGTGTCCCTTTGTTATCTTTGCTTCTCTCTTCAGTTCTGATGTTATGATACTTGTACCCTATGAAAGAATTGGTATTTATAATATCGAATAAAATTATATTTTCATTTTATTTTCACCTATCAATTGCGTATAATACACTGAATTCTCCTTTGGGTTGTACTTAGATCATATCTTTATTAAACATGTTTTGTTTTTCCTGGAATTTGAGATTGCTTTCCATTTTTCTTACTGAGATAAAAATCAATAACATAGTTATTTCCAACATCATTTATTTTCTTACAAATTCTAATATTTCTTTGTAGTATGCTCTTACAATAAAACATTCTTCTTAGAAGCAACTGGCTTATGGTTCAAATTTGAAAAGATTAATTGCAGGTGTCTTACACGGCTAAGGAATTTTTTAATTGGACTTAGGCAGGTCCATCATTTCTTGTATCTTTTTTTTTCTTGTTTTATCCCCTTGTTTTGTTAGAATAAAACTTCAAAATCTTCACAAAGGATGCTTTTAAGAAAATTTATGAATATTTTATCTAAAAACAATTCATACTCTTACTTATTTTATATTTTGGTTAAAATATAATTTCAATTTCTTAAACATGTCCTTTCATCTTTTAAAAAATTCCTTTCTTTGTCTTTTAAGATTTATATTTTTTGTGTGAAAAAATTAGATGCAAGACTGATTCTTTTTTGTTTATAATTTTTCTGTTTTGTTTTTCAAATACCTAGTGGTCTTTATGTGTTCTTTCATATTTCATATTGAGAGTTTAGGGTGACAGACAGGAAGATTGGAGTTGATAAGAAAATGCTTTAGCATGAACGAGAAGCAGCTGGACTTTATCCTATAAGGTTTCTCAAAAATTCAGACTAATCAGTTTTCTTCTAGGGTGACAATACCCATCTTAGGTGCCATAGTTTCCCCAAATTATTTGGTAGTTTGTTTGTTTTTGTTTGTTTGTTTTAATATAGAGAACAACTCTTCAAAGTCCTGCCCAGAGGTAAACTCTTGGTCTGCATAGGGAGTTGGATGAGGCATGTATTGATAAGGAATCTATAATCCACAATATATAAAGGGAATTAATTTATCCTTTAATTTTTCACCTACCTTCTCCCACCTTCTACTGTTCTCTCTGAGTCTCATTTAACTTATAGTCTTCTCTATGTATTCCACACATTTTTTTTGTTATAGATTTTACATTTTAGATCCGATTTAACCATTTTCATACTTTTATCTACTTTCCATCTTCTTTGTGAATCCTTTCTTTCTAATTATTTTTGTTTTATGGATTTATAACTTTTAATTAATTTACTATCACTTTAATAGTGTCTTAGAAGAGATGAGAAAATAATATATGCTGAGTCAGACAACTTGAGCCAGATGGCCTCAAATCTATAGTTATTTGGGACACTTTCTTTAAACATGATTTTAATTTTATAAGGTTTTTGTATTTCTGATTATTCTGATATATTAAATTCACTTGAGACCATAAATATGTTCTGCTCTTAACAGACTGTTCACTTTACTACTTATTTATGTGTTCTTATATTTAGATTGCTTTACCTTTACCTTTTATTTGTAGAACTTTGGAGGAAAGAGAGGCATTCTGGAGGTAAGTCATTGTCCAGCTGTATGGCCCTCTAAAGTGCCTAAGTGAAGCATGTTCAATGACTATTGGGTTCCTGGACAATAGCAGTTATGAACAGAGGTGATGGTTTAGAATTGAAATTCTAATTGTTCATGGCATCGTGGTTGACAGTGGAGGAAATATTGTCAGTGTTGTTTTACCACATTCATGTAAGCCTTTCTCAGTGTCTGTCAGCCCTGGAAGATATATATCAGCCTTTTGGACTGGCCATTATCCAACTTTGGTCATTCACCGAAGAAAGAGATGAGGGAAGCTTTGTGGAAAGAGATAGAAGGCCTTATACTGCTTCTTAAAATAACATAGGTTAAATACATTTATTAAAGTTGTATATAAGTCAGTAAGGGGATGCACAGGCCTTCACCTTCATCTCTTCTTCTACCCCTTTCTTGTGAAGAGAGTTACAGAAGTGTGCTGTTGGATGGAAGCCCAGAAATTTGGAAAGTGCATTATGTCAGATCTCCACAGAGAATCACTTGGCTGCCAGCATCTCTAATTCTGGGTTTCCACACTCCATTAATCTGGTGCCTGGCAGTCCTGCTCCCCCTTCTCACCTCACCTCCTGTAGAGAGCAGACATAGTGCAACTATTTGTCTCACATTGCAGCAGCCAAACCATTTAAAGAAGGAAAGAAAAAGAGAAATGACTGATGATGGAGGTAGGGAAAAAATAGCCTTCCAACAGTCCTTACAACTTTGTTTTACTGTCAGATTTCTCATTATCAGCTTTAACATGAACATTTGGATATAGATAATG
Source organism: Eonycteris spelaea (assembly GCA_003508835.1). Taxonomy (NCBI): domain Eukaryota; kingdom Metazoa; phylum Chordata; class Mammalia; order Chiroptera; family Pteropodidae; genus Eonycteris; species Eonycteris spelaea. The sequence continues at coordinate 1,391,823 of PUFA01000306.1, read as the reverse complement.
AAAAAGAAACCAGAGTTGATTCATATAGGAAAGGCTAGCATCTTGTCCAGCTTTTGGGAATCACTTCACGGTAGAACAAAATGAAATTTCAGGTATTCTCAGAAAACAGATTGAATTTGGGAAACAGTGACTCAGGCTACTTTGAAAGTGAAAACAGGAGATAAGTCTTTCATTAAAACCATTGTGGGTCTGATTTATACCCTTTTTATAGAACAGGAAATCAAGACATGCAAAGGTCAGTTTAGCCGTGAAAAATCACACATGTATTACCGTGACTGGTAACATATGTTTTAAGCATTCTGTTGTTAGAATAAAATGCGTGTGTTTTCTTAGATTTCTGAAATTGGATCAACATTCTCAAAAAACCAATATAGAAAATAGTATTTTTGTGGAGAGAAAATTTTCTCAAATCTCATGAAGTCTATTATTTAATAATTGTTTACTTCTGATTCAGCATGCACTCTGTATGCTGCTGCTTTTTTGATTACAGCTTTAACAATGGCAAGAAAAAGGCTAGGCTACGCTTCAGAGGTCTTGGGAATATCTAAACTCTCAATCCTGGTTGCTTTAATTTTAGCCTTAACAGCAAGCCCTGATACTCCCTTTTAATAGGAAGGAACCCAAACAAGCTAGATCAGTTTTTCCATATTTGGTCTAAGATCTGAGACCTGAATCATATTTGACAAGTAATAAAATTATTTATCAGCTATAATGAGTGAAAATTATATAGTAAGGAAATTTGTAATAAATTCCAGACACTTCTAATAATGAAAGATAAACATTTTTATATTCTTCAATTTCCTTTACTCAAACTAGGAACTTAAATCAGAGAATCGAATATTTTCAGTGACCCTAAGGAACACACGAAAACATAGATTTGTCCCTGAAAAAATGATTATGTCACATAAACGTATGCTCAAATATGTTTTTTTATTGAAACTTTTGAACTTCTGCTTTCTGAATATAGCCTCTTAGCATTTGTTTTATCTTTCAAACACTCATGACATCTGCTTAGGTATTATGACTTTCCTGTGAATGCAAATGTCATCTTCTACTTTGAAGACTCTCATTTGATGTTGATAGATGGGCAAAATTTCACTGTTAGTAGAAAACAGCTTTATTCAGAATGGTTATTTACTATCTTGTGAGATTAAGAGGATTGCAATACTGGACTTAACCATAAAAACTCTTGACTTTCTAATCTCACTTTGTCTTTGGTTTCCAACAATATTACAGGAGGTTTACTATACTTTCAAGCTTGGCAGTACTCTATGTGCAGGAGGTTTCAAATTGGTGGTAGATCTGGAGTTAATAAAACTGTAAGAATAACACATAGCAGGAAATGGTCCAACTAGTTTTGAGGCATTATTTATCACCTTCCCCCAAAAGAAAGAGCAATATTATTGAAAAAGGTAGCATTCTGTGTTAGAGCAATTATAAAAATCTTATATTACACACATATACATCTTACTTTACACATATATTTTTGTAATGAAAATGAAATTTAGTTTAACTTTTAAAGGAAAAAATGTTATTTAACTAATGTGCCTGTTTTATTTGTTAAAGATAATAACATAACATTTACAGTGTGTTATACTGAAACAATCATAGTCTATATGTTTCACTTTAATCAAATAAAGACAGTAATACATGATTTCATCCTTTATCAAAAGATCAAGGAGATGAGCATTTCAAAACTAATGAAGAAATTTACTCATTCTCAAAACAATTACTATAGCTCCTTCTTCAAACTTTAATTTGTTATATTTTTTACTAGCTTTTCAAAATCTGAAAAATATTAACTCAAGTTTATAATTCAGTGTTTTTAACTATTATTTTCACAGATATTTGTAACCATCACCATAGTTGATTTTATATTTTCATCACCTCAAAACAAAAATGACCCTCAAACATTTTACATATCATACCCTTGTCCCCCCAAATCTCCCTGTCTCCCCACACCCTAAAACCCTAGGCAACCATTATCTACTTTCTGTTTCAATGGATTTTCCTATCCATAACTTTCATATGAATGAGATCATATATACTATAAGTAAAAGAAGCCACCTTTTGTGTTCTTTTGTGATGGCTTCTTTCACTTACAGCATAATGTTTTCAAGGTTCATCTATATTGTAGCAAGCATCACTACTTCATATGTTTTATGGCCAACTAATATTCCATGGTATGAATAAAACACTTTTTACTTATTTAGTCATCAGTTAATTAACATTTGGGTTGTTTCCCACCTTTTGGCTATTATGAATAATGGTGCTATAAAAATTCATGTGCAAGCTTCTATGTAGACATGTTCTTATTTCTCTTGGGTATATATCTAGAAATGGAATTGCTAGGTCTATGGTAATTCCATGTTGATATTTTGTCTCATCTCATTAATTTTCTTAATTCTTTCCTAGTTCAAGAAAGCATTAAAATAAATATGACTATTTTATCTCTATACCCTACAGATGCTAATTCAGACATTGGATCAACAGTAACTCTTAACTAGTGGTATCTAAAATTAGGTAAACCAATGAGGAAGAGCATCACTTCCAAACCAAGTTACATAGATATCTAATCACTATGTTGTACACACAAAACTAATGTAATATTGTATGCTGACTATAATTAAGAAATAAAAAATATTATTAAAAATAAATTAAGAAAAAGAATAGAGTCTAGAAGGAAAAAAACAATGAAAAAACAGTCAAAATGCAGATTGATGCCAGTATGAAGAAAATCTAAATTAAGAGTACTGGTGATGTTATGCTTAAAATAATATTTTTTTAAGGAATAGAATTATTTATCTAAATTTTAATGTGGAAGTGTTAGACTTCACACATATCAGACTCCAATAACACTATTAGAAATAATTGATTTTTTTTTGTTGTTAGGAGTCAGGGGCGAGGGGTGCAAAGCAAATGGAAATTAAAAAAAAAATCCAGCTCTGCAAAGTTTGCTCATGCATAATTATAAAAGTCCATGCCAGAAAATATTCTTATAGGTACTTCTGTATCTGCTTGATTCCAATGTTTTCTTTGAGGTCAGAGGTCATATTTCTTCTAGTGTTTCTTTCCTTTCTAAATGACTAACACCTAGGTTAGAAGCTGCTGTACTTTCACTCCTCAGTGAGTATTAACTGACGTTTTTTCTCACTGAATACCTGTGTAAATTTCTTATTTACCTCTGTCACCCAGAACAAAAGAGTATTTATCCAATAAATATTTCCTGATTTTATTATGTACCTGGGGCTCTTGCAGGTTACTTTCAAATTAGTTTAACTAGAATTAACTTCAAAGAGTACACCTGCATTTGGTTCAGACAAACCTCCAAAGATTATCTCTTGATATGAAGCCTGCCCATACTTAGCCTACAGAACAAATAAAGTTAGTGTAGCAGTCATAAGAAAAACAGTTAAATGGATTCTCTAATAAAATAATTTTTATTACTATGAAGTTTCTAGCTCTAATCAGTTTCATTTTGGAGAACAATAAAAAGAAAACTTAAATTGCTATTCAAGATGTTCCCTACACATGTTTTTCTTGGTTCTTAAAATTAATGGTTAGAAGTAACAGGGGAAGATTTTCATTTAACCCTAAATGAAATGCCTTGATTTTCTAAGACCTTAACCTGGAATTACTTTTTTTATTATTAGGTTAAATAGGTCATTTTATTTGAGATGATTACATTTTACAACACAGTTTTGTTCCCTGGCTAATTGTCAAGTTTAGCACAGAGAATTTCACCTGGCCTGCTCAGTATACAGGTGTTAGCTTTTGTCAATAGAGATACAAGGGTTAACTTCACATGATTTGTTTGGAGTTATCTAGTAAAGGAAGTGGACTCTTTCCTCAGCAACATTTGATAGCCTTTATTTATCTTATTTTTTTCCCTTGCAAAGAATTTTTTTCATCTTTTTTGAAATATAATAATTAGTTGTTTGTATTTATATTGCACAATTCAATGAGTTCTTTTTACAACTATAGTTGGCATACAATGATATACCAGTGTCAATTGTATAGCATAGTGATCAGAGATCCACATAACTTGCAAAGTCATCACCTCACTAAATATAGTACCTCTCTTCACCCTTATATATTTATTACTATATTCACAACCATCTTACCCATGCTACACTCTACATCTCCAGGTTTATTCTGCAACTATTCATTCTTAATCCCTTTGCTTTTTTTTGTCCCCCCCCCTCCTTGCTCAAAATACTCTATTATGAGTTTATTTCAGCTTTTGTTGTTATTGTTGTTGATTTTATTCTTTAGATTTCACACGTACTTGAAATCATGCAATATTTGTCTTTCTCTATCTGACCCATTTCATTTAGTGCGATACCCTTTAGGTCCATTAAGGCAATATCTTTTTCCATCTTCTTCCTTTTGGTCTGTGTGTCTTTTAATCTGAAGTGAGTCTCTTGTAGGCAGCATATGTAGGCGGTCTTGTTTTCTTATCAATTCAGCCACTCTATCTTTTGATTGGAGCACTTAATTCTTTTCCATTTGAGGTAATTGTTGATAGGAATATAATTATTACCATTCTTTATTCCTGTTTTTCATACATTTTTTTCTTCTTAAAGAAGTCCTTCCAACATTTCCTGTAATATGGGCTCAATGTTGATAAATGCCTTCAGCTTTTTTTTTTTTTTCTGGGAAGCTCTTTATCTGTCCTTCAACTCTAAATGATAGCTTTGCTGGATAAAAAGTTGTAGATACTGGGTTTTCATCATTTTGAATATTTTGTGTCAAGCCCTTCTGTCCTGCAAGTTTCTTTTGAGAAATCAGCTGCCAGTCTTATGAGTGCTCCCTGTAGGTAACTAACTGCTTTTCTCTTGCTGCTTTTAAGATTATCTCTTTGTATTTAACCTTTGGCATTTTAATTAGGATGTGTCTTGGTGTGGGCCTCTTTGGGTTTCTAGCTTTTGGGACTCTATGAGCTTCCTGTGATTTTATGTCTATTTCCTTCACCAGGTTAGGGAACTTTTACATCAATATTTCTTCAAATAGCTCTTCAATGTGTTTTTGTTGTTGTTTTTTTGCCATTACCTCTATGACACATATACATTTACATTTAATTGTGTGGGATAGGCTCCTTAAATTATTATTATAGTCTTGGCTTCCTTTCTCTTGCCATTCTGATTGAGGACTTGGCTTTCCCACCCGCTATATAAGTCATTTGATCCTCTTCTTTATTCACTCTGTTTATTCCATTTGATATACTTCTCATTTCAGATGTGTTCTTCATTTATGACTGGTTCCCTTTTATAATTTTAATTTCCATTTTAGTTTTTAAAAAATCTTTGTTAAAGTTTTCAGTGAATTCATCTCCACTTCTCCTAAGTTCATCGAGCATCTTCATAACCAGTGTTTTGAACTGTGCATCTGTTAGATTTCTTGACTCCATTATTCTTGGTTCTATTCTCTCATATGGTTTCTGCTTTTTTTGTCTTCCCATTTTGGCTACTTTTCTGTATCTGTTTTCTATATACTAAGCAAAGCTCCTAAGTCTCCCAATCTTATTAGTGTGGCTTTGTGTGGTAGGTGTTCAGTGGCACAATCCTAAGAGAGATTCAACTGTAGGCCAAATTTAGCCCAAGCCTGTGCCCCTCTGGGGCCACCTGTTAACATTCAGCAAGCAATCCACGGATGCTGTGCTTATAGTGGCCTCAAAGGCCACACCAGAAACCGAAAGCAAGCTGCCACCAGTGTGTCTAGGCTCTGCTCAGCAAGGGGCACCCGACTAAGTGAGGGCACAACTGAATGTGGCTTGGGTGGAGCTGCATTTGATGGGGATGAAGTTTCAGGGAATCTTCTGGTAGAACGACCTCTGTTATCCAGTTTGATGATGTCTCAGCTATGGCAATGTTCTGTCCATGCACTGGGAGCAGAGAGGACTCAACAGATGAGCAATGGATACCCCTGCACTTCTTACAGAGCAAGTCTTGACTCAATCTTCACTCTGACAAGTCTGTGTCACATTGTAAGTATCTGTTGGCCCCTGCACAGCCAAACCAGTGCTGGTGCCCCTTTAAGAGGCATCTGCAGCTTCTGGCTGCTGCTGCTATGGCTTCTGTCCACCTCAGCCACTAGATACCAGATAGCCTTGTGTCTCACCCCATCCTACCTTCCACTGTTGCAAGGCTATTTCTTAGTTCTCTCCCTAGTTGTATGGTTTGTTCATCTAGATCCCAGGCAATTTTACTTGCTGTTTGCTCCTTGTGTCTGCCATACTTTCTGATAGCCTTTATTCAAATAAAAATATTCAGTTGTTAAGCACATGAACTTCACATAGTGTGTCTACAGAGTAGGGATTCAAAGTGACATGGAGAGGGTATCTTGTGATGTATTGCAAGAATTTAAATTACTTTTACTAATTTATTTTGAAGCAGTGGAAGATAAAATTTCAGAAGTAAAATTTATACTATGGTACAAATATGGTAATATTTTCTACTCAATGTGGTGACATTTTTACCAAATTTGTGTATTGAAAGTATAAAAGTAAGGACAAAAGGGATTTCTATGAGGAGAGGGTTGTAATAGCACAACATTATCATACAAATTTGCCATTTGGCTAAATTGTACATCTGAAATTTACTGGATTTCATTAACCAATGACAAAATAAAACAAGACAAAAAAACCTCAAAATTCAAGTTAAGCAGTCATATGGGGAGGTTTAACAAACTTTTAAGTTTAATAAGTCAATACTATAAGGAAACTGCAGCAACACAATGTATATCAACTTTATATAAGGGAAAACAATGTATATCAGGTTTACATCCTAAGCTTGAATAACTCGATCTGTTGGTTCTTAAGTAGTTAGACTCCAGATACTTTTCAATTTCCCTTGGGAGATGAGATTTTATAATCTAACTTTAGACCAACCTTAGCTTCTGAAAAGAATTCAGCTTTTGAAAGTTGAAATCAGAAATAATATATGTATGCTTGACTTATTCATTCTCCTACTGATTCATTTATTCATTCTTTTGTCTATTCAACTCATATTTATTCAATATGTGAATATTAAATGAAAAATACTGTGATAGATATGTATAGATAAATAGCATGCCCTCTTTTTTCAAGAGATTTAAATTCTAGTGAAGGGCAAAATAATAGAAATATAACAACATGAAGGGATAATTCAAATGACATAAATGAAATAAAACACATAATATGTTCTATCTAATTTGTTTTATGTGATAAGAAGGACTTATCTGAGGGACCAGGCAAAGTAATGTAGATGATAGTGGATTTGTTCATCTGCTCTTGTGAACACATCAAAGTTGTGATGAAAACACAGAGCAAACAGCAAGCTGAGTCACTTGAGGTCTGGGTGAACAGAAGCTCTAAATTAGGGAGAGAAATAAGAAGTCACCCTGCAATGATAGGAGATAGGAAGGAATAAAGACATGAAGCTGCCCAGTCCAGAATTGCTGAGTGGGACAGAAGCTATGACAGCTGCAGATGTTCCTCTTAAAAGGGCCATGTCTGCACCTGGACTTTCATGGTGATGGACTTGCTCTCTCTGAGAACCAGAGCTCAGTTGGCTGCATTAGGGACTTACAGTGGGGCACTGAGTTGTTGTAGTGGGGCTGGTGGTGAGGCTTTCTCCTGGGAAGAAGTTCTGGAGGTATCCATTGTTCCTCTGTTGAGTCCTTCCCCCTTCCAGTGTGCAGACAGAAAACTGCAATAGCAGAAATGTTATCAACTGGATAACAAAGGTTGTTCTGTCCAGAGGATTTCCTGAAACTCCACACTCCCTCAACTCACAGCGCTACCCAAACCACATCCAATTGTGTCCTCGACAGGTTTTGTGTTCCTCACTGAGCAACTCCAGGACTCACAATAGTGGAAGCTGGCCTTGGTTTCTGGTGTGGCTTCTTGAGGCAAATATAAGCACAGCATTTATGGATTGCTTGCTGAATGTTCAACAGGTGGCTCCAGCGGGGCACAGGCTGTGGCTAAACTTGGCCTGCAGGTGAACCCCTCTCAGGACTGTGCCACTGAACATCCACCACACAAAGCCACAGTAATAAGATTGGGAGACTTAGGAGCTTTGCTTAGTACATAGAAATAGACACAGAAAGGCAGCCAAAATGGTTAGACAAAAAAGAAGAAATCATATAAAAGAACAGAACAGAGATCCAAGAATAATGGAGTCAAGCAATCTAACAGATGCACAGTTCAAAACACTGGTTATGAAGATGCTCAATGAACTTAGGAGAAGTGTAGATGAACCAGTGAGAACTTTAACAAAGAGATAAAAAGTGTAAATGTGGAAATGAAGATTATAAAAGGGAACCAGTCAAAAATGAAGAACACATTATCTTAGATGAAGAGTACATTAGAGGGAATCAACAGAGTGGATGAAGGAGAGGATTGAACCACCAACATATTGTGGTTCAGGATAGGGAAGTCAAAGACACTCAGAATGGCAAGAAAAAAGAAGCCAAGACATAATAATTTAGGGAGATTATGGGCCAAAATTAAATGTAAAAATATCTGTGTCATAGGGGTACCTGAAAAAAAAAAAGAGCGCGAAGATATTTGAAGAAATAATGTTGGAAAACCCCCTAACCTGGGAAAGAAATCAAAATACAACCCCAAGAATCTCAGAGTCACCAAAAGGACAAATCCAAGGAGGCCCACACCAAGACACATCTTCATTAAAATTCCAAAGGTTAAATACAAAGAGAGAATCTTAAAAGCAGCAAGAGAAAAGCATCCATAACACTGGAAGCCAATTTCTCAAAAGGAATTTGCAGGACAGAAGGGCTTGACACAAAATATTCAAATGATGAAAACCCAGTATCTACAACCAAGAATATTTTACCCAGGAAAGCTATCATTTAGAGTTGAAGGACAGGTAAAGAGCCTTCCATACAAAAAAAAAAAAAAAAAAAAAAAAAAAAAAAAAAAAAAAAAAAAAAAGAAAAGAAAGAAAGAAAGAAAGAAAGAAAGAAAGAGAAAGAAAGAAAGAAAGAAAGAAAAATCTAAAGGAATTTATCGGCACCAAGCCAGTATTATAGGAAATGTTGGAGAGACTTTTTAAAGAAGAAAACACATGTATCATAAACAGGAATGAAGAATGGTAATAACTATATTCCTATCAACAATTACCTCAAATTACGAGCAATTAAGTGCTTCAACCAAAAGATAGGGTGGCTGAATGGATAAGAAAACAAGCTGCCTATAAGATACTCACTTCAGATTAAAAGACTAACACAGACTAAAAGAAAAGGGATGGAAAAAGATATTATTGCCTTAATGGACCTAGAGGGTATTTTGCTGAATTATGTAAGTCGGATAAAGAGAAATACTTCATGATTTCACTTACATATGGAATCCAAAGAACAAAATAAGAAACAATAAAAATGAACAGGAACTCTACACTCTATCTTAGCCAAAGGGCTGAGAAGTGATGGAAACAAACTCTAGATACAGAGAATATTTTGAGAGTTACTAGATGGGAGAGGGTATAGAGGGACTAGGAACAAGGGCAAAGGGATTAAGAAGTACAAATAGGTAGTTAAAAATTGTCATGGCGATATAAAGTGTAGCATAAGGAAAATAGTCAATAATGTGGTAACAAAATGAAAGGTGGAAGGGGGTACTAGATTTAGTGGAGTGATCACTTTGTGAATTATATGCATCTCTAATTACTACTCTGTAAACTGAAACAAATATGTTATTTTATGCTAACTATAATTGACAAAAGCTCATTGAATTATATGATGTAAATATGAGTAACTAATTTATTATATTTCAATAAAGCTGTAAAAAAAGGTCTTTTCTGATGCTGATAATATTTGAAATCATTTTTGAAAAATATGTGGAAAGGTTCCAGGCTTTCACATTTATAAGAACATTTTAGATAAAGGGATCATAAGTATAAATTAATTTAGTGAGATAATATATTCTAAGAGATACAAGTAGCTTTATTTTCATGGAATGCAAAGTGTTTGGTTGACTTTGAAAATGAATTTAAAGATGTGTCTGGAAAGGTAAGCATAAGTCAAACAATGAAGACCATATGTGAAGGTAAATGATAATATTTGTCTTCCTTGAAAAGCAGGTCTAATTAAAAAGACTTACGCTATGGAGAGAGTGTTGAATAGGGTGAAGCGTATGAGGGGCTTTAGGGGTGTAAAGTTTTTTGCATGAGACTGTAACTGTGTATGTATGGCATGAGACTGTATGTATGTATGACATTATGCATTTTTCAAAGCGCATGACACAGATAATAAGCCATAATGTGTACAATTTAAAAAAATATTTAGTAATTTAGTAGATCTCAGGAAGGAATGCAGAATGTAACAAACAATTTCACTGTACTACAAATATTGAAATAACCTCACTGAAAACCATGAGAAGTTGCTGATTTAAGTATCTTTGGAAGTGAGTGGAGTCTTTAAAAAAAAGCAAAAGGAGCTTTACATAATCACTGTACTCTAGTTGATAAAGCTGATAGGTAGGTGAGAGATTGCAAATGCACAATGGGAGAAGACTGGAATGATCCATGGGTAGTATATTAGAATTGGACATCAGAATGAACTTGTGGTTACTTAATATATATGCAATTGGTTACATATAGAAGTATATACATATACAGTTACATATGCATATGTATATCTATATAAAAGACATCATATATACATCTATTTCCTTTCTCTATAAGCTGAGAAGGTCATGACACTCCAGTAGAAATGAGCATATCTAACATCAAGATCTTGGTTTCTAATACCATCCTCCAAAACAAAGGAAACAAGACGCCTTAGAGAAATGATTGATTCCAGGACTGGGACAAAAATATATAAGAAAATCCTAAAAAATTAAAAAATGGATCTACTTTTTGATCCAACAATTGCACTTCTGAGTATTTATTCAAAGAAAACCAAAACAATAATTCATAAAGATCTATACATCTCTATGTTCATGGCAGCGTGATTTACAATCGCCAAGATGTGGAAGTGACCTAAATGCCCATCAACAGAAGATTGGATGAAGAAGTTATGGTTCATAAGTACAATGGAATATTACTCGGTCATAAAAAAAATGAAATAATTTTTGAAATCACTTGTGATGACATGATTGGACCGAAGGTTATTATGCTGAGTGAAATAAGTTAAAGATAAATATTACATGATTTCATTTATATGTGGAATCTAAGGAACAAAAAAAAGAAACTAATGAAAAATAGATCCACAAATATAGAGGACAATCAGGTGATGGTCAGTGAAGAGGGGTGTTGGGGAACTGGGAAAAAGCAGTGAAGGGTTGAAGAACTACAAATTAGTAGTTTATAATCACAAGGATCGGGAGCAGGGCATAGAGAATCAGTCAACAGTAAGGTAATAGGTATATGTAGAACCAGAGGAAGATAATCAGGGAGATCCTTTCATTAACTACAAACATATCTAACCAATGCACTCTATATTGAATCTAATTTTTAAAAATATATAAGTAATAAAACTATATAAGTAATAAAAAAAGATGTGCCTGAAGAATTTAATAGTACCAGAAATTAAGAAGTATTTAAAAAACAAACAAATAAAAACCATATGACAAAGAAATTTAAGAACCAACTGTAATAGTTTCCAACAGTCAGTCTTAGAATTAACAATTGGATATCAAAATAAATGAATAATTGGACAATAATAATAGTATATTTTGTATAATTTATTTACAGTTCTCCTACATATTAATTAGAAGATGTATACTATTTGTAATATGAATTTGGTCTAAGTACTGGGGACTCTCCAAACATCATACCAGTTGAAATAAAAATCTCATGAAAGATAGGAAATACAGGAAATGGTGAACTTTGGGCCAATCACACAAAACAATGTATAGATAAATTTCTCATGGCAAGACTATCATCACTCACTATATTATATTGAATTAATCATGTATTACATAACAATAAAGATGTTATTTCTTAAACCATTTTGCTGAAGCAAACATAGCTTGGAGAGTTTATCTTGTTAAGTCCTTCAGGTTTTATTCTTCATTTATCATTTTCAAGCAGATTTAGAGAATATTTGAATGATAGAAAGTGAAATTTTCTTCACTGTTATTGTGCTTTGTGTATTGGGGCTTTATTGTTTATTAGATTATTATGATCATAGAATACTTTCATTATCTCATTCTAATCTTTACACTGCTATATTTGGTGTTCTTTTTCATGCTACTGTGCCAGTTCAATTATGATTTCTTTCTATCAAATTCAATAGCCACTTTTCAGTCCATCTCAGCAAAGCATAATAATATCTGGAACTACTGACTACTTAAGAGTTTAGATCCTAAAATTAGAGTAGCTATCCCTGAATCTTTGTTCAACCACATACTAACTAATAACCTTGGGAAAGTTACTTAAATTCTATAAGCCTCAGTTGCTTTGTCTGTTAAATGGACATAATAATAGTGCCTACTACATAAAATTGTTATATTATGGACAAACGATGCATATAGAGTAATTCATACCAGATAAGTGCTTAAGAGGTACTGATTGTCAGTCTTATACATTCTTAACTGTACTCCTTACTAGTTCTCTTTTCTCTCTTCACTCCTCATCCAATCTCAGGTTTCACTACTCAATGTTTTACAAATTCTTACTAGAAAGGTTTTTGAAGTCAACCTGTTTGCTGATTACTTGCTATCTCAAGTTAGGTATGGTTCCTGAGTATAAAGATTTATTTATTAAATTTTCACAGCATGTTTATTGGTTCTTCGAAGATAGAAACAATATCTTCTTTATTTCTGCATTTCCTGGCAAAGCACTTCATGCAAGGCTGGTTATTCAGAAGAGCTAAATTGATATTTATTGAATAAAAATGCTCATCAAATTCATCTTTATTTCCCTGGTTTTTATCTTCACATCGGTTTATTGTTCTGGGTAAATTCTTTGGGAAGATAGGATATTTCTGAGTTAGCATTTTGTTTTCCACGCAACTCAGAACTAGCCTGGAATCTTCGATGTTATCAAAAACAAAACCATTTTAACCCCACTCCCAAAATTTACAAAGCTTTTAAGATATATATTGAGATATAACATACAAAAATAATGTTAAGAAATATAAAGTGTTAATGAATTGAATAGGAAAAAAGTGCAAATAATGAAAAATAAGGGGAAAAAGAAATGAATCGGAAGAAAAACTTCCCTACTTTCTCCACCTGAATGCAGAAATTATTAACATTACAATTCTTTCTCTTTATTTAAAATTATTCACACCAAAAAATAATATGATAAATAACTTATTGCCATATCCAATTCTTGGCTATACAATTCACACATCCATAGGTAATTTAATAAGAAAGAAACAGAAAAACAACTAATACCTGAAAATTGAATTTTCCTTATCTTCTCATTTATCTCTAAATTCATGCTTTAGTGTTTTTGTATTAGTTAGATTATCATCATCTTACTGAACATGTTTTCAGATATTTCCAATATATTGCCTGAGGGACACTGTGTCCTGACATCCCCTGGCATTACTCTCTCAGGCAAAGAAATGAATGTTGTGACTTTTTGCCAGTAAGCTTGGACGTAAACTGAAAATGATGACTTGGTCTTGGATTTTAGGCATTGGTGCCAAGTTTCATCACCAAAGCCAATTTTGCAGCCAATTTCTAAATCTCTGAAAATTGGAGTCAATGGAAGGGCAAGAAACCAAAATGCTAACTTAGTTTTGTTCCACTGAGTGAAAGGTACACATATAGATTAAAAAGTTAAACCTCTCCTCTGTTTACTGTCTTTCTACAGAAAATATTTGTTTAAAAATTAGTCATGCAAAATATATCTCATTAACAATTTAATCTACTTAACAAAGTAAGTTATTTTAACTGGCTAAATTGTTTGATCTATTTAACCACATACTTCTTTTATTCTTGAAAATAATCTTTAAGAATAAAGCAGACTTCATTAGGTAGATGCAGAATGTAATTTTCCTTTTACTTATAATTTAAAATATTAAATGTTATTGTAAAAGATATGAAGCATAGAGAATATTTAAACATTTTCACTATTAAATAATATCTATTAAAATCTAGTTTCTACCAATAACAATCAAATATACAGATAACATTAAAAATATTGTTTTATAGTGACATTTTATATCTATCAACTGACACTGACATATTTTTAATGCGTTTTGGTTATATATAAATTGTAGACATTAGTACATGTTACCCTGAATACTTTGACATACATATAATTAAGAATGATTTTATTATTATTTGCTGTTAATTTGATTTTTCTTTTGAGGTAAAATTAAAATACATAAAGTGCAAAAGCATTAAACATTGATGAGTTTTGACATCTGAACACAAATCTCTATTATGACATGAGGTATAAATATTATTCCAGATAATTTTGTTATGCCTTAGTTGTAATTTTAATTTAATAAAATTTTAAGTGAATAATCCATATTGAAGGATCAGAATACACTCTACTGCTAATTTATTGACCTTGTTAAACTAGCAGTTCAGAAATTATTTACTCAGTAAATAACAGTAGCTGTGCTGTTATTAAATAATGAACAATAAAGTTCCATTCATTCTCCCTGCTGAAAAAAAAGAAAATGCAATTGAAAAGAGAGTGGAAAGTATTCTCTTTTCTGCAGAGAAATGTTTTATATTGATAATCATCAAAGAAAGAACTATTATTTTTCCATAGTCTTTATCTTGCTTTAAGAAAACAATATATTGGTTAATCAGAGAAAGTATTTTTTATTAACCTTTGTTGATGAATTCAAAATTGAAACCATTATCTTTCTGGACTTGTTCAAAAATTTGTTATAGATGACATCTTGCAGTCAGTGTTTTAAAACTTAGTGAAATTAATGAAATAATACTAATTCATACATACAATCAAAGCCTCCATTATATTTAGTTCAATGCAAAAATGTTATTGTGAAGAGAATGCCAAACATTTTTTTACTAAATCTCGTTTTAAATCTAATGGAAAGTAAAGTGCTATGTTACTTGATTTACTCAGGTTTATGGATGGTTAACATTGTCAGACTTGTGGATTTGTAGTCATTTAAGCCTAACTCCTTGAAGGTTATCTGTTAGTTAATAAAAACAAAGTTAATAAAACCATTACACTTAAATTCAGAAGTGTTGCTTAAGGAAAATGGGCAGGTTTTTCCTATGTTTAAGGAATGAATTGAAGAACAAGATTTTCACCTTAAAGTTGCCTATATTTACGAATAATTAGAAATATCAACAGATACCAATTTTCCTCCAAACTCTGAATCATTGGGCAACAAATATTAAATTTCTGCTCTTGCAATAATAGCAAATGTGTAACTAAATGCTATAAACCACTGACCAATTTTCCTTGAACTTACTTTATTATTATTATTATTATTACTCACTGGCATTGTGAAAAGAGACAATTCAATCAGAAACCCATAAATCTGGATATTATTTTCCCTGGCAAGGGTAAAGATCTAAAATAAAAAGAAGACATGCATTTGGAAAGGAGTCTCAGTAGAAATAAGCAATTTCCCCACTTGAAAAGTTCTGTAGCTCAGACTCTCTTTATTAACCTCTATTTGGAATTAATTTATTTTTTAAAAAACTTTCTAATTTTCAAATTAAATATGGAATAATTAATATGTTGATGTAATTCAAATGTACTTTGGTGAATTAACAGAAATTGCAAACATTCATTTAGTTCATCTGTTTCTCTATGGTATATAGACTTTCTTCAGGGGAAGCTTAAGTCCAGGATTATCTTTTATCAGATTTCCAGCTATTGATGTCTTCCCTGAAAACTTTAGTTCATTAAAATCAATAATGGAAAAATATATAATGATGCTGAAAAAGAATCTTGTTGATACTTCATTTTACATTGATTTTCAGAAAGAATAAATTCTGGGAATTAAATAGCTAAAATAAAAGTCTACATATTTCTCTCTAACATTTACTAAATTTCTCTTCATCATTTTCTATATTTGCCTTCTCCTCTTCTCTCCTCAGCCTATTTCTTCATCAAACACAAAGAGAAAAAGAGTTCTGGATAGACGTATCAGAACTGAATTATAATTTGGTGTTTAACATACGTAGTTTCACAATTTCTGGATCTATAGAAAATCAGAATTATTTAAAAAGTAATCTCTTGAATGTAAAGTTCAAAGTAGATCTGAGATGTAGATTTCACTTATCTCTTGATATAATACATATGCAGCTTTAATTTAGCAGACATTGGCTCTACCACTGTGAACTGTATATAAATGGAAACATCTCTTCAAGTATTGTGTCTAAATTAGTTTCAAATTTATAGACTACTTAGCTATTTAGTATGTTTCTACAGCTACTTTAAGGCAACTCATTTCAAAATACTTCTGTCCACTTACCTACATTTATATCAGCTATTTTTACATACAGATATCTCTATCAAGCACAGTGGCAGAAATTAAGCATCAGAATCAGGCTCATGTTGGCCAAATAGGTATCTCATTACATTTTTCATAGGGATATGGGACTAAAAGAATGTTTAGAAGTATGCTACAATAATTGTTTTCTATCTTCAGGAATAAGACTGAGGACCTGAACAGTCTCCCTTCATGTCAACTCAGAATTTGGATGCATTTGTCTGCTCTCTGCAACTCAATGCCCTTTGTAGATCCAGTATCATTATAGCAGAAAAAGTAGGTAATTTCTCAGATTATTCAAAAAATTTTCAATGTTTTTTTAAATAAATGACCTTTGAATTACCAAAGTATATAAACAGAAAACCTGGGAAAGTGCTTTAGTATCAGTCAAAATCCATTGGTCAGACATGGAAATTACACAAAGGTATTTCAACTAGGGTGATTTTTATTTCAAGGAATTGCTTACATAGGCATTGTTATTTTAATCATAAGACTAGTCACAGAACCAGCACTTGACCCCAGAATTCTTAGAGACATAGTACTCAAGGCAGCTACTAATAATTAGTTAGAGTTGGTGCTGGATGAGGCAGGCAATTTAAATTTCACATGTTCCTTTGTCATTTCTAATTTTTTCTTATTATTTGCTAAAATATGTCACCCCATAGGTATTACTCATTGATTACAGTATAAATCCACCCCTCTTCTATATTAAAGGTTTGAAAACCTTTTAAAATGTTTAGCATACCTCATGTATGTTTGCACTATTCTAAGTCAAATATCTCTTATTTCTTCAATCACTCTTAGGATAGATATAATCATGCAAGCCTTATTGGTATATATATGCTAGCTTTGTTATTTGTTCTAGTAGTTTTTCATAATATTTGGAAAACCATTTCCAAATACAACTTTAGAGAATTTAGTCAATATAAAGATAGTTGATTTGGCATTAAATCATCATTTTTCCTTAAGTGCTAAGCACAAAAATCTTCATATTCTGTAAGGGAAAGAAAGAAGGAAAGAAGGAAACAATGAGGAAAAAGAAAAAGAAGAAAAAAGAAAGGAAGAAAGAAAAGAAAGAAAGAAAGAAAGAAAGAAAGAAAGAAAGAAAGAAAGAAGGAAGGAAGGAAGGAAGGAAGGAAATAAGGAAGGAAGGAAGGAAGGAAAGAAAGAAAGAAAGAGAAGAGAAAAGGAAGGAAGAAAGGGATGAGAAGAAAAGAGGTAGAGAGATAAAAGAAAAAATAGAATAGAAGGTACCTCAAATTCTCTTCTTTAGAAGAGGGTGTGTATAATTAATAAACAAATTTTAAAAAGATAAAAATATTATGTATTCAATTTATACTTGTTGAGTAGCTCTGAGTGGACAATTTTTGTTCTAAATGACAGAGATATACAGCCAACAGAAGAAAAGCTCTCATTGAAAGCTTACATAGTTGTTGCAGAAGCCACATAAAAAAGATAAACATAAATAAATAAGAAGTAATAGCTAGTAATGTGTGACCAAGAATCATCATGAAATTATAGATAGATAGATAGATAGATAGATAGATAGATAGATAGTCTGAGGGAAATATTAAATTGGAGAGTAAGATAAGGTCTTTGTGAGGAGATGAGAGCCATCTTTACTCTTGAAAGATAAGAAGAGCCAGGTATGCAGAAGTCAGAGAGAAACATTTTAGTGATGGAGCAGAGTTGGTGCAAAGGCCTGCTACCAACAGAGATGAACTATGTGTTTCCAACAGAGCAATCAAGGCCTGTGAGGCTGGGAAGATGCCGTGAGATTGGGAGAGTGCAGTGAGATGAGAGTGGAAAGGCAGGGAAAGTAGGTAAGGGAAACTGGTATGGACCAGAGTAAGAATTCCAATTTGTTTAAATGTAATGGGAACATCTTAAGCAGATGAGTGGTGTGATATGATTTATGTTTTAAACAGCTGTCTCTGGATATTTTATGGAGAAAGATGGTATAATTTAT
Organism: Eonycteris spelaea; assembly: GCA_003508835.1. Taxonomy (NCBI): domain Eukaryota; kingdom Metazoa; phylum Chordata; class Mammalia; order Chiroptera; family Pteropodidae; genus Eonycteris; species Eonycteris spelaea. The sequence goes on along the minus strand of PUFA01000306.1, from coordinate 1,373,471 downwards.
CCTATTAGTAGGTCTATAGAAAAATGCTATGATCTTTTCTGTAAATGCTAAAATGGTCTTTTATACATATTGTAAACATTTCTTAACTAATTTTCTGACATCTTATTATATTGCCAGTAAGTCAATAATAAGGATTTGTACTTTATGGAGGTGTTCTAATAGTTTTCACAGTCCCTAAAATGTTATATATGTGCCATCAGTAGTTGTTAAATAAATTAACATATAAAAAAAGCATTAACAGCACACATAATTCTCATTACTGTATACACAACTTTCATCAAAAAATGTCTAAGTTAAAATGTTTTTCCCAAACGGCATCCCAAATATACATGATAGCCAATGATGTCCTGGCTTTCTCTTGATGAAGCAATTAATTTATATTATTGAGTTTGGTATAGAATGCATTGTTGTGAATTTTTTCTGAAGAGTATTTAATTGAGAAAAAGTTCATTCATTAATAATTTAAGCTGTGAATTTTATTTTAAATCCTTCTAAATCACTGAAGTTTCCAGATGTAGATAGGATTTAGAATATGTGTTGGAGCGAAATGGGAAGGGCAAGATTTTTACAAATTTTGCTCAGGGGTACCTGAATCATAAGTGTTACCATCAGTTTTATTCATTGTTTTTTAAATAAAATGTTATATATTTCACTCCGACTGCATATGCTCTCTTTGCTGTGTCAACCTGAACATTTTAATGAAGAATTCTAAGGTAAAATTAGAAAATTTAGGTGACTTATTGAAAAGCCAGCCTTTACTTTCCTGTTGTTTCAGATTGTGCCCTTTTAGCTCTATTCTGTTTTATTCCACATGGTGTCACTCTGTCTCTGCCAAAAATGCAATTCTTTCTAGTTCGGTTTCTGAACTTCTTTCACTATATATTAAGGAGGAGAAGCATTATATTTCTTTTGAATCACAATAATGGAAAAGATACCAGTTTTTATTATAGGTGGTATTGTAAATTTTCCCAATTGCCTCTCACTTCATTCAAGCTTCAAAAAAAAAAAAATAGCACATTGTAACATAAGTAAAGAGTATATTATTTTGTCTCCCCAGGCTCAGTCATCAAATTAATAGTCTTAAAAATAAGATTCCCAAAATATACTTCTAACTATTTACTGCAAATAATCTAGCCTAGTGTATGTATTTAAATATGGTTTTATATTTAATATAGGTTTTTATATTTTAAAATACAGTTATATATAAAATAGAGTTATATTTTAAAGTACATGCACATGTATATTTATATTTAAATACAAACTATTTCGCTGAATGATTTAGTAATTTTTTTGAATAATGCAAAAATAAGACATAGTTTAATTGAATTAGAGTTTAAAAAAAGTAGGTGCTAGGTGATCATAGCATATTTTTGAGTAGAGCTTGCCAGAAGAATCTTTCATTAATGTACATTCTAACTTTATGACTATAGAGGCAAAAATCCCATTATATATTTTGACCATAAAGAGAAAAAATAAAAAATTTTACATTTGTGACTTTGACTGTATTATCAGTGTACAACTATTTATAGCATGACATAGCATAGTGGCACCATATCAGATGGAAGGACTCTGGAGCCAAACTTTCTTATCTTAAATTTCAATTCCATTAGTAGTATCATGTGACCTTAGGCAAGTCAGTTTACTTATTTTTGCGTCAGGTTCTTCGTGTGTGTGTGTGTGTGTGTGTGTGTGTGTGTGTGAAATAAGGGACCAAGAAAAGATTCTGATGAGTGAAAAAAATCAGGCCAAAGCCAAAGAAAAAATTTTGTTGTGGACATAAGGTTCCAAAAAGAAAACCTTACAAATTGTCTTGTATAAGATTCCAAAAAACCAACACCACAAATTGGCTGATCCTTGTCTAGATTAGATTAGGATTTTAAAATAGCAATAAAATGAGAAAATTCAGAAGTAACAAAATATTTATCTTCAGATATTCACTGGTCAATAGGGAAACAGGGATTGAACTTGATCTTGAGACTGCAATTAGAAACCACAAGGAGATGGCATAAACTGGTAAAATCTTGAGAAGCATGGAGTTTCCATTATTGGAGATGTTCAAGTCTGAAAAACATGACCAGTCGGTGATAGCGTTGCAGAAGACATTCAGGCAAACAGTGGTTTGCCTCTTGAAGTTCTTTGAGCCCTTTTTAAGGGTAGGATGTTATGTGTCACAAATTAATATAATAGAGAAGAAAAGATCAATGCAGAGAGAGGAGTAGATTGACAGAGGTATTAAAATACATAAAGTTAAACCTCTGAATATTTTACAAACAAATACACACAACTGATTACCTGGTAAAAAATATTCTAATTCTTATCTATATATTAATAGTTTTTCTCTCCAAAAGTTTGCAATCAGCTCAAAAAACAGTTGTAAAATTATTCCTTTCTACTATAGCACCAAGTCAAATGACAACAACAACGCTATAAGAATTTAATATGTAATTGTTGAGTATAATTTATGAAATCAAATTGAAGCTCAAATCTCATTAGCGCAATGACAATGCAGAAAGCAATATATGAAAGAACTTAAAATTCTAGATGTTATAAAATTCTATCCAGATGTGATGAAATTGGGAGCAGCATCGATAATCTCTTTTATGTAATTGATTGTACAAGTGACTTTGAATATTTTTTATTGTAACTATTATAAATATTGTACTCTATTGTCTTACAATTATTTTATTGGTATGTATGTATATACATCTATGTGTGTAAGGGATTTTCCTGCATATAAATTAGATCACACTATGGATACTTTGTTGTACTTTTATTTTTTTATCACTCATTTACTCAGTCATTAAATAAACATTTAATGAGGACCCTCTTCCTGCCATGCTAATTGTGAGGTACAATGGTGAATAGGATACAAATGAGTGGATAGAAAACTATAGGAAAACATAGTCAGGGAGCTGATAATATGGACTACACAGAGATCCACGGTAGCGTGTAGAAATCTTGCCTTTGGTGATTGGAAAAATCTTCTTGGAGGTGATTATGACTAAGGTGATGTTAAAAATGGAGAAATTGTTCAAGCTGAAACAGGGAGGAGTAAAGACATTTCAAAGAAGAAAAAAACAATATGCAAAAATAAAAAATATATATTGACAAGATATGGCATGTTAAAGAGATGTAGAAAATGTGCAGAGAGGCTAACAAGTGAGAAGCAGCTAAAAAGTGAGAAGTGGTTAGACGATAAAGCACTTTCAGTTCTCAGATGAGTGTTTCCCTGAGGGATATAAAGTCATTGAAGACTTTTGACAGACATATGACATTATTAAAAGTTTTGCTTTTTAGAAAAATCAATTAGTTGTTGTTTGAAGAATGCATTGGGTCCTGGCAAAACTGCAATTATGAATACATTTAGGAAGCAGATATGGTTCCCAATTAAAAATAATGGTAACTAAACTAAGGTAGGAAAAGAGAGGATGGTGAGAAGTAGAGAGACTTGTGACGAATTGGGAGACTAGGAGATAAGGCAGAATGTGTTACGCAGGGATTTTACAGATAAAATGATGTAATCAGTCATTGAGATATGAAGCAGATTTAGCCTTCCCTTATCCTAATTTATCAGGACAGCCTGTGTCATCATTATGTTCACCTTCACCCATGAGTAAGACAATGTCTTTAGATTATATTTTTCTCCTTAGATTTTATAAAGAAAGGTAAAAAGGGAAGGAAAGGGGAAGAAGGGAGGAAGAAACATACCAAGCAAGAAGGGAAGAGGTGAAAAAGAAAGTAAAAAAAAATTGAGAAAGAACACGGAATATTAATTAAAAGAAGACAATAAAATGATAATATTTTGTTTATACAGTCTCATTTTTAATCTAATTTCTACCATTTAAAGATATGCAAATTTTTACAAGCTGTTTAATGTCTGAGTTTCTTCATTTTCAAATGTAATTTTTTAGAGATTTTGTTAACTGGGGTCATAATACATGAAGGTAGTTGAAAAAGTGACTGAAACATAAAGTTTTTAAAAAATATATCTTTCTTTCTCTTCAAAATGTGTTGTCTATTCTATGCCAGACACAATCAGGTATTAAATTATGTATAGCAATTAAGGACACAGGCCAAAATGCAGACTAGAGTGTGTATGTGTTTACAGCATCAGAGAGCTACCAAGTTAGTGAACACCTGTGGATTATGGAGATAAGATTCTGAAGTTCAGTTCAGAGATGTGAACCCTACCTTCTGTGTTGCTTTTTCCCTAAGATATTTATGATTTTTCTGAAAGTTTGAGAATCTGGCAGAGCTTTCAAAAATTCCACAAAAGCATTAAGAGAAAATTGGAGTTCAATGCTCATGAAGGATAAAGGAACATTTTTATACTCCAGGCTATCAGCTGGGGCTCCCTCAAAGGACTACGTGCAACCAAATGAAGTAAATCAGAAATAGATCAGAAGCTCTGCTATGGGTCAGCACTCAGACCCATTAGCCTTAAATTTATCTGCCCCTACGATAACTTTGGCAGAAGTAACAATAGTTCTCTGTGGAAGAAAACAACATTATTCTCATCTGTATATTATATTTTTCTCATAGACAATGTTTAAAGTTCAGTAAAACCCCTAGTCATATCAGGACACAACTTCACACATTTTAAAACCAAGATAAGAAATAAATAATAAAACAAAACCGAAACAGATTCAGAGGAAATTCAAATGTTAAAATTTATTGCTGCAAAAACTTTAAAATAGTTATTATTCTATGTTGTAGAAATTAGATGCCAAGGTAAGAGAGTAGAAAACCAGAAAGGATAAAAGAGAATCACATGGACATTTTGGAGCTTTTATGCAATAATCGAGCTTAATAACCCAGGATAGAAGATCATACATAGCAGAAGAGGTTAGTAAACTCAAAGACAGATCGTAAGATATATGCACAGAGTATCATAGAGTTCCATGAAAGAGTCAAAAGTATACAATGGAGAAAAGAAAGCCTTATATGGTGTTGGGAAATAAATGGTGCTGGGAAAATTTAAAAACCACATGTAAAGGAATGGAACTAGACTGCTATCTATCTCTGTATACCAAAATTAACTCAAAATAGGTCAAGACCTAAATATAAGACATGAAACAATAAATTTCATACAAGAAAACGTATGTTAACTAAACTCTTGGATTTAGAGAGGATTGTATGAATTTGACCTCAAAGGCAAGAGGAATAAAAACAAAAATAAATGAATGGACTGTATCAAACTAAAAGCTTCTGCACAGCAAAAGAAACCATCAATAAAACAAAGTGGCAACCAATTGAATGAGAGAAGATATTTGCAAAAAAAGTCTCCAATAAGGCCCTGATATCCAGTATATACAAATAACTCATACAACTCAACAAGAAAAAAATCCAATTAAAAAAATAGGAAGAGGACTTAAACAAACACTTCTCCCAAGAAGACATACAAATGGCCAACAGACTTATGCAAAGATGCTCAACTTCAATAGCTATTAGGGAAATGCAGATCAAAACAACAGGGAGATGCCACCTCATACATGTCAGAATTGCTATCATCAACAGGACAAGTAATAATAAATGTCAGAGACATTGTATGGAAAAGAAACTCTCACACACCTCTGGTGGGAATGTTAATTGGTGCAGCCACTATGGAAATCCATATTGAAGTTCATCAAAAAATTAAGAATAGAATTACCATAGTATCTAGGAATCCCTCTTCTGGGTATCTACCCCCAAATTAGAAAATATTTACCTATAAAGATATATGAACTCCAACGTTCATTGCAGTATTATTCTCAGTGGCCAGGACATGGTGACAAGCAAAGTGGCCTTTGATAGGAGACTATATACAAAGGAATACTAGCCATAAGAAAAGACAAAATATGTTTGGATCTTGAGATTATTATACTAAACAAAATAAGTTGGACAGAAAAAGTTGAGAATCATATACTTTCACTCATATGTGAGATACAAAAGTGAAAGCAACAAATGAACAAGACAAACAAAATCTCATAGACACAGACATCAGTTTAGTGGTTATCAGAGGTAAAGGAAGGGGGGAGGGAGATAGATAAGAGTAAAGGAGGTCATATATATATGATGATGGAATATTTGACTTTGGTGGTGAAAACACAATGTAATAAGCAGATGATGTATTAGTAAATTGTACACTTTAAACCTAAATAATTATAATAACCCATGTCACCCAATAAACTGAATAAAAAAAAGAAGGGATATACAGATAGATTCACATAGCCTAAAGGGTAGAATATGTAGGAAAAAGGTAAAAAAATATATAAAATAGAGTGAAAAGATTTAGCATGAGGAACTAAAGTGAGTGAGACAAAAAAAAAAACATTTTTGAAAGACAGTGGCAGAGGGACAATTAAATGTAAATTGATAGCACAAAATTTTTGCTTTGGGCTACTTTTTTTTTCTTTTTTTTTTGGCTCAGATAATTATTCCTTTAATATTGGTGCTTTATTAATGATCACATTCATCAAGGAAACAGTAGAGAAAGAGAATTCGCTTGTGAAAATAACAAGGAGGGAACAACATTTGGCCTTCTATTTCTGCTTTTTTGAAGGACAAATAAAACCTCAAGTTGTCTACTATGCATTCTTTCAAAACATTTTTAAATTTTAATTTTTCAATTACATTTGACACAACATTATTTTATATTTAGTTTCAGGTGAACAGCATAGTGATTAGACATTTACATGATTTATAAAGTTATGCTCACGATTAATCTAGTACTCACCTGGCACTATACATAATTATTACAATATTATTGATTGTATTCTTTATGCTGTGCTTTTTACTCCCTTGATTATTTCGTAAGTACTAATTTGCACTTAGTCCCTTTACCCAGCTCCCCAACACCCTTTCCATTTGGTAACTTTCAACTTGTTCTCTGCATCTATGCATTTGTTTCTGTTTTGTTTGTTTATTTATTTTGTACTTTAGATCTGACATATAAGTGAGATCACAAAATATTTGTCTTTCTCTGACTTTTTTCACTTAGCATAATACTCTCTAGGTCCATTGATGTTGTTGCATAAAAAGAGAAAGATTTAATTTTTTATTATGGTCCAGCACATTTTGTTGTATATATGTACCACTTATTTATATTTAGGTTGCTTCCATAGTTGGCTTTGTAAATAGTGCTGCAGTGAACATAGGAGTGCATAGATCTTTTCAAATTCATGTTTTATTTTTTTTGGGTAAATACCCAGAAGTGCAATAGCTGGGTCATCAGGTAGCTCTATTTTTAATTTTTGAGCAAACTCTGAATTGTTTTTCATAGTGGCTGTACCAATTTGCAAACATATCAACAATGTACAAAAGTTCCATTTTCTTTGCATCCTCAGCGATACTTGTGTGTGTGTGTGTTTTTTAATTTAATGTTGAGAGCATTCTGACAGGTGTGAGGTGTGAGGTGATATCTCATTGTGGTTTTAATTTGCATTTCTCTGATGATTAATGATCTTCAGCATATTTTCATGTGTCTATTGGCCATGTGTATTCTGTTTGGAAAAATGTCTGTTCAGGTCCTCTGCCCATTTTTTAATTGAATTCTTTGTTTTTTGATGTTGTATTAGTTCTTTACAAAATTTTTATATTAATCTCTTATCATACATGTCATTGGCAAATATCTTCTTACACTCAGTTGTCTTTTCGCTTTGTTGATTGTATTGTTTGCTGTGCAAAATCTTTTTAGCTTGTTGTAGTCCCATTTACTTATTATTTCTTTTTTTTCTTGCCTGAAAAGATACATCAAAAAAAATGTATTACTAAGAGCAATGTCAGAGTTTTTACTGCCTATCTTTTCTTCTAGGAGTGTAGTTGTTTGGGGTCTTACCCTGAAGTATTTAATTTTTTAATTTGAGTTTATTCTTGTGCGTGGTATAAGAATGTAGTCTAGTTTCATTTTTTCACATGTATCTGTTCAGTTTTCCCAACACCATTTATTGAATAGACTGTCTTTATCTCATTGACTATTTTTACCTTTTTTATTATAAATTAATTGTTTATATAGGCATGAGTTTATTTCTGGGCTCTCTATTATTTTATATTGATCTATGTGTTTATTTTTATGCCAATACTATGTTGCTTTGATTACTATAGTTTCGTAGTATACTTTATGTCAAGTAGTGTGATACCTTCAACTTTGTTTTTTCTTAATTATTGTCATTTTTCAAGGTCTTAAATGGTTTCATATAAATTTTAGAATTCTTTGTTCTAGTTCTATGAAAAAGGAAGTGCAACGCTACAGATTGCTTTGGATAATATGAACATTTTAATGACATTAATTTTTTTTTATCCATGAGCATGTATACACTTTCATTTATTTGTATCTTCTTCAATTTATTTCTTCAATGTCTTATAATTTTCCTACTACAGGACTTTTATATCCTTGGTAAAATTTATTCCTAGGTATTTCTTTTTTGATGCAATTGTAAATGGAACTATTTTCTTAATTTCTCCTCCTGATAGGTTGTTATTGGTGTATAAAAATGCCCCTGATTTGTTAATATTAATTTTGCATCATTCCCAATCCTAATAGTTTTTTAAATAAATTATAATAGTTTTTTGGTGGAATCATTAGGATTCTCTATAGATAATATCATGTCATCTGCAAATAATGACAGTTTTAATTATTGTTTTCCAATTTGGATGCCTTTTATTTTTTATTCTTGTTTGATTGTTGTGGCTAGGATTTCCAATACTATGTTGAATAAATGTGGTAAAAGTGAACATCTTTGTCTTGTTCTTCACCTTAAAGAAGATGCTTCTAGCTTTTAACCATTGAGCATGATGTTAGCTGTAGATTTGTCATGGCCTTTATTATGTTGAGGTATGTTCCCTCTATTTTCAGTTTGCTGAAATTTTTTTATTATAAGTGGATGCTGGAATTTGTCACTTTTTCTACATCTATTGATAGATCATATGATTTTTATTTTTCAATTTGTTAATTTGGTGTATGACATTAATTTACTGTGGATATTGAACCAAACTTGCGTCCAGGAATAATTCCAACTTGGTCATAATGTATGCTCTTTTTAATGTGTTGCTGAATTTGGTTTTCTAATATTTTGTTAATGATTTCTATAACTATGCTCATCAGGGATACCAGCCTGTAATTTTCTTTTTTTGTAATGTCTTTGTCTGGTTTTGCAGTTAGGATAATGGTGGGCTCATAAAATGAGCTCGAGAGTTCTCCTTTCTCTTGAATTTTTTGATAAACTTTGAGAAAGATAGAATTAATTCTCCTTTGAATGTTTGGTAAGATTCACCTGCGAAGCCATCTGGTCCAGGAGTTTTGTTTATTGGGAGTGTTTTTGATTACTGATTTTATTTTATACACAGTAATTGATCTGTTTTAGATTGTTTTTTTTTTTTTCTTGATTCAGTCTTGGAAGATTTCATGTTTCTAGAAATTTATCCATTGATTCCAGATTGTCCAATTTATTGGCATATAACTGTTCATAGTACTTTTTTATTAGTTCATAGTATTTTTTAATCCTCTGTATATCTGTGAAGTCAATTGCCACTTCTCTTTCTTTTCTGATTTTATTTATTTGGGTCCTCTTTTTCTTTTTTCTTGATGATTTTGGTTAAAGGTTTATCATTTTATTTTTTCAAAGAACCAGCTCTTGGCTTCATTGACCTTTTGTATTATTATTTTAGACTCTATTTCGTTTATTTCTACTCTGATCTCTATTATTTCCTTCTTTCTCTTCACTTTGGACTTTTTTTGATGTTCTTTTTCTAGTTCCTTAAGTGTAAAGTTAGATTTTTATTTTAGATTTTTCTTTTTTCTTGAAGTAGGCACATAGTGCTATAAATTTTCCTCTTTGGACTGCTTTTCCTGTATCCCATAGATTTTTGAATCTTTGTGTTTCCATTTTCATTTATCTCAAGGTATCTTTTGATTCCTTCTTTAATTTCATTGTTAATCCATTTATTGTTTAATGTGTTTGTGCGTTTTTTCCTTTTTTTTTGTAACTGATATATAGGTTCATATTATTGTGGTGAGAGAAGATGTTTAATATAATTTCAATCTTTTGAAGTTTATTGAGCCTTGTTTTGTAGCCTAACATAAGGTCTATTTAAAAAAAATGTTTCATATGCACTTGAGAGAAATGTATATTCTAGTTCTGCTGCTTTGGGGTAAAAAACTAAAAATATCAATTAAATCTAACTAGTCTACTGTGTTATTTAGGGCCACTATTTCCTTTTTGGTATTCTGTCTGGGAGACCTGTCCACTGGTGTTAATGTCCCCTATTAGGACTGTATTACTGCTGATCTCTTTCTTTATATAGGTCAATACTTACTTTAGATGCTCCTATGGTGGGTGCATATATGTTCAATTGGTTTGTCTCCTTTTGTTGAACTGATTCCTTAGAGTCTATTTTGTCCGCTATAAGTATTGCCACTTCAGCTATCTTTATTTCCATGAAGTATCTTTTTCCATCTCTTTACTTTTAGTTCTTGTGTGTCTTTCAGTCTTAGGTGGGTAGGTGTCTTGTAGGTAGCATATAAAAGAGTTTTATTTTTTTATTCATTCAGCTACCTATGTATTTTGGCTGGAACATTTAATCTACTTACAATTGAAATGATTATTTATAGGTACAAAATTATTGCCATTTTGTTATGCATATTTTCTTCTTATTATTAAAGAAGTCCCCTTAACATTTCTTATAATCCTGGTTTGGTAGTGATGAACTCCTTTAGCTTTTTCTTCTTAGGGAAGCTCTTTATCTCTTTTTCAACTTTAAATAATAATATGATGGGTTGAGAAGTCTTGGTTGTAAGTCCTTGTTTTCATCACTTTTTTTTTTTTCTGTCAGAAATTAGCTTTCAGTCTTAGGGATTTTTTTTTTTTTTGTATTTTCCTTGTAACTAATTGCTTTTCTCTTGTGGCTTTTAGATTATTTCTTTGTTTTTAAACCTTGACATTTTAATTATAATATATCTTGGAGTGGGCTTCTTTGGGTTCATCTTCTTTGGGACTCTCTGTGCTTCCTGGAGTTGTATTTTTATTTCCTTCAGTGGGTTAGGGATTTTCCCAGTCATTATTGTCTCAAATATGTTCTCAGTCTCTTGTTCTCTTTCTTCCTTCTGGTACCCCTATGATGCAAACATTTTTATGCATGATATTGTCCCAGAAATCACTTAAACTATCCTTATATTTTGAATTATATTTTTTCTTTTCGCTATTTCAATTTGGTGTTTTCTGCTACCTTGTCTTAAAAATTGCTAATTCAGTCCTCTGCTTCATATAATCTGCCAGTGATTCCTTCTGGTGTATTCTTCATTTCAGTTATTTTATTATTCATTTATTATTGGGTCTTTTTTATGGTATCTATGTTCTTTTTTTATGCTAGCTATGTCTTTGTTTAAGTTCTCTCTATGTTTCTTGTGCATTCTTATAATCAGCATTTTTAACTCTGTATCTGGTAGGTTTTTAGCCTTCCTATCATTCAGTTCTTTTTCTGGAGTTTTCTCTTGTTCTTTAATTTGGGACATGTTTCTTTGTCTTATCATTTCGACTGACTCTCTATGTTTGTTTCTACGTATTAGCTAGATCTACCAGTTTTGCCTGGATGGCATTATATAGCAGATGCCCTGTGGGGCCCAGTGTCACAGTCTTCCTGATCACGTGTGCTGGGTGTTCCAACAGTGTCCCTTGCGTGTTGTGTATGTCCTCCTGTTGTAATTGCGCTATGATTGCTCTTGGCACATCACTGGGTAGGATTGACCTTCAAGCTGACTGGTTGTGAAGATTGGCCAGGACCACAGAGCATAAGCTGCTGTGTGTGGGCTGACCCCATGAAGTTTATGAGATTTGCCCCAGCAGGCTCTGGTACCTGCTGAGACCACCCTTTGTGTGTGCCACTTGTGGGGCTAGCTGAATGGTGTTTTGTTGTGGTCTGAAGCTAGCCTCTGCGTATGTTGGTTCTGGGGCCTCTTGATTCTGGGGCTTATGGTTCTGGGGTCTATGACTTGTTAGGGCTACCAGATAGGAACTAGAAATTGATCCTCAATTGATTGCTACCTGTGCTGGACCTGGAGGTGTATTTTCAAGGCCACCTTAGGGTTCAAAGTCAGTTGTCCCCAGGACTGGGACTGGGGAAGCTCAGCAATAGCCCAGGGCACCATGCTGTTGTTTGTCCGTACCTGTTGGCTGCCGTAAGGCTCAACCACTAAAAGGGTCTCTAGAGATGCATAAGTTGGGTGAGGTGGGGTGTTAGGGAGTCATCAGAGTGAAGTGAGTAGTGTTCACCAAGTTGATTGAAATTCGGGTTTGGCATTAGTTCTGAGCCTGGGGAGAATCAGCAAAAGGCTCAGAGCACATTGAGGCCAGCGCTGCTCACCTGGGACCCACAAAAACCCTTAGAATTGTCAAAAATAGATTGCAGTGCAGATGGGGACTGGCTGCCTGCTACCATAAGTGCCTCTATAGGCATGGAAGCTGAGGTCAGCTCTTACTGCTGAAAGTGCCTCTGGAGGTGTGTGAGTTGGGTGGGGCAGAATCCCAGGGAATCACCAAGGTTGAGTGAGTGTATTTCACCAGGATAATGCAGATTCAGATTTGGCTGTGTGGGAGGAGGGCTCAACACAGGAAAGATGACTAACCTGTAGGCTTCATGAAAAATGGGCTCAACACAGGAACAATTGCAGCAGGCTATCTTTCCAGCACTAGCCCTGAACCCACACAACTTATTCTCTCTCTTTATGACTCTGGCACTGCCCCTCCTCCACAAAACCTCAAACTGTCTGCCAATACCCAGAGTGAGTGCCTGGAGTGTGGGCAGACCTTTTGAGAGGACGCCTGGTTTAATAGCAGCCTTTTCTCAACTGGATTGACAGAATCTCCATTGTTTTTCACAGACAGATGTTATGAGGGATCCTCTTTCCAATACTGGTGTTCTGGGATGGGGAGTCCAGTGTGAGGCTGGGACGCCTCACTCCTCCTCGTAGACTTCCGCTGCCAAGCTATTCCTCCGGATTCTCAACTGCCACTCTTGGGTGTGGGGACAGCCTGCTTTGTGTCTTTGCTCTTCCTACCAGTCTCGATGTGGTTTTTTCTTTATATCATTAGTTATAGGACTCTGGTCAGCTAGTTTTCAGATGTTTTTCTAGGTTGATTTTTCTATAATTTAGTTGTAACTTTAATGTGGTCATAGGAAGAGGCAAGCACATTTACCTACTCTGCCCTCTTGACTGGTACTCCTTTCAAAAAAACCTGGACTGATTTTTTATTCTTCATCAGTAATTAGAGAAACATAGAAAGGCCAAAAGATTTTTGTTGTATTCTTTTTTATTTATCTTCTTAAATAAGAGTATAATTGAAAGGCTTAGAACAATAAATTGCATAGAAAATAAAACCTAAATAATGAAGATTTGACTTGTAGACTGTTGATAAATGACAGAAAATATTCAAAATTAACAGTAAAACAATCATTTAAGAGACTCCTTATTTTGTACAGAAATATGCAGAACATATTGCCATCAAGAAGGCAAATTTGGAATTTATCATCTTTTAGCCCATGTGTTTGTTGATTGTATCATTTGAGTAACTGGATGTCCAAATAAGAAAAAAATCACTAATAATTCTTGCTATTCTAATTGTTTTTTAACATAAATACATGGCTATCAGTCCAATGATAATTCATAATCTCCTCCAAAATAAAATGAGAATATCAGGACTTTGTCATTTGAAAGAAATTGAGTAACATTGATTTTCTTTGATAAAAGAGCTATTTATTCTAACTGGTGGAAAATAATTAAATACTGTCTTTAAAGATGACAAATTAAATTCACAAATATCTGTAGTCTAGTCAAAGTTTGACAGAACTTTTGAGATGGTGCAAGGGACCCATATTATCCTGTTATAGGGAATTAATATACCATAATGATGATACTGTATGAGTCATTCCTGCTTTTTCTTCATTTTTTCTAAAGACAAAGATTTTTGGCTATTCTTTATTAGTCTCAAAACAAGGTTTAAACAAACCAGAAGGTCATTTCTGAGAATAGTGAGAGTGTGAAATTAAAGACTCATATATGTGTCCCAATGTAAAAAAGACATTAAGACTTCATTCTCAGTGTCACTTTTGTGTGAGCTCAGTAGAGTTAATAAAAAACATTGAAATCACTTGTGAATTATCATCAACTTAACAAAAAGCTTCTGGGTTCAATAACTTTTTATTTGAATCAAGTGTGAAAAAAGGTCAAGGATACTCATTCCTAACAAATACATGAAAAACACCATATGTTTTTGTTTTTAAGGAACTTACTGGACTAAGTAAAAATGTGTTAGTTGTTATGCTGATAGCCTTTTCAGTCCTTGTGGGAAATGGAAACTAAAGAAATCTCAGGTAATAAGCAGTGATTTTAGTACCAATGTGTTAATACTCTGCAAACCAGTGATGTTCACACTCGGTTAATGCCACCTTGTGAGATTTAGATAAAATTGTGACCATCTCCAAAGGGGGGAAAATGCACTTAGACAAATATATCAAGAGTTTTCTCAGTCTCTATATTAATTTGTCAGTCTCTAGGAATCCTTGGACACTGTTACTTTCTGTAGAAGAATTTGACTACCCATTCTTTTGGGAGAAAATAAAGTACTGCATACATGGTGGGGTGTGTGATCAATCCGCATGGGGTTATTTCTAGTGCTTCTTTATTGTTCTTGTTCTCTTTTTTGATTACGATGTAATTATTATTATTATTTTATTTGAAATCTAGTCCAGAAAATGTTTCTTTCATAAAGAGGGCCATGAGAGATTTTACTAAGGCATATAGATATAGTGTAGCTGGATATGTACCATTATTGAGTCACTAGCCTATCTACTTAAATGAGTGTTATAGTGAGCTTCCTTCAGGCATTTTAACACATTTTTTTCATAGTAACTTTTGCCTGCCCTTTTTTCTCTGTAGACTACTTCTAAGTATTTAACATATGTTTTTTTTTTCCTACTTGGAACATTACAGATAAGCAGGATTGTTTGCAATTTATTGATTTTTAAGAATAATATTAATTGTGCAATTACTCTTCCTCCCACTCTCCCTCAAGATTTACAATAACACACAGGGATAAGCTTAGCAGTGACTAAATGAAGTTTTTTTCCTGACTTCTCTCAGCAATTGAAATTCCCAAGGTACATTTTAGTTCCATAGAGATGCAGGTTTGAAAACAAGTAAACCAGATCAAGGGTATGGTGGGAACACGATGAAGGTATTCTATCCCAAGCTCTGACAGTGGATGTCCTTTGGCTCTGCCCACTGATAAATGTTTTGAGTCCCAGCCTTGAAAGGATAATTACCAGGCTTCTAGACACTAAAAGTAACTATTCACTAAAAGTATTTATTTCTACCCCTCTTCACAAGGAAATCATCAATATTTCATCTAACAAATAAAAATTTTCAGAAATAATAATAGTAGTGTCTCCCCACCTGAGTCTCTGCATTGAAAATAGCTTTTTCACAAGGTAACATCTGATACCAGCCCATACATTAGGAAAATGACCTTTTGTCCTGTATATTTCAACAACTGCAGATTGTCAACCTTAAGGGTCCTAAACATTAGAGGAGAAACATAGAAAAATAAATAAAAAAGAAAGAATTTTAAGGCCTTTATCGAACATCGGAAATACTCTGATGCTGGTGTCATTTAAATATCTGAAAAGATTTAGGGCAATTTATTCTTAAGTCCTAGGACTAATCCACTCAGAAACCAAATCGTTACAGTTCTCATTTCTTTATAGATTATCTGATAGCTGACAAATTAGAACAGAATAAAACTATTCTTCAGAAACTACTTAGAATCAAAAATCATAGAAGGTATCTGAAGGCCAATGTGATCCCTCTCAAATAACTCCACTTAGATTAAAAGCATATTATTTAATCATCATAGTGGTGAAGATAAGTTTAAGAATGTGCTAATATTTCAAACAGAAGAGACAACGATATATTTGTAAATTCATTTGGATTCTTTTTCCTGACTTAGTAAACATAAATAAGAACAGTGTCTTAAAAAGTTAAGGATAACAGAGGAAATACAGATGTGCTTAAAGGTGAATCTGATATTGAATATAGAATTTTAAGGTTGTTATCTGACTATTGTGCCTCTAATCAAGTTGTTGATGATATTATAATACGTAAGGCCCACGAATGGAATAAAAAATACTACATTAATTTTTTAAATTAGAAATATTGATTCATCTAAAATAAATTTTTCTGAGATTTCTGAGGCATTTATCTGAAAAATAACATGAACATGGGGGATGATTCATGATTCTATTATTCAAATAATAAGAAATTGTAGGAACAACATTTTACATTTTTAAAAATTTTGTTTTGGCTTTCAAATGACCATGTTAAACACAGAAATCACATGCAATTCCAAACTGAACAAAAATATTTTCTTCTATTTTGTTACAGGAATTTTATAGTTCACTACTCTTTTCTCCTGAACCTTGAAGGATTTTAAAAACTGAAGAAAATGTAACCTTTCGAAAACTGATAGCTCCTAAATGTCAGAAAAGGGTCTGATGTTATATTTTATTTCATGGTAAATTTAATTACTTAGTACTGTTTCAAATGTGTTTCTAAATGGAAAGCCAAAACCTACATAAACTCTATTTTGCCAAGAAAAATTGTGCCGTGGTTCTCATTGTTGATACAGAGTCTAAATGAAGGCCTCAGATGAAGGGAGAAAGTGCATCTTTACATCCAGCCTTCTTGGCAACAGAAGAAAGTGCTGTATTGTTCTTCACACAAACCATCCCCATTAGAGCTCAAGATGTTCTTTTCTTTCTAATCCTCATTTGTACCCCTTGGCCATTTGTTTAGAATTAAATTAACTGCAATTTGGAAAATGTGGATGAAAGGTAGTGCATTGAGTAGATATCACATGCTTCCTGAATGGAGCCTGTTCGGCCTCTTTCACGGCCATTCATTGAGCTTGAAAGGGTGTAGTGTGTGAATTGTTGGACTGTCACTCTGCAGAGAAGTCTGGCAGCCAGTATTACCATGGAAACAGCAGGAAAAAGACAATTAACAAAATGGCTCTGATTTTGTAAAATTTCTTTTTCTATTCTTTTGATTTACAGAAGATATTCCCTCTTAAAACACACAAACACACATGCACACATGATGAAAAAAAGCAATGTTTGAAATTCTTACAAGTGGGTTAATTCTGTTAATGCTATCAGTGAGTTTGTTTTTAAATTATACTTCTAATATAAAACATTTATAAATGGTTCTCTCAACTTATTCTTCCCTCCCCCACACTTCAGTTTTTCTTTCTTTCAGACACCAAAAGAATTCTTTGGAAATATCCTTAGGTAAACGACTGTTAATGAGCAGGGTCTGTGATTTTAACCCTGGCACATTCATTGGACTTTTAATTAGTCCCTCTTACCATCATTCCTGTGACAGAAATACAATGTAGGCCCAACAGCTTAAACCAAAAGAAGGCTCTCTTTAGATTTGTCAACCTTAGTTTAGGTTAGAACATCAGGAAAAGCAGGTTTCATATGACAATTATGGCTAGGATCTGTGACTGAAGAGTTAACAGAGAATAATGAGTGAACGTTTGATGTCACCATTAAAATTCATTGAAATCCAGTCAGATTTTGATTTCCTTTAAAAGATTTATTTGTAAAGAAATGAAATGATTGTACATCGTAAGCATTATAATAAATGTAAAATATGAGTATATTGATCCTGTGTGTTAAATATTCCATTGATTTGAAACATTGTGTTTTGCAGATAGATAAGCACTATAAATGCAAAGAGATCCCTAAGAGTATTAGAATGAAGGTTTCTTTGGCATATTGTATGTGAAATCAATTCTTTTTCCTAAGTCTTATGGAAAAAACATAATTCTCTAAGAGGCCTAAGTCCAGCAGTATACTTGAGCTTGCTCTGACTTCAATATAGATTTTAAAAATAGTTTTCTCCCAGAATGAAATAAGGTATCTGCTATTTTATAGAACATTTATTGGCACTCCTGTAAGTCTAGGGCAAGCCTTCAGAAATTACTCTCAAAATTTTCCAAACCAAGAAAAGCTTAACAAGTGCTGAATTGTGTGTCCTTTTACTCTTCTCCAATGTTCTTTGTTTGCCCTATTTGAAAATATTTGATTATAATTGTAAAATGGATCATTTAAACATAAAATACCAGGAAAGATTTCTAGTTAAGAATGCAATCTTTTCCCCAGATTTTATAACCTGGGTGAATTTCTGCTAAAACCTTTAAGTAGCTAAAACTTTAATGCGGCTGGACTGATAATTGTCTTTATCAAATACACTAAAACAGATCCTTAGAAAATAAGGTGTTCTGGATTTGAACATTTTTGCATTTTTGGAGGTATTAATCATTTATATTATGGAAAAAGACCTTTAAAGTATTGGCAAATTAGAAAGACATTATGTGAGAAATAAATCATGTTAAATTTTGAAAAATGTGTATGGTTTTGAATTAAATTTAAGCAAAACTTGGCATTTTTAACAAGAGGAAACACACAAAAGTAACAACTCAAATTATCTAATTCTGTGCAGTTTTATTATTAGCCATATTTAACATTGTAAACTGTATCATTGAGATGGACACAAATTCCTAGAGAAGTTTCTATGAGGCTTATAATTATTTTTAATTCATACTGCAGGATTCTAGATAGAGTGAGGAAGTTGAAAATCTGATGTCCTAAAATAAAAAAAAGAAAAAAGAAATGGTTCACCTAGCCAATATTGATACATAACTTATTAACAAAATCTTGTATAATGTTATTTATGTGCTAGATGGCTACAGCATGACAATTTAGATAATAGTCAATAAATAAGTTTAGGATTCATTAGACTAACTGAGATATCAGCTTTATAAACATATTTGCAGTCATGCTTATCAAAGAATTTATACTTAATGAAAACAGAAACTTAGTTCTGCTCACTGCTTGAACCCATTGCCTAAATCAGTGCCTGACATAAACTATGAACTTCAAGATATGTTTATTTAGTTAATTATCCTCCCTTTGTCACTATGAGTTCTGATCCATTATCTGTCTATGCATCTTTTAGTTTGCATAATTTCTTACTTTAGATTTTCTCCAGTAAGTTTCATATAATGCTGTTAGGTTATGGAATTTTACATCTCTAGAATTGATCTAATATGTATTTTATTTTTTTGTTTATTTTCTTATGTTTTTAAATAATTTTATAGCCAATATGATACAATAGTAAATAATAACTGATACAATTAGTTATTTACAAAAGCTATAACTAAAATTATTCATGTTAATCTCATCTTCTCTTACATTTTTCTTATTTTCCAAATTAAATGTAACTACATTTTTCCCATATTATGCTATATGGCATCTATTAAAAAGAAAAAGATACAATAAAAAAGAAATAAAGAAGAGATGAGAAAGAAGTAGAGGAACAGGAGAAAAAAAGAAAGAAATGAAGTTAAAAGCAAGAGAGAGTAGTAAGTTATACTATCCTATACATTGCACTGTAACTGAGCACCTTGCTTAGAAGAAATTCAAGACAGTTTTCTTCCTGATTCTATAATAACTATCTTATGAATCAGTCCCCTGAGTACATATCTAAGTAATTTTAGTTATTTCCTTGAAATGACCAGTTACTAAGCAATGAGTAATTTCAAATTCCATATAAGGAAATGAACTAATTATGTAGAAAAACATAGAGTATTTGATAATATTGAGATACCATATAAACAGAAAGGCTAAATAAATATTTAATCTTGCAAAAATAAATGTAAGGGACTCTAAGTACTTGGATATCAAAGAGGTTAATAAGACTAATAAACCATAGATACACTGACCTGGCTTTGGAAAAGAGGTATGCATTCTAACATATCATCTAAGAATATTGTAGCCAGGAGATCCTTAAATGTGATCAACATTTTATTATTCTGCTACACTAAAATTTGATAGTAGATTACAACATTATCAATTTATACTTTTTTTCATATTGTTTATTCCACGTATATATATGTCTGCATATATAAATGTGCATGTAAATACATGGTTTGTTTTGACTGGTCAGAAAAATATCGAGAAGATTCAAAAATAAAGTCACTCATGAGATCATTGCCCATCGAAAATGACTGTGAACAATTTGCTGTTTATCACATGTGGCTGGTGACTACCATATTAGTCAATGAAGATTATAGAACTTTTTCATCACCACAGAAAGTTCTAAGTTCATTGGTGTTATTAACTGTATATATAACTTTTTTGCAATTTTTTTCAATTAAAAATAAATCAAATGACTTTTCTTATAACATTAAATGTACATGTTAGTAAATAACATGAAATTACCTTAATTATCTTGATAAGCAG
Source organism: Eonycteris spelaea (assembly GCA_003508835.1). NCBI lineage: Eukaryota > Metazoa > Chordata > Mammalia > Chiroptera > Pteropodidae > Eonycteris > Eonycteris spelaea. The sequence continues at coordinate 1,353,134 of PUFA01000306.1, read as the reverse complement.
ATGTTGTCGGACATTGTATTTTTGATTGTTATTAAAATAAAAATCATAAATGTATTTTAGAAATATTTCTGCATGAAGAACTTTAACTTGAGTTTTAATAATAATAAGAGGAAAACAGCTATAGCTATAGCTATATAGAACAGATAGCAATTACTTAAACCACCCATTCTGTCATAAAGATACAAAATTACAGGTTGCATTTTAGGTTTAGGGAGTAGTGTACAGTGTAAGCGATGTAAGTGGTATAACAATATCTATTTTTCACACACATATTTAAAACTAAAAATTTATACTTTGCTAAAACTCTAGAGAATTACATAGCTTTCTAAGTTTCTAAAATGACACACCAGTTATCTCACCATTATGCAGTTCTAGTTCCTTCTGTTTATAGTGCATTATTTTTCATTCAGAAACCTCAGATAAAAATAGAATTACTATTAAAGTCTAATTGGTCTATAGAAAATGAATGCTATTTTGCTTAGAAGTTAACCATTCAAGACTGTACTTCCATTTTTTTCAATCTTTTTGCATTTTAAACTATACATGCATTCACCCCTTTGAACTGTTTGACTCATATTATTGACTAAGATAATTGCAATTTATACCACTCTTTTTAATTTTTTCTTAGGCTAAAACCTTGGTCCAGATACTCTTCTGTTCAAACATCCTTCCATGTTTATCTTAACAACTCAATATTTAATGTAATCAAGAATTTTGAGAAGTTCTTGTTAATTTCATTATAGAACACTGCAGTGAGCTGTATAACTCTCAATATGAATCTGCAAGCATGGATTTATTTCTGGGTCTCTCTTTGGTTTCATTGATCCATGTGTCTATTTTTATGTCAGTTCCATGCTGTTTTGATTACTATAGCCATGTAGCATACTTTGAAATCAGGTGGTGTAAAGACTTCCAACTATGTTATTTTTCCTCAAGATTTCCATGGCTATTCAGGGTCTTTTAGAGTTCCATATAAATTTTAGAATTATTTGTTCTAGTTCTGGGAAAAATGCCATTAGTATTTTGATAAGGATTGCATTAAATCTATGGCTTGCTTTGGGTAATATGGCTATTTTAACAACATTAATTCTTCTTATCCATGAGCACAGTGTATATATTTATTCATTTGTATTTTCTTTAACTTTTTCTTCAGTGTCTTATAATTTTCCAAGTACAGGTCTTTTCCTTCCATGGTTAAATTTATATCTAGGTATTTTTTATGCAATTGCAAATGAGATTGTTTCCTTAATTTATATTTTTGATAGTTTGTTATTTTTGAATAAAATTTCAATTGATTTTTCACTATTAATTTTGTATCCTGCTACTTTACTAAATTCACTTATCAGTTCTCATAGTTTTTTGATGGACTCTTTAGGATTCTCTCTATGTAGTACCATATCATCTTCAAATAATGACAGTTTTACTTCTTTTTCAATTTGGATGCCTTTTATTATTATTTTTTCTTGTGTGAATACAGTCACTAGCACTTCCAATACTATGTTGAAAAGATGTGGCAAAAATGGACATAAGGAAAATGCTTCTAGCTTTTCCTCTAGTATGATGTTAGCTGTGGGTTTGTTGTATATGGCCTTTATCATATTGAGGTATATTTCCCTCTATTCCCATTTTGTTGAGAGGTTTTATCATAAATTTGTGCTGGATCTCATCAAATGCTTTTTCTATATCTCTTGATCAGATCATATGATTTTTATCTTTTATTTTGTTTATGTAATGTATCATGCTAATTGACTTGCTAATGTTAAATCAATCTTGCATTCCAGGAATGAATCCCACCTGATCATGATTTATGACTTTTAAAATGTATTGCCAAATTTAGTTTGTCTGATTTTAGAATCAGGGATATGCTGACTTCATAAGTTGAGCTTGGAAGATCTCCTCCTCCTCTTCAATTTTTTGGAATAATTTGAGGAGGATAGATTCTTCTTTGAATGTTTGATAAAATTCACCTATGAAGTCATCTGGTCCTGGACTTTTTTTTTTATGAGGAGTTTTTTTGATTATTTTGATTCAATTTCTTGAGTAGTTATTAAATTCGTTCAGATTTTTCTTTTCCTTCTTGAATCAGTCTTTGAAATATTGTATGTTTATATTAGGAATTTATCCATTTATTCAGTTTGTTCAATTTGTTGGCATAATAATTGTGCATAGTATTTTCTTATACTCTTGTATTTCTGTACTGTCAATTGTTACTTCTCTTGTTTTATGTTGATTTATTTTACTTGGGTTTCTCTATCATTTTTTTTTTTTGCCTGAAGAGCAGGTAAAGTTTATCTATTTTTGTATATCATTTCAAAGAACCAGCTAAGGGTTTCATTTGATCATTATTATTGTTATTTTTGATTGTATGTCATTTAATTTCCACTCTAATCTTTATTATTGCTTGCTGCTACTAACTTTTGGCTGTTTGTTCTTTTTCCTAGTTCATTGTGTGATATTAGATTGTTTACTTAAAATTTTTCTTGTTTCTTTAGGTAGGTCTGTATTGCTGTGAATTTCACTGTTAGACTGCTTTGGCTTGTTTCTGATAGTTTTTGAGTCATGTTTCGTGGTATCTTTTTATTTCTTCCTTGATGTCATTGTTAACCCATTCATTGTTTAGTAGCATGTTATTTAGCCTCCATGTGCTTATGTGTTTTTCAGTTTTCTTCTTGTAATTAATTCCTAGTTTCACACTGTTGTGATTGTAAAAGATGCTTAATATAATTTAAATCTTCTTACATTTCTTGAAATTTGTTTTATGGCCTAACATGTGGTCTATCTTGAAAAAACTTTTCATGCCCTTGAAAAGAATCTATGTTCTGTTTCTTTGGGGCAAAAGGCTCTAAATATATCAATTAATTTCATCTTGTTTAGTGTGCCATTTAAGGTCATCGTCTCTTGCGGATTTTCTCTCTGGATGATCTATTCCTCGATGTTAATAGGATATTCAAGTCTCCTATTATTTCTGTAGTTTGTTTGTCTCTAATTTTATGTCTGCCAATATTTGCTTTATATATTTAGGTGCTTTTAAGTTGTATAATGTTTACAAAAGTTATATACTTTTGTTACATTCATCTCTTTATCATTATGCAAATGTCCATTTGTTTTTGTAGCTTTTGTTTTAGAGTTTATTTTTTTTTCTGGTATAAATATTGCTCTGTCAGCTTTTTTGTTTGTTTATATTTGCATGAAATATCTTTTTCAATCTCTTTACTTTCAGTCTGTATATGTCTTTCAATATGAAATGTGTCTTTTGTAGACAGCATGTGTATGGTTCTTATTTTCTTTTCCATTCAGCCACCATATGTTTTATGATTGGAATGTTAATTGATTCCATTTAAAGTAATTATTGATAGGTATGCAGTTATTGTTATTTTATTATTTATATTTTTCTTTTCTTTTTTTTTTTAAGTCCCTTTAGCATTTCTTTATTTTTGGTTCAGTGGTGATGAACTATTTTAGCTTTTTCTTGTCTCAGAAGCTCTTATCTCTCTTCAATTCTAAATGATAGCCTTGTTGAATAGAGTAATCTGATTGTAGGTCCTTCTTTTCTTCACTTTGACTTTTTTTCTTTAATATATGCATTTTTATTTTTCAGTTAAAGTTGGAATACAATATCATAATAGATTCAGGTGTGCAACATAGTGATTATAGTAGATATTTGTATTACTTATGCAGTGAGCACCACAGGAGATCCAGCACTCATATGACACCATACATAACTATTATAATATTATTAACTACATTCTTTATGCTATACTTTACATCCCCATGACTGTTTTGTAACTACCAGTTGGACTTATTCCCTTTCCCTTCTTCACTTACCCCCAATTCCCCCCCCCCCCCAATCTGGCAACCCTCAAAAGGTTTTTTGTATCTATAAGTTTGTTCTCTTTTGTTTATTTTTCCCCTTAGATTCCATATGTAAGTAAAATCATATGACATTTGTCTTTGTCTGACTTACTCTACTTAGCACAATACTATCTAAGTCCATCCATGTTGTGCAGATGTCAAGATTTCATTCTTTTATTTATTTATTTTTATGGTTGAGTAATATTTCATTATATAATGTTTGCTACCTCTTCTCTTTCCATTCATCCATGATGGACACCCAGTTGCCTTCATATCTTGGCTATTGTAAATAATGCTGTGATGAACATCTATATGCATAAATTCTTTTCAAAACAGTATTTTGGGTTTCTTATGATAAATACTCATAAGTGGGATTACTCAGTTTTTCTTTGTCCCGTCTTATAGATTTTGTTTTAAAGTATATTTTATCTGGTAAATATTGCTATCCAAGATTTTTTCCATTTTCATTTTCATAAAAATATTTTTCATCCATTTACTTCAGTCTTTATGTGTCTTTTTGATCTGAATTGAGTCTTTTGTAGGCAGTGTATATAAGAGTCATATATTCTTATCCATTCAGCCACCTTATCTTTTGATTGGAGTATTTAATTCTTTTTTATTCTGAATTAATTATTGATAGATATGTAGTCATTTGCCATATTATTATTCATACATATATATTTTTTCTTTCTTTTTCTTTTTTCTTTTTTAAATAAGTCCCTCCAGCATTTCCTGTAAAACTGGCTTGGCGATGATGAACTTCTTTAGCTTTTTCTTGTCTGGGAAGCTTTTTCTGTCCTTCAATTCCAAATGATGCCTTTGCTGGGTAATCTTGGTTGTAGGTCCTTGCTCTTCATTTTTGTGCCAATCCCTTCTGGCCTGCAAAAGTTTCTGTTGAGAAATCAGCTCACAGTCTATGGGAGCTCCCTAGTAGATAACTAATTGCTTTTATCTTGCTACTTTTAAGATTTTCCTTTGTCTTTAAACTTCAGTATTTTAATTTTGATGTGTCTTGGTGTGTGCCTACTTGGGTTTTTTTGTTTGGAACTCTGTGCTTTCTGGGTTTGTATGTCTTTTTTCTTTCCCAGGTTATGAAAATTTCAGTCATTATTTTCTCAGCTTTTCAGTCTCTTGCTCTATATCTTCTTTTTTCGAGTACTCTTAAGATGAAAATGATGTTATGCTTAATGTCATCTCAGGGGTCCCTTAAACTATCCTCATTATTTTATCTTATTATTTATTTATTTTTATTCATTTTAATGTTCAAAAAAAATGGTGCTTTTTGCTACTTTATCTTCAGAATCCCTAATTTGATCTTCTTGCTTCTTTTAATCTACTCTTGATGTCGACTCATGTATTCTTCTTTAGATTATTCTGTTCTTCATTTCTTACCAGTTATTTTTTTATGGTTTTATCTCTTAAGTCTCACTGAGTTCATTTATTCTTCTAATTTTTTGATCATCTTTATAGCCAGTGCTTTGAACTCTGTATCTGATTGATTGTTTACCTCTATTTTTTCAGTTCTCTTTAAGTTTTGTCTTCTTCTTTTGATTTAGAACATGTTTCTTTTTCTCCTCATTTTGGCTGCCTCCATGTATTTCTGTGTATTAGTTAGTTCTGCCATGTCTCCTGGACTTGGCAGGGTGGCCTTATGTTGTAGGTGTCCTGTGGGTCCCAGTGGCACAGTCTCCCTGGTCACCTAAGCCAGGTTCTCTAAGGGTGTCCTTCTGTGTGTTGCGTATTCCCTTCTTTGTTTTAAGTCTTGATTGCTATTTACATATCAATGGGTTTGATTGACTCTCAGGCTGACTAGCTGTAAGGAGTGGCCTTGACTACAGTGAATGAGCTCTTATGTGGGGGTGAGGAGTAGGATTCACTTTAGTCGGGCTCTGGTGCTTTTCTGGTCCAACCTTTAGGTGTGTCATTTTTGGAACTAATTGGGTAGTTCTCTGTTTTGTTCTGAAGCTGTGTATGTTGGTTATAGTTTCTCTTAGAAGTGACTCTGATGTAAACCCATGTCAGCAGTAGCCTGGACACAGCCCAAGTCTACCTGTTGGGAGCTAAAATGATCTGTAGTTGATAACTGTCTGTTCTTGGCTTTGCGGTGTTCGGAGAAGCTATGCTACAGATGTATGCTGGCTGCTTATCAGTGGTACAGGATAAGCTGAGGCCAGCTTCTGTCTGTTTAGTGTTTGTGGACCTTGGAGAGATTTTAGGAATGTCTTCAGTGTGGGCTGAGGTTAGCTACTTGTGAGGAATAATTGTTGAAAGGAGTTGGACTGGTGAGTTAGTTTTTGTGGGGCAGGATGGAGGGAGCAGTGTTAGCCAGGTTTATGGAGACTCTAATTTGGGTCTTGCCTGCACCTGAAGGCTGGGTGAGGGGAGGGCTAAACAAAGGAACAAAAGTGCTGTTAGCCCACTCTAGCCCTCTCCTTGAAGCCAGATAATTTCAGTTTCCCCATATATCCCTCATGTTTCTCAAGCTGTTGTTCCTTTTCTGGAGCATAGGAAAGTGTTTATGATTGAGTGAGTCTGTGCCTGGGCCATTTTAAGAGGACACTTGGGTCAACAATAGCCCTCTATCTCACCTGGACAGAATCTCTGATGATTTTCACAACCAGATGTTGTGTGGACTCCTCTTTCCAGTAATGTTGCTCTGAGCTAAGGAGCCCCATGTGTAACTTGGACCCCTCACTTCTCAAGGGGTACTTCAGCAGCTAAGATATCCCTCCTAATTCTAAATCACCACATTTGAGTATGAGATCAGCCCTTTTACATCTCTACCCGCTACCAGTTCCATGTGACATTTTCTTTATATACTTATAGAAATTACATAAATTAGTCTTCAAACAGTTCTCAAGGGTAATTGGTTTATAATTTAATTTTAATTTTGATATGGTCAGAGGAGGAGGCAAGCACATTGTTTACCTTCTCTGCAGTCCTGAAGACTCTGTTATTATTTCTTCCAATATTTCTTCTATTGGTTTTTATTCTGAAAAGAAGATGTTATACCTTTTGTAACAGTTTTATAGTTCTTGGATATTTTGCTCTACATTTTATTCAGTCTCCTTTTGTCTTTGCTTTTTAGTCCAGGAAGCTTCTATTGATATATCTTCAAGTTCACTGATCATTTTGTCAGCAATTTCCTGTCTAATGCCTATGAAATACTTTCTATTTCTGCTACAGTATTTGTTTTCTAGCATTTTTTAATCTTAGAATTTCCATTTCTGCTTACATTATTCACTGCTCATGCACATTATATATATTTAGAGCTTTAGCATATTAAATTATATTTATTTTAAAAATTTTAGTCTAATAATTAGAGCATCCCTGACATTTCTGAGTCTAATTATGATGCTTGCTCTTATTTCTTCAAATTCTGTTTTTTACTTTAAGGTAAGAACTTGTTAAAAAGAAGAAAAATTACAAGGCATACTAAAAGATAATGTAATCAGAAAGAAATTACCAAATCAAAAAGCAATGCTAGAAAATGAAAATAGTATTTTTAGTAAAAAGAACTGAGGCTGGCTCCATTGGTGGTTTCTGAGCGTTTCTGCTCTGAATAAACTGTATGTCTTTGTCTGTTCCTGTGTCTACAGTTTTCAATGTGGTAGTTGTCCTGTGACCTCACTTCTTTAATCTAAGAGTTTTTAATTTCAGTTTTTTTACCTTTGTGTCTTATGATTATTTCCAAGTTCCTTACATGTAGAAACAGAAACCAAAAGACTATAGCAGTGTTTTGATTTGTAGCACTTTTTAAAAAAAATATATTTGTCTTGTTACTAATTTTTAAATTAAATTTATTGGAGTAACATTGGTTAATACAATTATTTAATTTTCAGGTGTACATTATAATTTGACATCTGTATATTATATCATGTGTTTACTACCCAAAGTTCAGTTTCATTTAGCTACCATATATTTGATCCACTTTACCCACTTCACCCTCCCTTACCCTCTTATATTTGACCTCCTTTACTCCATCTACCTCCCCTTTCCTCTCCCACCCCCTACCCTCTGGTAACTACTAATCCATTGTCCATGTCCCTGAGAATTTGTAGCACTTAAAAAAATCTTTTTCTACTGTTTCAGTCTCTCTGCTTATATTACTCATATGTCTAGCATGGTGTATACTTTTTCCATGAAAGCTCTTAATATATTAATCATAGTTCTTTTAAATTCTTTGATTATTCCAAAATTTGTGTCATTCTGACTATGCTTTTGATGCTTGCTTTATCACTTCAGATTGTGTTTTTCCTTGCCTTTTAATATGAATTGCAATTTTTTGTTGTTGGGGGGTTGAAATCTAGGTATGAATTATTAGGTAATAGAAACTGAGATAAATAGGTGTTTACTGTGAAGTTTTATATTAATCTGGCTAAGAGCTGGAATCTAGTTTTTACTGTTTGCTATAGGTGCTGGAGACTTAAAATGCCTTTAATATCCTTGTTTTTGTTTTCTCTTTGTCACTGAGTTTTCTTAAGACTCATCTTGAGATAGAGCGTAAATTTTGCAGCTCTCTCAGCTGTAATTCACTGTTCTTATACTGCATCCCCGTTGTTTTGTTGATAAGCACTCTGCAGTCTCATGGTTAAATCTCAGTCTCATAGTGGGATGTAACTCTGGGATATGATCTTCAAAAGTGTTTCTTAATTTTCCCCTCCAGTCTCCTAAGTAAGATAGGAGACCAAAAGATCGCTATAGTTAGGGAAATGCCTTTTCTCTAAGTAAAATGGGGCTATGAAGTCTTCCCTAGAGAAATATTCCACGAAATTTTCAAAATGGTTACTTTCTCTCTCTGTCATATCCATTAGGACATTTTGCTTGCTTTTCTCCATTTGAATATGATGGTGTTTCTGGAGATAAAAATTATAAAGACTGTGCCCCACTGTAAGACTCTCTCCCTCAGTAGTCTTTTAAGCTAGTCAACTCTCAACTTCCATCCATTCTTCGAAGTTACCATTTAAGTTTTCTACCACATTTTGGCTCTAGTGATTTTTTTTCAGATAAGCACGTCTTGCTTGTAACTCTTAGAATTCACCTGTCATTCCAGATTGGAGGAGGGCAGTTTTCACTGTGACTTCGGTTCTCTGATGGGGACTAGAAAAGTCATAGATTTTCAGTTTGTTCAGCTTTTTCTTGTGGTAAAAATGAGAGTGACAATTTCTAAGTCTTTTACATGTTGTGGTTCAAATGATATCTTTATACTAGAAAGTCTAATATTCTATAATAATGAATATTTTGGGGTAGGCTTTTAAAAATTTTTAAATATCACATTGTGCATGGAATCAATTTAATTTTCACACAGGGCAGGATCTACTGATTTTTATTTTTAATGTTCTTTTATAAGATTTTAACTAACAACACTTTTTTTTAAGTCATATTTAAAAAATTGGTCTTGACTTTTGAGATACCTGCATCACCATGACTGCTCTTCTCTGGTAATAACAGAAATGAACTTCCAATAATCCTGACTTTCTTCAATGAGTCCCTTTACCAGGTATGGCTTCTTAATCCAAGAAGACACATGTCATTTAAACCTAGCCAATCAGATGGGATTTTGAATTTGGAACAGAGAAGTTTATATATTTCTATTGTCAGGCGCTTCAATTGACACTTGTCCTTCCTAAGACTAAGATATTTATGTTCTTTGATTTATGTGACACCCCATAAACTTTTTAATAAATTGTATTTGGATGAGCAGTAATAATCTCACTTACCATGTTCCAGTCACTCACTTTTTGATAGCTTCTAATATATAAACTCATTTGATTTTCACAATCACTGTGGAGGCTAATTACTATTATTTTTCCTGTTTAATTAATGAAGAATTTGAATTGATGAGACATCAAATAACTTTCCCAAGATGTCTACAGAGTAAGTACATTGTAGATAGCGGATTTTGAATGCAAGGTCAGTTGAAGATCTGGTAGAATATTGGACAGATTGGTCTGGAGTAAAAGATATTTAGAGATAGTTGATATTGTTGATAGTGAGAAAACATGAAAGCTTTAATTTAATTCTTAAATGCAGTAGTGGTGGAAAAGATAGGCCATTTGAAGGACATTTCTAAATGAAATTAAAAGAATTTAATAATTAGTTCAATGACATTTTATAGGCATTTATAGAACCTGATGATATTCAAACTTTGTGTTCTAGAAACCTGGATGGATAGTGATGTCATTATCTGATAAGAAGAATGATTTTAAATGGATAAAGAAGAATAATTTTACATAGATAAAGAGACTGTGACATCATTATCTAGAAGAAGATAATTTTAAATGGATAGAGACATAGAAAGAGATGAAAATGAGTTCAACTTGAGCCCTGATGACTTTGAGATTTTATTAAATACCCATGTGGATACATCTACAATTTTTGAAGTATATACTTATTTTAGAAGATAATTTAAATATGAAGGTACAGGTTTAGGAATCACTAGTTAAAGTAGATAAGTTAGTTTTTTTTAAACCAAATAGATGGATATAATTTTCTAGAAAGTAAACTATTTAAAAAGACACAAGAAGTTTTAGAATAGACATTATAATAATTTCTTATTGCTTAGAAAGGCGTATTCATAATTACCCCTTGGTCTGCTGAACTAAGGCAGAAAAGTACAGGCAGATGTTGTTATATTGCACTTCACTTTAGTGCACTTCACAGATGCTGTGTTTTTTAAAAACTGAAGGCAAGACCCTCCACTAGCAAAAAGATTGTGACTTGCTTTATCATGATCCTTGCTTTCTTGAGCTGAAAAAATATATATATTTTTTCTCATAAATTTGCTTTTGTGGGACAAATATATACATGGGTAGAAGAATGTTAACAGTTAATAGGAATAAATAAAGTAGAATTTATTTTTGAAGCTTTCTTTATAAAAATGAAGCAAAATATGAGATATAATATTGGGCCAGAGAATGTTTGGCTTCAAACCCCTAGAGCTAGAAGTAAAAGACCATGAGTAGAATTTTTTCCTCATATATTGAGTGGAATTATTATTTTTTGTCTTATTATCAAATTTAAGAAATGTTAACTCTTTTTGTATATATGTCATCTCTGTAGACATTCAAGTATTGCAACATTGAATTATGTTATTTCTCTATCAAAATGTAAGAACACATATTTTTGAAGTTAGATTCAGGAATTTGGATTTTGGAAAGATACTGTTGTTTCATATTCTTCAGTGTGGTCTGAAGCAGGACTTTGTAATCAGTATATTAATATTTCTGCACCAAATTATTGAGATCGATTTAGATAGAAGTCAGGTCAGTATCCCCACCAAAACAAGTTCAAGATAGGACAGTTTCATATTTTAACTATGGAATTGTAAATAGGAAAAATTGGACCTGTTTATTTTCCATGATATAGTAAAAAGATCAGAGGAAGGGGAAGGTGGGAGGCAGGGAGAATGAGAGAGGCAGAGTAAGACAATAAGTTACAGGAGCTTAAAGATTACTGAACTAAGACCGAAATGAAGGGAAAGCTGTTTATATTCAAAGAATAGATAAGGTTATAATATGAACTTCCTATATTTAACTTTGGAGGGATCAGTAATTTATACAGCCTTATGGTTTCTTTGAAAGTTTGAGAGTAGAGTGGAGGAAGAGGTAAAGAGATAATATCAGGAATTAGAATATAGTGAGAAGTTTGGGTTGGATTTTGGACGTTTTCTTGATGTTTTAACCAAGACAATTTAGCCTTTATTTTGTAAGCCTTTATTTGAGTATAGAATTCTATGATTTTCTCCTCCTTTATCTTCTTTAATGGAAAGCCACTATCCTCTTTAATATAGAGCCTTGCAATTAATTTAAGCATTAAATTACAGGTGGGAAAAAATGGCATAGATGATAGAGGCTTTGTTCATTCCTCTTGTGACCAAATCAAAGTTTTGATAGAAAACAGAGCAAAAGCAAGCAAAGTTGCCTAGGATCTACATGAAGAGAAGCACTACAACTAGGGAGAGAAATAATTAATAACTCTAAATGGTAGAAGGCAGAGTGGGTAAAGCCCCGAGGTGCCTGGTCCCAAGCAGCTAAGTGGGACAGAGGCTATGGTAGCAGCAACCCACAGCTGCAGATGCCTCTTAAAGGGGCCATGTGCATGAGCAGACATTTGCAGTGATGGACCTGCTCACTCTGAGCACCTGCTTTGGGTCAGCTCCATAGGGGCACCAGTACTTACAGAGGGATACTGAGTTGTCAGAGTGAAGGTCAGAGGTGAGGATCTCTTCCAAGCAGAGGTTCCAACAGTATCCATTGTCCTTATCCCTCTCCCAGTGTGTGAATGTAGAGCTGCCAAGTTGGGACCTCATCAAACAGGATGACAAAGGTTGCTCTGCCCAGAGGATTGTCTGAAACTCATTCTCCCCAACTCAGGGCGCCACTGAGCCACATCCAGTTGTGTCTACGGCAAGTCCGGTGCTTCTTGCTGAGTAGAACCAAGACTCACACTGGTGACATCTGGCCTCAACTTCTAGCATGACCTCTTAAGGCAACTATGGTACAGCAGTTTGGATTGCTTGCTGAATCTTAACAGATGGCTCCAGAGGGACACAGTCTGGTGCTAAACTTGGCCTGCAGCTCAACCCCTCTCAAGACTGAACCATTGAACACTTACTACACAAAGCAATGCTGTTAAGACTGGAAGAATTAGGAGCTTTGCTTAGTATATAGAAACAGACACATAAAGGGAGCCAAAATGGAAGACGGAGAAGCAGAAATTTATAAGAAAACAGAAGAGAGATCCAGGAATAATGGAGTCAAGCAATCTAATAGATGCAGAGTTTAAAACAAGGTTATAAAGATGCTCAATGAACTTATGAGAAGTGTGGATGAATTTAGTGAGAACTTTAACAAAGAGATAAAAAACATAAAAATGGAAATGGAAATTATAAAAAGGGAACCAGTCAGAAATGAAGAACACGTTATCTGGAATGAGAAGTATATTAAATGGAATAAACAGAGTGAATAAAGAAGAGGATCAAATGACCTCAGAGGATGGGAAAGCCAAGGATACTCAATCAGAAAGGTAAAAAAGGAAGCCAAGACATAATAATAATTTAAGGAGCCTATGGAACACAATTAAATGTAAAAATATCCATGTCATGGTAGTACTTGAAAGAAAACAAGAAGATGAAGAGCTATTTTAGAAATAATGATGGAAAACTTCTCTCACCTGGAGAAGGAAGTAGACACACAACCCTAGGAAGCTCAGAGAGTCCCCAAAACTAGGAATCCAAAGAGGCCCACACCAAGACACATCCTAAGTAAAATGTCAAAGGTTAAATACAAAGAGAGAATCTTAAAACCAGCAAGGGAAAAGCCTTTAGTTACCTACAGGGGAGCACCCACAGGACTGGCAGCTAATTTCTCAAAGGAAACTATGCAAGACAGAAGGGCTTGACACAAAATATTCAATGTGATGAAAAACCTAAGATCTACAACCAAGAATACTTTATCCAGCAAAGCTATCATTCAGAATCAAAGACAGATAAAGAGCTTCCCAGATAAAAATGAGCTAAAGGAATTAATCAACACCAAGTCAGTATTACAGAAAATGTTGGAGGGGCTTCTTTAAAATTAAAAAAAAAAAAACTATCAAAAATATGAAGAATGGTAATAATTACATTCCTATCAACATGTACCCCTAGTGGAGAAGTATTAAAAATTCCAACCAAAAGATGAGAGAGTGGCTGATTGTATTAGAAAACAAGACCCCTACATATGCTGCCTACAAGAGAATTACTTCAGATTAAAAGACATGCATAGACTAAAAGGAAAGGGGTCAAAAAGATATTGCCTTGATGGACCTAAAGGGTATTGTGCTGAATGAATTTAGTCATATAGAAAAGACAAATGCCACATGATTCCGTGTACATGTGGAATCTAAAGGACAAAATTAACAACAATAACAACAAAAGTAGAAATAAACTCATAGATACTGAGAATATTTTAAGAGCCACTAGATGGGAGTGGGGTTCAGGGGACGACCAAAATGCGCAAAGGGATTAAGAAATACAAATGGATTGCTACAAAATAGACATAGAGATATGAAGTGTAGCATAAGGAAAATAATTAATAATGTTGCAATAAACATGTAAATGGGATGAGAGGTACTAGAATTAATGGGCTGATCACTTTGTTAGTTATATAGATCTCTAATCACTATGCCATACAACTAAAACTGGTATTTTATTGTATGTCAACTATAATTTAAAAAATTTCATTGAATTGTACTATGTAAATATTAGCAACTAATTATCTCATATGTTAATAAAGCCAATAAACAAACAAAAAACCCAGTAAAATCTGAAGTATATATTGCTTTAAAACACCACCACTACAACTTAAAAGCATCAGCTAATATTGGAACTAAAAAAATCTTAAGAGTCTAAAGATCATCTGGACAAAATCTTCATTTTAAAAATAGAGACACTAAGAGGAGACATTATTTGAATAATGATGATTAATGGGATATTAAAAGGATTTTAAGGTCTAAAATTTTCTTATACCTGTTAAACATATTATAGCAAAAATACTTAACTTTTTTAACAAAATACTTTATAATGTTTGATAGTATAAGAAAAATTATCCAGAACTTTGTAAATAAGGCAAAGTGAGAGTGATATCTTTTCAATGTTATACTCAGGAATTAACAGTCTGATGCGGAGATTATTTAATTAACTAGGGAGAATTTGATTAGAATCGAGAAACTGAGAAGTTATATCTTAACATGCATATTTCTGTTTGATAAAAAATATTAACTACAAAATCATGATTTTTTCACCCTGTATAAACATTTTCTTATCTAACCTAGCAATTTCATTCTAATTTCTATTTTTTTTAAAGAAAACATTAATAAATACTAATTTTCTCATATGCTTTTGTTGTTAGGTTTACCACCTCAATGTCTAATGAGTGAGTTAAGCACATTTTAACATGTGTTAATTTATACTTATACATGAAATATGTTTTTAATGTTTTGAAAATTGTACTTCAATATTTATGAAGATTGTTTTACCAAGATGCACAGGTGAACTTTCTGCCATAGCCTGTGCTGTCTAAGAAGTTAACCTCATGTACCATTTATTTCAGGCCTATATGGATGGCCCCTAGAGGAAATCCCAGTTAGGAAGTTAGGAAAAGAAAATAAAATGTCATCTTTGCTGTTTCTCTTTCCTTCTCTTTCTCTCTCTCTTCATTTCCCCGCCCCACCCCTTTCTCCCCCTCTCCCTCTCTCTCTCTCTCCTCTCTAATTCTATGTGGGTTTTTTGGTTTCTGTTTCCTGACCAAGTTTTAATTCTGGTGTTAGTTTGTACATAGCCCATAAATTATTCTCACTGGTGGCAGCAATGATTTGAAATCTGATTTTTTAGTCAGAACTTTTGTTGATACTGCTGAAGAAATGAGGACCTGTTCTAATTGAGAGAGACAGAAAATATCTTGTCAATCTTTTCTTTGTTGATATAAAATAAAATAGGAACTATTTTAAATAAAATAATTTTGTCTATATAGCATGAGGAATTATTTTATGCCCACTGAGGACAACAGCTCTATGAAGTATGCACTGGTAAGTTTTGTGTTCTGTGCTTTAACTTTCCTCAATGTCTGACTGAGATGATAAAACTGAGATTATGAAGCTGCAAACTTTATGTGATTATTTATCTATCATTAGGACAAATCTTTAGCTCTCATTGTGTCGTGTGTGAAATATTTTCCTACTCCTTAAGAGTATTAATATATCAAAATATTAATATCTCATACTAAAATAATTGTTCTGATTGACTGTTAGACATCAAAAAGCAGTTACAAATATATAATATCCTTTAATAGCTACCAGAAAATTAAGTGACATACTTTTCCTACTTTAAAAAAAAAAGGTTCTCAAAGTAATTTCTAAGTCAAAGCAGTGTAGATAACAATCCAATTTATAAAACAATTTGAATCCTTGGATTAATCAAAATCACAATTATTTTGGTTACTAAGAAAAGCTAAATATGTTGTCTCTGATCTTATCAGTATGGGCAATAATGGGCAAGTTTTTAAAAATATATAATATTTTAGATTATTTCTTTATTAAAATAATGGTTAATTTGACTTTTTTTTTACCTCTTGTAGTACTTACTAATTAGACAATTTAATATTAATCTCACATAATGTTTAAAGATAAAAAATACAAAACTTTGTTCAACTTAATTGAATTCTGACAATTTTCATATTAATAATTATGTTTTGAAGCATATTAGCTTAAACCTAATTTACAAAATCCTTAGTTAATTAAAAAATTTGTAGTAAAACCAGAGTTAACTAACATAAATAATTTTGAAGTAAATACAACACCAAAACCTTGTTATAATTACCAATTGATACAACTCTATCATTTACGAAGATATAAAAGGGATTTATATGGCTTTAGGGGATTGCTGTAGCGGATGGTCTGATTTAAGTGTGACATAAAGCTCTCAACTTTCTACTTCTTATTCTCTCTGTGAAGAAGAGATTTTGGTTAAAAGTTATAATTAGTTAGTAGTTGCATTTACACTAGAATATTAAGAGCAATTTTATTTACTCAAGGAAATAGGATGTGTTTTTGTTTTGAAAAGATAAGTTCATTTTGTAAAAATTTAAAATATAAAAAAGCATAATGACAAAAAACTTGAATACTTATAGCAAGTTGTAGAATATTTGAGGCCATGATATTTATTTTCCTTTTGATTATAGTACCTGCAGATGATGACTCTGAAAAAAATGTATTTAATGTGGCTAAAATTGGCTCATATTTGATGACTTTATGTATTTAAAAAGTGTAAATTATTTACTGCAGGTGTTATATTAACACAAGACTAAAATCTGGATTTTTTCTCCTTATAAAAATGTCAAATTAATCTGATAAAATTCTTTCTGATGTAAGGAGTAGGAAAAGTTCATTATATACCATTTGGAAACATTTCTCTAGAAACTTCTGTATTTTAATGTGCTTAAAACAGCTACGTTACTTATTTTAACAGGGACATGTTTTTTAATATCTTCAATGTTTATTTAAAAATATTGTATTGTCACTTTGATCATTAGATAGCTATATTGTAACCATTAGGTTCACAACATTTATATTTTTTCTTAAGCAGGTAATCAAATGTCTTTTGATAACATTTTGACTTTTGCCCACCCAAAATTATATCCGAAAGTCAGAAAAATTAAAATTTAAGATTTATTTTAGGATGACAAAATAGCACTTTTAGATTTCATTCAAGACACTTGAAAAAGATCATAAAGATTTTCACCTTATAAAATGAGTGATGCTAAAGGAAATAAGACTTCTTTAGCCTATTTCTTCATTAGCTTTATATTTCTGTATGAGTTACATAAAGATGTGGAATCTAAAAAGCTCAACTTTTCCTCATTAATTTAACATAAGTTAAATATTATTGGCATAAATATTTCAGGGACTATATATGTTACCTAATAGAGTAGAGATTATCATGGCCATGATCTGTTCATGCCCTTAGGTGAAACATTGATGAAGTCTTTGTTAAATAATAAAGTATTGCCCTTAATGCAAAATTTTACTCTCCTCTACTTTGATATTCTTTGTTGCTGTAATAAATTCACCCAACCATTTATTGTCATGTGTAGGTAGTTTTTGCTTTCCTCTACACTTGTTTGAAGGTTCTGCAATAAAATAATGACCATACCAGTTACTTCTGAATCTTTTTTTTTCAAGGGTGTCTCTTTTTAGTTCAGAAGCAGATGATTTTATAAAAGCAAAGGACTAACTCCTAATCCCATGGGACAAGTGTCAATTGCATAGGCTTGAAAGAATTCATGAGGGAAATTCAGTTGTTAACAGCTATTGTTTAATATAGAAATGTTTTATATTTTGATGGGTATATTAGAAATCCCTTTTTTTTCTAATTTATCTCTAATCCTCTGTTTAGCACACTATGCTTTTATAACTGAAATACATTATTCAAATGTTATCTGATTTTCACTGTTCTCTGAGAATTCAGAACAATATACTTTTACTGATTCTCTTTATTCTTTATGGTAACATGTTATTGCATGGTTTTCATTAAAACTGTGTCCTTTTTTTCCCTTGGGATTTGATTGGAATCCAGTGCTACACATCTCCTTTTTCAGGTATGAAAATCCACCATTAAAAAACAAGTATTGTACTTTAAATGTTGATCCAATGCCTACCAAGTCTTCCAAGGAAAAGGCCAATCAATACCTGTTGTATGGTTCTAGCCTCATAAGTGATAAGTAAGTTACTTCTAGAAGGCCATGGATCTTGGAATACTTGAGAAACTTGAGAAGACTCCACTCATAAATTTAACTACCTTTTCTACACTTAAGTAAATAATCAAGGTCAAACGTAGTAACACCAATTATTTTTTTGATCAAGAATAACATTTGGATATTATCGATGATCAAAATAAGGTACTGGTATAGAGGATTTAGTTACAGATTAGCATTAAACAATAGTTCTGTGATAGGAGACTTTTAAGGAAAATTAACCAAAACTCAAGTATAAGTTACATATTTTAAAAATTATATTGGGATATTATCTAACAGACCAACCAAAGGATTACTTCATTCTGTTTTGGCTTGTTCATGTACTATTGATTCTATCCTAGATACTGCAAGATTATGTGTTAACTTGCAGTTTTCTCATAATATAAAAAGACAATGCCAAAAGTTATTGCACTGAAGACTATAATTTTTTTTGTCACAACTGATTGTTTACATTAAGAAATTACCCTTGAGTACATTTTATCATACATATAATTATGAGAGTTATTGTATCAAATTTTCATTCCCTTGTTTCCAATAAATTTTTTGGATTTGTATTCAACCACCACAAATACAGTGCAGTTAGAAAAGCTTTTATTTTTATTGTGATTAAATACACATTACATAAAATTTACCATTTAACCATTTTTAAGTTTGCAATTTAGTGGTATTAAGTACATTCAACAATATATAACCATCATCATTATCTATTTTCAGAATTTTTTCATCATCTCAAACAGAAATTCTTATCCATTAAATAATAACTTACCATCCCCACAACCCCTGGTAAACTCTATTCTTTTCTGTCTCTATGATTTTGCCTATTCAAATATATCATACAATATTTCTTTTGTGTCTGGGTTAATTTAGTTAGCATAATATTTTCAAGTTTCATCTACATGGTAGCATACATCAGAATGTCTTTCCATGTTAAGGCTGAATAATATTTCATTGTATGGATAAACATTTCATTTTATTCATTTACATGTTTATGGACATTTGAATGTGTCCTATGTTGGGCTATTATAAATAACGCTGCTATGAATAGTAGTGTTCAGTAACTGTTTCTATTTTCAATGCTTTGGGTATATATTTAGGCATGAAAATGTTGGATCACAGTAATTCTATGTTTAACTATTTCACAGACCAACAAATCGTTTTCTATACCAGCTACACCATTTCACATTTCCATCAGTTATGTACAAGGTTTCCATTTACTGCACGGTCTCAGCAACAATTATTTTCTTTCACTTCTTTTTGTTCTGATAATAACCATCATAATGGGTTTTTTTTAAGTCTTATTTTGAGTATGCATTTTTTTTTTTATTTTTCAATTACAGCTTGTTACAAAGTATACCAGTTTCAGGTGTACATTAAAGTTATTTGTAAGGTGATCACCTTACAAAGTGATCACCCCAATAAATCTATTATCCACCTGACATCATACACAGTTATTATATCATTATTGTCTATATTTCTCATGCTATAACTTACATCCTCATGACAATTTTATAACTGCCAATTTGTATTACTTTATCCATTCTCCTCTTTTATCCATCCCTCCAACTCTCCAGTCTGGCAATCATTAAAACTTTCTCTGCATCTATGAGTGTTTCTGCCCTGCCTGTCTATTCACCTTGTTTTTAGATTCCATATAAGCAAAATCACATGGCACTTGCCCTTCTCCATCTCATCTACTCCACCTAGCGCAAACCCTCCATGTCCATCCATGTCATTGCAGATGGCAAGATTTTATTCTCCTTTCATGACTGAGTAATGTATATATTGTATATATTGTGTGTGGGTATCTCACCTCTTCTTCATCTACTTATCCAGTGATGGACACTCAGGCTACTTCCATATCTTAGTTACTGTAAATAATGCTGCAATGAACATACAAACAATGAACTCACATATCCTTTCAAAATAGTCTTTTGGGTTTCTTTGGATAATATTCCAAAGTAGGATTACTGGGTTTTCCTTGTCTCTTGTTTTAAAGTTTATTTTGAACTGTTATTAGTAATTGCTACCCAAGCTGTTTTGCTTTGTTTTATTTCCATTTTCATGAAATATGTTCCCCACCTTTTTACTTCAGTTCTGTGTGTCTTTCAATCTAAAGTGAGTCTCCTGTAGGTAGAAGGGTCTTGTTTTTTTTTTTTTTATCCATTCAGTCACTCTATGTCTTTTGATTGGAGCATTTAAATCATTTACATTTAAAGTAATTGTTGGTAGATATGCAGTTATAGCATTTTATTATTCATATTCATATTAATCATAATTTTAAACCCTTTTTCTGTTTCCTTTTTCTTCTTAAAGAAGTCCCTCTAACATTCCCTTATAATACTGATTTGGTGTTGATGAACTCATTTAGCTTTTTTTTTTTTCTTGTCTGGGAGCTCTTTATCTGTCCTTCGATTCTAAATAATCGTTTCTCCGGGTAGGGTTATCTTGGTTGTAGGTGCTTGCTTTTTATCACTTTGAATATTTTATGCTAATATCTTCTGTCTTGCAAAGTTTCTATTGATAAATCAACTGATGGTCTTAAGGGAGCTCCCTTGTAGGTAACTGCTTTCTCTTGCCGCTTCTAAGATTTTCTCTTTGTTTTTAACCTTTGGCATTTTACTGATGATGTGTCTTGGTGTGGGTGTCTATGGGTCATCTTGTTTGGGAATCTCTGTGCTTCATGGGCTTGTGTTTTTATTTCCTTCACCAAGTTAGGAAAGTTTTTCAGTTATTATTTTTTCCAAATAGTTTTCAATTCCTTGATCTCTCTCTTTTCCTTCTGGTACCCCTATGATGCAAATGCTGGTATGCTTGATGTTGGCCCAAAGGCTTCCTTACACTATCTTAATATTTTTGGATTCTTTTTTGTTGTTGTTATTCTGATTGGTGTTTTATGCTATCTTATTTTCCCACTCGCTTGACTTGATCCTATGCTTCATCTAATCTATTGTTGATCATTTTAAAAGTATTCTTTATTTCAGTTATTGTGTTTTCTTTTTTATTTCTTTTTATGTTTTCTATCTCCACTTTTATGTTTCTATCTCTTTTGTTAAAGTTGTCATTGAGTTCATCTACTCTTCCCTTAAGTTCGTTGAACATCTTATAACAAGTGTTTTGAACTCTGCATCTGGTAGATTATTTGTCTCCATTTTGTTTAGCTCTTCTTCTGGAGTCTTGTTCTATTTTTTCTTCTGGGATTTTGCTTTCCCATTTTGGCTACCTATTTGTGTTTTGTTTCTAAGTATTAGGTAGGACTGCTATGTCTCCTGGTCTTAGTAGTAGGTGTCCTGTGGAGTCCAGTGCTCCAGTCTTGTTGGTCCCCTGAGCCATATGCTCAAGGTGTATATCTTTTGTATAGGTAGAGTGTGCACTCCTAATGTAGTTAAGCCTTAGTTGCTGCTTGTACATCAATAGGATGGCTTGACCCTCAGGCTGATTGGTTGTGAGAACTGGACAGTGAGGGGCTGACTCTATGAAGCAAAATTTAATTTATCAGGGCTCTAGTGCCTACCCAGTCTGCTCATTGAATGTTTTGTCCTCAGATGTGGCCTGGGAATGTACTCCAGCTAGAGTCTAAGACAGCCACCTTGCTTGCTAGCCAGAGGCTCTTATGAGGGACTCTGCCACAGTTCAAGTTTAGCGGCAAGCCTGTATTCTGCCCAGGACTAACTGGCATGAAGTACCAAGCAATCCATACATAGCTGTCACCCATGTTGGTCTTGAAGGCGTCTTGAGAGAACAAGCTGTGAATTAAATCCAGTTGCTGGTAGTGTTGGGCTTGGGGCTGCTCAGCAAGAGATACAGGGCACACTCAGAGGCCAGATGCTGCTTGTTTGTGTTTTTCGAAACTTTGAGAGATTGTAGGAATGTCTGCAGCATGAATCTAACAGACAATTTGTATAAAAAGCCACCGAAAGTGACTCGGGTCAGCCAGCAATTTGGGTGGGATGAGGTCCAAAGAATCATCTGAAGGGGCTACCAGTGTTAGCCAGGTTGATAGAGACTTAGATATGTTGGCTGCCTGCATCTGCATGGCGAGTGGTGGGGAAGGACTCAACAAAGGAACAGTAGCCTCTACAAACATTTACGTCTGGAATAAAGCTGCTCCTCTAGCCCTGGCCCTGAAGCCAGACAATTCAGTCCCCCCCCCTCTTTTGTCCTTGGTGACTTTCAAGCTTCTATCCCACCAGTGGAGCTCAGAGCGAGTGAGTCCATCAGTGAGTAAATCTGTGTGCAGACCGTTTAAGATAGCCATCCCCAATATTTTTGGCACCAGGGACTGGTGCTCCTGTGAGAAGCTAATGTCTGATGATTTGAGGTGGAGCTGAGGTAGTGATGCTAGCTCTGGGGAGCGATTTCAAATGTAGATTAAGCTTGCTCACCCGCCATTCACCTCCTGCTGTGTGTTCCAGTTCCTAACAGGCCACAGCCTGGTACCAGTTTACAGCCCAGGTGTTGGGGACCCTTGCTTTAAGAGGAAATTCTGGGATTCCTGCAGCCCTTTGTCTCACTCAGCCACAATCCACTGATTTTTACATTCAGATTTTGTGGGAACTTCTTTCCCTGGCATTGGAACCCTGAGCTTGGAAACCCATTGGGGCAGCTGGGACACCTCACTCCTATGAGAGAAACTGCAGTATTGAGATATTCCTCCTGATTCCCAACTGCCACACATGGCTGTGGGACCAGCTCTTTCTGTGCTGGTCCACCAGTCTCTAAGGTGGCTCCCTCTGTATGTCCTTAGCTGTAGAACTTTTGTTTAGCTAGACTTCAGGTGATTGTCAATGATGGTTGTTTCTGTAGTTTAGCTGTAATTTTGATGCCTCAATGTGTTTTGCTCCTATATCTTGAAGGACTAATGATATTGGAGATCTTTTCATATGCTTATTGGCCATTTGTGTTTCTTCTCTAAAAAGATGTCTTCAAGCTCTTTGCCCATTTTAAAATTTGTGTGTGTGTATGTGTGTGTTGAGTTATAGGAGTTTGTAAAATACATTCTAGATATTAATCCATAATATATATATTATTTGCAAACATTTTCTCTCATTCTGTGAGTTGTCCTTTCACTCTCTTGGTAGAGTTCTTTGATGCACAAAAATTTTCAGTTTTATTGAAGTCTAAATTATTTATTTATTTTCTTTAGTTCTCTGTGCCTTTAGTATGATATCTAAAAATTCATTGCCAAATCCAATTTTAATAAAATTCTCTTCTATGTTTTCTAGTTTTAGCTCTTACATTTAGGTCTTTGATGCCTTTTGAATTAATTTTTGTATACGATTTAAACTTAGAATCCATCTTTATTTTTTTTTGCATGTAGACATCCAATTTTCTCACCATTATTGAAAGATATTAACCAGTTTTGACTCTAACCCAGCTAATACCAATATTAAAGATATATAATTACCTATTTAAATAGAAATAAAGAAATTGAGGAAATTAGATGATGATTTTTTTCAATGATGTAAATTTGCACTTCTTTAGACACATTTGAGAGGTAAAGTATATCATACTAAATTCTATTCTTTTTTGATATTTCTTTTTCTCTTGGTTACTAAGGAATGTTTACTGTGTTTTAAAGCAGGAGTCGCCAACCTTTTTGGCACCAGGGACTGGTCCTATGAGAATCTAATGCCTGATGATATGAGGTGGCACTAAGGCACTGGGGAATGGCTGCAAATACAGATGAAGCTTTGCTCTCTTGCCTGCCACTCACCTGTTGTGCAGTTTGGCTCCTAAATAGGCCATGAACTGGTATCAGTCCATGGTCCAAAGGTTGGGGATGCCTTCTTTAAGCAACATTAAGAGGAAAAAGAAAGGGAAGTTAGTGAAATCCAATGAAATTAAACATTTACAAAAAAATTAGATAAAATTTTTAATACATTTTCTTTGGCAAATAGTAAAGTCTATATTTTAAATTTACCTTTTGTTGAACTGGATTAACATTTATGAGATTTAAATAATATATCTTTACATGCATGAAACAAAGCCAAATTCATAAATCAAAGCAAAAACCAGACTTTATATTTTGCTACCAGCTCTAAATATGCAGATGTTCTCTCCTTATAAGTATGAGAGCCCTTCAGCTAAGGAATTAGAATCTTTCTTCATTCACAGGAGAAACTAGAGTTAGCCACGTGTTTTTCCAGTACTTTTCCTAAAATTTATTTTCATAATTAGGTGCTATTGCTTCTTCCATTATCTCTCAAATGAAATGTAGCAGCAAATCATTCCTATATTTTAAGGTTTTAAAAAAATATTTCTTTATTTTTAAATTATGTTTGAATACAATATTATATTAATATCAGGTGTATGATATAGTGATTAGACAGTTATATAACTTACTCAGTGATCACCTCGATAAATCTATTATCCACCTGATGCCATAAATAGTTATTGCAATATTATTGACTGTATTTCTTATGCTTTATTTTACAACCTCATGACTTTTGTAACTACCAATTTGTACTTCTTAATTCTTTCCCTTCTTTCATCTTTAAGTTTTAAATGCACCAATAATTGGGCTCACTGTCAACAACTGCAAATATTTGATTATTAGTGTACACGTCACTACAATAATCTTGGGTTGTTATTACAGAAATAAAATAAATAACTACAGTTAATTCAAACAAAGCAAATAAAATTGAAATTAAAGAACTCTAATTAAGAGAGGTGAAAAAATGGCCTAGATGATAAAGGTTTTGTTCATCCTCCTTGCAACCAAATCAAAGTTGTGAAAGAACATGAAACAAACAGTAAGCAAAGTCACCTGGGATCTAGATAAACAGAAACACTACAACTAGGAAGGAGAAATAAGAAACAAACCTGTAATAGTAGAATGTAAGAGGGGGGCAAAGAATGAGGCTACCTGGTCCTGAACAGCTGAGTGGAACAGAGGCTGTGGCAGCTGCAGCCAGCAGCTTCAGACAACCTCTAAAAGGGGCCACATCTGTGAGCAGACTTTTGCGGTGATGGACCTGCTTGCTCTGAGTACCAGAACCTGGTCAGCTGCTCGTGGGTACCAGGACTTACAGGAGGACACTAAGTTGTCAGAACAAGAGCAGGAGGCAAGGCGCTTTCCAGGGCAGAACTTCTTGCAGTATCCATTGTTCTTCACTTGAGCTCTCCCTACTCCCAGTGTGCAAAATGCAGAACTGCTTATAGCTAGACGTCATCAAACTAGATTACAGAGGTTGCTCTGCCCAGAGGATTCCCTTAAACTCTGCCTCCTCCAACTCGAGGCAAGTCCAGTGCTCCTTGCTGAGCCAACTCCAAGACCACACTGGTGGCAGCTGACTGTAATTTCTGGCATGGCCTCTTGAGGCAACTATAAGCACAGCAATATTTGTGGATTGCTTGCTTAATCTTAACAGGTGGCCCCAGAGGGCTGAGGCTAAATTTGGCCTGCAGCTGAACCCCTCTCAGGATTGTGCTACTGGAACACCTACCACACAATGCTGTACTAATAATACTAGGAGACTTAAGAGCTCTGCTTAGTACATAGAAATAGACACAGAAAAGGAAGCCAAAGTGGGAAGACAAAGAGAGAACAGAACAAAGATCCAGAAATAATGGAGTCAAGCAATCTAACAGATGCAGAGTTCAAAACACTGATTTAGAGATGCTCAATGAAGTTGGGAGAGTGTAGATGAACTGAGTGAGAACTTAAACAAAAAAATCAAAGGCACAAAAGTGGAAATGGAAATTATAAAAGGGAGCCAGTCAGAAATGAAGAACATGATAGATGAAGAGCATATTAGAGGGAATAAAGAGAGTGGATGAAGAATAGGATCGAATCACTGAATACAGAGTATGAGAAAACCAAGGACACTAATCAGAATGGCAAGAAAAAAGAAGTCAAGACATAATAATAATTTAAGGATCTATGGAACACAATTAAATGTAAAAATATCCATGTCATAGAGGTACATGAAGAAAAACAAGATGTTGAAGACCTATTTGAAGGAATAATGAATGGAAATAGACATATAACCTGGTGAAAGAGTAGGCATAACAACTCCAGGAAGCTCAGAGTCCCAAAATAGGTGAACCCAAAGAGGCCCACACCAAGACACATCATAATTAAAATGCCAAAGGTTAAATATAAAGAGAGAATCTTAAAAGTGACAAGAGAAAAGCAGTTAGTTTACAAAGGAGCACCCATAATAATGACAACTGATTTTCTCGGAGCTATTCAGGACTGAAGGGTTTGGCACAAAATATTCGACGTGATGAAAACCCAGAACCTACAACCAAGAATATTAATCAGTAAAGCTATCATTTGAATTGAAGAACCTTCTCAGATAATAATAATGATATAATAATATAATAATAATAATAATAATAATAATATAATTTGAAGGAACTTATCAACACCAACTTTACAGGAAATGTTGGAGGGGTTTCTTTAAGATAAAAAAATATGTATAAAAAACATGAGTAAATAATAGAACAACTATATTCCTATCAACAAATACCTCAAATTATTAAGTACTCCAACCAAAAGATAGAATCATTGAATGGATTAGAAAACAAGACCCTTACATATGCTGCCTAAAGAGATTCACCTCAGATTAAAAGACTGAAAGGAAGGGGATGGAAAAGATATTGCCTTGATGGACATGGAGGATATGGCACTGAATGAAATAAGTCAGATAGAGAAAGACAAATATCACATGATTTCATGTACATGTGGAATCATGTACACTCCTTGTAGGAGGAGGGGGAAGGTACAGCGAATTCCCTGATTAGCCTGCCTGGAAGTGTCGGAACTTCTAGCAGCTGGCAGCAGTGCCCAGTCATCAGGGCAGAGTCCAGTCATCAGGGCAGAGTCCAGTCATCAGGGCAGAAAGCAGAGAAGTGGGACGGGACCACAGAGAAACAACAGTTGATTTTTACCGGCCTCAGCTGAAAAACCTAGGCTAAGCCGCAGCCCCAAATTCCCAACCCAGAGGCCCCTCCCTCTTACCCTCCAAGACCAATCAACATAGAGCCCCAGGAGAATCTGAGCAAAACACTACCAAAACTGTTGCTGACATTGACAGGGACTGAAACTGAAAGTAGCAAGTGTGACTAAATAGCTACAAGAATTTTTTTTAAAAATGTAGGCTTTATATAAAGCAGGGATCCAAGAAGCTTAGACACCACCTATTGGAAACAAAAAGGAAAGCACTTTCTTTGCAGCAAGCTAAAAAGAGACCTTTATATAATAAATCTTTTTTCTGGAAAAACAACATACATTTCCATTAATGCACAGGCAGAAGGATAATCCATTAAATACCATGAACAACCAAGGTGGCAAGGCATGGCAGAAAGAAACAGAAAAAATCTCCAGAAAATAAGTTTACAGACATAGAAATATGTGACTTAAATGACAGAGAATTCAGGATGATACTTCTGAAAAAAATCAATGAGATTCTAAACAACTCAAATCAACAATCTCAGGAATTGAAAAACAACTAGAAGAGCAGAGCAAGTAGGTTGAAACCCTCAAAAGGAACCAAATAGAACTTCTGGAAATGAAGGACACATTGCAAGACTTGAAAAATGAAATAGTAAGCTTGGGAAAAGAGTCAACCAAATGGAGGAAAGGATTGGTGATATTGAAGACAGAAATCTAGAAATAAATCAGAAGGAAGAAGTGAGAAACTGAAGACTGAAAATTAATGAAAGAGAAATACAAGAACTAGCTGATACCATCAGGAGAAGAAACTTAAGAATACTGAGCATAACTGAAGGTGAAGAAAAGGGGCAGGGACTAGAAAGCATTTTCAGACTAATAGTGGACGAGAATTTCTCAAATCTAAGGAATGAGCTGGAGCTTGGAATTCAAGAATTCAACAGAACACCCAATTATCTCAACCTAAAAATGCTTTCACGAAGACACATTGTATTAAAGTTATCAAAAGTCAACTACAAAGACAGAATTCTCAGGGCAGTCAGGGAAAAGAAGACAGTAACTTATAGAGGAAACCCCATTAGATTATTCTCTAATGTCTCAGCACAAAAATTGAGGGAATTCTCCACTATGAAGCCTGCACTCCAGAAAATACTGAAAGGTGTCAGCTCACCTAAAACAAAACAATAACAACGAAAAACTACATAATAGTAGTAAAGTGACTATCAGGCAAATAGAAGTAGAAGAGTGAAACCCTTACTAAGAACAGGACATTATAAGCTTAAATAATAAGAAGAGAATTGCTATAGCAAGATGGTAAGGAATGTTCAGCATACATAGGGACAAATTGAGATAACAATGGCTGAAAAGGGGAGGACTCAAAGATCCAAATTCGCAAAGGGGAAAGGAGATAAGGCACATGCAGAAGAAAATGGACGACTGTATGTGTGTATGTGTATATGTGTGTGTGTGTGTGTGTGTATATATATATATATATATATAGTTATAGTTATATATTAATTATATATATAACTATTCTTTTCATATTTGAAATGGCAATCACACACTAAAAAATTCAGAACTGAAAGTACATAACATAAAACAAAAAGAACCAGACACAAAACCCAAAAAGCCACCAAAATAAAGAAAACAGAAACGCAAGGACAAGGAAGCAACAGAAACACTGAGATACCAGAAAGTCAAAGATAAAATGGCTATAAGAAGAACTCGTATTTCAGTAATCACTCTAAATGTAAATGGAATAAACTTACCAATAAAAGGCACAGAGTTTGCATATTGGATCAAAAAAACAAAAACCTAACCATATGCTGTCTCCAGGAGACACAGCTTAGTTCCAGGACAAATATAGACTCAAAGTGAAAGGGTGGAAAATGATATTTCAAGCAAATGGCATTCAGAGAAAAGTGGGAGTAGTGGTACTAATATCAGATGAAATAGACTTCAAAATAAAAAAAGATAAGAAAGATACTGAGGGACACTTCATAATGATAAAGGGAATCACTCACAAAAAGACATAACACTTATTAAATCTATGCTCCTAATCAGGGAGCCCCATGATTGAATGGGCTTTCATCCCAGAGACACAGGGATATTTCAACATATGCAAATCGATTAATGTGATACACCACATAAACAAATTTAAAAATAAGAATCATATGATCATATCAATAGATACAGAAAAAAACCTTTGACAAGATACAGCATCCATTTATGATCATAACACTTAACAAAATTGATATAGAAGGAAAGTATCTTAACATAAAGGCCATCTATGACAAACCCTCACCAAGATTAACTTAATGGTGAAAAACTAACAATCTTCTGTCTAAGATCAGGAAAAAGACAAACTTGACCACTATCACCAATGTTATTCAATATAACATTGGAGGTCCTAGCGAATGCAATCAGGCAAGAGAAGATATAAAAGCATTTAGATAGGAAAATGAAGAACTCAAACTGTCATTATGTGTGGGTGACATGATTCTCTATATAGAAAACTCTAAAGACTCCACAAGAACACTATCAGAAAAAATATGCAACTACAGTAAAATTTCTGGATACAAAATCAATGTTCAAAAATAAATAGTGTTCTTATACACTAATAATAAAACATCAGAAAAAGAAGTGGAAAAATAATCCCTTTTGCAATTTCAACAAAAATTAAAATACCTAGGAAAATAATTTAACAGAACATGTGAAGGATCTATATAATGAAAACTATAAGATCCTATTAAAAGGAAATTGAAGAGATACAAAAGAAATAGAAAGATATTCCATGTGTTTGGATGTAAGAATCAACATAGTTAAAATGACCTTATTATCTAAAGCATTATACAGATTTAATGCAATCCCATCAAAATTCCATCAGCTTTTTAAAAAGGAAATAGAATAAAAAGTTAGCAAATTTTTATGAAATCACAAATGACCCCAAATCACCAAAGCCATCTTGAAAATAAAGAATGAGGCTAAAGGCATCACTCTACTTGACTTCAAATTATACTACAGAGTGACAATAATCAAAACGTCATGGTATTGACAGAAAAACAGACACACAGATCAGAATAGAGGTCCAGAAGTAAACCCTTGTTTATATGGCAATTAATTTTAGACAAAAGAGCCAAAAACATACATTGGAGAAAGGAAAGCCTCTTTAATAAATGATGCTGGAAAGCCACCTGCCAAAGAATGAAACTAGACTATTATCTATCACCACATACAAAAATTAACTCAAATGGATTAAGGACCTGAATATAAGTCCTGAAACAAAAATTTGCATAGAAGAAAAATGAGTGCTAAACCTAAGGACTTTGTACTTAAAGAGGATTTTATGAATTTGACCTCCAAGGTAAGGGAAATAAAAGCAAAAATAAATGAATAGGACAATATCAAACTAAAAAGCTTCAGTACAGCAAAAGAAACTGTCAATGAGGTAAAGAGACAACCATCTGAATGGGAAAATATATTTTCAAGCAATGCCTCTGATAAGGGCTTAATATCCAAAATATCAATTACAACAAACAACAGAAGCAACAAAACAAAAAAACAATCCAGCCAAAAAATGGGCAGAGGACCTGAACAGATACTTCTCCAAAAAAGACATTCAAATGGCCAACAAACATGAGAAGATGCTCAACATCGCTAAACTATTAGGAAAATACGAATCAAAACCACAATGAGATACGATCTCACACCTGTTAGAATAGCTGTTATCAACAGACAAGTAATAACAAATGTTGGAGAGGATGCAGAGAAAAAGGAACCCTCATACACTGCTGGTGGGACTGCAGATTGGTACAGGCACTATAGAAAAAGTATGGAGTTTCCTCAAAAAACTAAGAATTGACCTATTATATGATCCAGCAATCCCTTTACTGGGTATTTACCCTGAAGACTTGAAAACCCATATCCAAAAAGATATTTGCACACTAATGATCATAGCAATGTTATTGACAGTGGCCAGGACATGGAAGCAACTACTGAAGTGTCCTATAATAGATGATTGGAGAAAGAAACTTTGGTACATATATACAAGGGAACGTTTATTCAGCCATAAGAAGAGATGAAATACTGCCATTTGTGACAACCTGGATGGACCTCGTGATAATCATGTTAAGCGAAATAAACCAGACAGAAAAAGTTGAAAACCATGTGATATTACTTATAAGTGGGATATAAAGCTAAAAACAACAAACAAATAGGACAAACATACAGAGACTCATGGACATGGACAATGAACCAGAGATTGAGTGGTGGGAGAAGGAGGGAGAGAGAAAGGTAGATGGGATAAAAAGGGTCAAATATGTAGTGACAGAAAAAAATCTGACTATGAGTGGTAGACACATGATGCAATACGTATATGCCTTACTGTTGAATTGTACACCTGAAACTTACTGGATTTCCTTAATGTCACCATAATAAAAACACATAAATTAAAGAAAATCAAAAAATAAACGGAATTAGAAAACTTTGGAAGGGAAACTTTAAACATGTCAAAAAAAGTAAAAAATAATATGAATAATTGCTATTAAATACTTGTGGTTGTCAATATACCAGGTATTGGAAAATAAATTCATAAGCTTAAAATAAAATTTTAAAAAAAAGAAATTGTTGCAAGAACATGCTGAATTTTTAATATATCGTTTGCTCCTTTGTTGTTTTAGTTGCACAGTACACTATGTGTAAGGCCAACATGATGAAAATAATAAGCAAAAGTTTATTAATGTGATCATTTTGTTCCCAAACTAAGGAAAAAAATGGCTATTTTGGGTTAGAAATTATGTATTATATATAATTTCCTCTTCTTTCAAGTCATAGCATTATCTAGAAATTCTTTTCTCCCTCTGGCTTTCATGAGAATTTTTTTTATATATAATTGATGCATCATTTTAATTGTTACTCATAGACAGCATTAGGATTTTGTAGTGATTCCATTGTTTTGTTTTGAAAAAAATGTGACTCTTAAAAATGAAATCAATTGTGTTTTTAGAAATTATATTATCAAGGCAAAGGACATGTCTAAAGAAAAATCTTGAAAACAACAATCGATAGCCAATAAGATTAACTCAACTCAAAATTAAATAAGCAAATTATTAATGTACTATACTCTGAAACATCAGGAAACATCAGCATAAAAAAGACAATATAGGAGAGAGAAAAACCATTAAGTAATTTAAAACTAAGTGTAAGATGAGTATGAAATTACTACATATACAGCAAAGCCTGGAGAAATCATGGTAAATGTCAGTTAATTTTTATGGGCTTAAAGACACAATACTGAATTTTCTGAGCTAAATTTCAGAGAGATGGAAATTCTAGGTGTCAGATAGTTTAAGTAAATTTATGGTAGTTAGAAAGTTTGGACTGTGTTCACAAACAATAAATTCCATATGACTGTGACACTGGGGACTGATGTGAACATGGAAGAAATGCAGAAAGTAAAGGAGAGAAGTGTGGAATGGTAATTTGTATCATTAGAGTGCATTATAATTTTACTGTCTAGGCCATAATGAGGCTTTAAAAGTTTTTGCATACATAACTGACATAATCGGATATTTAAGCTGTAGAAAAATTAATTATAGCAAAATGTAGTAAATGCTGAAAGTGGGAGGAAATAAAAGACTGTATAGTAAACTTAGAAATATTATAAAAATCGACTGAAGAGCTTAAACAAGAAAATTATTTCTTCCAGGAGAAAGGATAGGAAACAATTAATAAACATTATAGAGAGAAAATTGGTGAGACTTGGTGACCAATTAAAAGTGGGAAGTAAGGAAATAATTTAATAGAACTCTGAGGTGTTGAGTCTGTGTTACTGATATCTTTTGCAGAGATAGAAAAATTGTTGAAGTAAAGCATTTTGAGGACAAGTAATTTTGTATTCAATTCAATTTGATTTCTGGAAAATATTCTCTTTTATACTTTTATTGATGGCAAAATTCAAAAATAGTAAAAAGCACATCTTAAGTTGATGGCTTGATGAATTTTTATTTGTTGTTGGTGTGTATTGTACATATTCATGTAACTAAATGTCTATCCCTCCTCCCAAAATTACCTCCTGTCCCTTCCCAGTCTATAACATACCTTCTCAAGCAACCATTGCTCTAATTTCTCTTATCAAACATTAATTTTGTCTATTTTTAAAATTCCTAAACATAAAATTATACAATATAATCAATTTTATGCATAACTTTTTTTCATTCACTATATTGCGATTAATGTGTGTTGGTTTGTTTAGTTTCTTTTTGACATTATTGTGTGGTATTTTATTATATGAATATATTGCAATTTATTCATTATTATTATTGATGGATATCCAGACTTTTTCCATTATTGGACTATTGTGAACAAGCTTCTGTGAAAACATTTAGTACAGATATCTTTTATTTATTTATACATGCACTAATTTTTCCTAGGAATGGTATTTCTAAGAATATGTTTATATTAATATTTGTCAAGCAGTTTTTGAATGAGATTGTACAAATTTGCACTCCCACAACCAGTGTATAAATGTTTTGGTTAATTCATAACCTTGACAACACATAATTTTAACTTCTTTTTTCATTTAGCTATGTAATGGATAGATGATCATGTATTATTATGGTTTTAAATTGCATTTCCTTATGTTACACCCTTTTTTTTTTTATGGTTTACATGGTATTCTCCATTATCTGTTAATCTATATGTGTTTTTTATTTTTTAAGTAATTCTCTTATAAACAGTATAAAATTAGGTCTTTTCCTTTTTTAATTTAGCCTTAAAAGGACTTTATTCTAGTTGAAGAATTTAGTCTTTATATTTTTAAAATTTAATATTTATAATATATTATAATAAATATAATGCTTATATTTTATAATGCAAATATAAATAAATTATATTTAATATAATTACTAATTTGGCAGGAATTAAGCTTGCTATTTTATCTTTCTTAGTTCATCATCTTTTTTTACCTTCTTTTAAAGTTTTATCATTCCCTTTTATCTCCTTTCTTGACTTTTAACTATTACACTTTTGTAGTATGTTTCCAGTGGTTAACAATTTACAGCTTAATGAACAATATAAATATCTTGCAAAATTATTATTTTTATATCCCTCAATCCTTTTTTTTATTAATATTGCCATATATTTTACTTGTGCATGTTAAAAATTTTTCAATATATTGATAATACCAATTTACTTTAAGCATTAAAATATATATATAAACTTACATTTCTACTTGTGTGTTGAAGTAGAACCAGTAAATATGCAAGGAGAGCTAATTCTTCCTATAGGGGTTCTACAAATTCCAAGACTGTGAGTGATCTCTCTCAACACAAGCAAGTTTCCCCCATCCATGAAGAGTCTGTCTCTCCACCAACACATGTTAAGAACTGACAACACTCTCAGCTACTCGATTGCTGACCCTGTTGGAAGGGCTTACCCTAGAATTTATTTCCTTTAGATTTCTTTGCATCTAAAACTCATCAATGTGTTAAAAAGTATATATAAATTTTTAGTCTACCTTTTTAATCTACTTTTTATAGCTGGAGCAATGTGACATATGTGGAAACTGTCAGAATTTTATATAAAACATTAACATTTTTATGACTTTTATGTAGAATATTTATATTATATTGAGTTCTGCCAAAACATCATTGCTATTAGTTACTTTTAGGATACATGGTATCTTCATAAATAAAACTCTAAGTTTAGTGATATACTCAGGATATACAAAACATAGTCATTTGTCAGAATGTTTATTTATTATCATAAAGAATAAATGCTATATGTCAACCTGTTTTCCCAAATTCTTAAGATAGAATATAACATATAAAATGTTTTGCAAATTATATAAACTTTTTTATGTAAATTTTTTATTATAGTGTTTTATAAAAAATGCTAATTACTTTTGAAAAGGAGTATACATATGACATGAGTTTTTCATGAGACTGAAGATTTTATAGATGTATAGATTATTAATATTTATTTAGTAAACATTTATATTTATATTACATATACATTTATAATTTCTGTATTATAAAATACATCTATATTTATGTAAAAATATTGGTAAAGGCTCTGAATGCTTCAGAGTACATAAGATAAGAAAGTCAAGATGTTTTAATATTTAAAGAATGAATTATTTTGGAGGGCAAGAGAAAATGTTGGCGACTAAATTGTGGTTAACTGTTTGCTTGTTTTTGTTAGTTAGAGCTTTCCCCAAATATATAAATGTAACTATTTTAGAGAGACTGTTCTTTCTCTTATTCACCAATGCCTTGATATTATGAAAGCAAAGGCATAGGCATATAAAATCTTTGGTACCAACTGTTTTTCATAGGGAGCATTTTTGATAACCATAGGATTTAAAAATTAGTCCCTATCCTTGTATTGAACAGTTTGTTGTGTAGGAGATATGTGTTGGCTTAAATAAAGAGAAAGCACAGGAATAAAAATAAAAAGATTCTGACATTAATTCTTGGTTCTGCTGTTAATATGAACTAACTATATATATTTTTTCAGGCTACAATTTCTTCTTAGAATAAGAATAATTCAAACTTGCTTAAAGTTTATAAGATGACTATAATGTTTAGTTTGAGTTTCACAATGACTATGGGACATATGCGAGTTTGCTAGAACAGATACAATTATTTTGTTGTACAGATACAAAACTATATTTGGGAAGTAAAGAGATTTGCACATATCCACATCAAAATGAAATAGGGCTTCAAGATTGGCAAAATGACGTATATGATAGAGGCTTTGTTCATCCTCTCTTGTGAACATATCAAAAGTGTGATGGAACCAAGGAGCAAACAGCAAGCAGAATTGCCTGGTCTAGATGAACAAAAACACTACAGCTAGAAAAAGAAATAAGACATCCACCTGCAATGGTAAAAGGTAGGAGAAGACAAAGACACGAGGCTGTCTCATGGAGCTGCCAAGTGGGACAGAGGCTACTGCAGCAGCAGGGGACAGCTGCAGACACCTTTTAAAGGGGCTGACAAGACTTTTCACAGTGACTTACTTGCTTGTTCTGAGCACAAATGATGGGCTGGCTGCTCAGGAAGAATCAGAATCTTACAGGGGTACACTGATTTGTCAGAGCAAGGGCCCGAGGAAAGGATTTCTCACAGGCAGAAATGCTGGCGGTATCTATTGTTTTTCTGTTGAGCCCTGCACTATCCCAGCATACAGACTTAGTACCACCATAGCAGAGATTTCATTAAACTGGGTTATAGAGGTCATTTCGCTAAGAGTATTCTCTGACATTCCACTTCTCCCAAATCGGGGCCCTACCTCAGCCACAACCAGTGGTGTCCCCAGCGAGTCTTGTGCACCCTGCTGAGCAAATCCAAGACAAACAGTGGTGGCAGCTGATCTTGGTATCTGGCGTGGCCTTTGGAGGCAACTATAGCATAGCACCTGTGGATTGCTTGCTGAATCTTAACAGG
This sequence comes from Eonycteris spelaea, assembly GCA_003508835.1. Lineage (NCBI taxonomy): Eukaryota > Metazoa > Chordata > Mammalia > Chiroptera > Pteropodidae > Eonycteris > Eonycteris spelaea. The sequence goes on along the minus strand of PUFA01000306.1, from coordinate 1,316,646 downwards.
TTGCCCCAGAGGGGCACAGGTTGGGGCTAAATTTGGACTGCAGCTGAACCCCTCTTAGGACTGTGCTGCTGGACACCTACTACGACACAAGCAGGAGAGTACTGGGAAGATGGCAGACTAAGTAAAAGCAGGTTTGCCTCCTCCCATGTTCACAATGAAATTACAACCAAATTATAAAATAATCAACGTGGAGAATCACTTCAAGTCCAGCTGATTGAAATACCTATGTCTGATAATATAAAGGAGCCACATGGAAGCCAGTAGGAGGGGCAAAGATGTGAATCGGGCTAGATTCACAACCACGGGTGGTAGAGGATCACCAGGAGGGAGAGCGAGGCTACAGAGGCTCCTCTGAAAGAGAGAGGGGTCCTAACTTCATTCTGGGGCTCCCAAGCCTAGGGAAGAGGAGATTCCAATAACTCTGACTAAAAAACAGAGGGGATTCCAGATGTCTGGGCGAGGTGGAAGGAGACTAAAATCCTAGATGCCCCTTTGAAGGACACATGCACAAGTTTTATGACCTGTGGACACTCACCCGGGACTCCAGAGGTGGGGCAGAGGCTTGCAGTTTCATACCAACAAAGTCTGCATTACCCGGTGCCCGAATAAGGGCTGGAAGGGAAGCCACCATTGTGTCTTAGTCTGGGCCTCTTGCCAAGCAATCTACAGACTGCTCCAGCTTGACTATGCAGACTCCTCCCACAGGGCCATTAGGAAGCACTGGCCTGAGGAGATCAGCCCGTCCCACCCAACCTGCAGATTTTCCTGGGCTTTTGTTGCTGAATGGATGCCACACCCTGTGTCTATTCAGGGCCAAAGATTTGTAGCTGGAGGCCAGCACTGTGAGTGCACAATTTTAGAGAAATTTTCAGGCAGATCACTGCTGCCAACAGAAATTTGGTTGGATATCAGGGATTATTGGGCAAGTCCCAGACAGCAGCTGGTCTCGCTATGATCCTGAACTTCTATAGGAACACGTGAACAGTTACCGAAGTTGCAGCAAGACTGAGGCTGTATTGATCTGATTACCATTGTCCCCTGAGACCCTGCTCTGCCCTCCCCACAAATTGCCCCAGGTGGCCCATTGACAGTGAATCACCATTGCCCTGCCCCTTCACTCCCATACCCCCTCAGGTCTCCCAATCCATACAGGCAACAAACTGGCTAGCACATGGTGGGCACTGCATGGAAATCAGTTGTAGGCACAGGGGTCTCTTTGATTGCCAAACAGCATCTAGTCTCGCTATGATAATGTGACTACAGTGGGAACTTTCAAACACAGAAGTTGCAACAAAACTGAGGCTGTATTGGCCGGACAGACCTTGTCTCCATGAGATCCTGCTTCACTCAAGCCACAAAGTACCTGTAGCCCATTGACAGGCAGCTTCACGTGCCCTGCTTGGCTCTGTGCAAGCAACAGGCCTTGGCTAGCACAGCGGGTGCATTTTGGGGAAAACAGTGCGGGCATACTGTAATGCCCTGGTTTGGAACTCCATGAGCCAAGAAGGAAACTGACACCGATGCAAGCGCAAGAGGGAGTTTATTGACAAACTCGAGTTTGGACTCCACTCGTTCACTGACACAATAGTGGTTGAGAGGAGCCCCGACCAAGGGGCTGGGACCTAATTTAAAGGGTAAAACCGCAAGCCTTGGGGAGATGCCTTGGAGTTACCTGATTGGGGGGTTAGGTTGACCTTTAAAGGGATTGGGTGGTAGGTTGTTGGGTCCGCGTGCAAAAGGGGGTCATGTGCAGTTGGGGCTGCGTATAGAGGGGGCCGTGCGCAGAAAGGGCTGAGTGCAGAAGGTAGGGCCGAGTGCAGAAGGTGCCGGGTGCAATAATCAGAATATGTGCAGGAGAAAATAAGGGTGGGGGTGCCTTAATGGCCCACTGATTAGCTGGCTTGGCTGGTTTGGCCAGGTGGTAAGGCATTGTTCTTGACCACTGGCCTTTGGAGAACTTTTCGTACAATTCATCTTGGGATCACTCAGAAAAATGGAATCATTCCAGTCTTTCACATACCAATGCTGCCTGAACAAGCTGCAATATCTCTTGAGGAGATCACGGAGGTCTGTATTAGCCTGAGAGCCCTTGTCTCCCTGAGCTCCTGACTCATCTAATATACAAAGTGCCTGCTACACATTGATAGGTAGCTGCTCCTGTCCTGCAGTGGTTCATTAAGGTCAAAGGTGGGCAGCAGCAGACCTTGCTATGCCTGGAAACTTGTACAGGGAGCCATAGAGACAACTCTGGTATATAAATTGACACTACAGTGGTAGGGAGAAATTTACTCAATAGACCCAGGAGATTCCACTCAACATGCATATCATCCAGAGGCTCATCCAGTTTTAGAGACTTACATGCAACTGACAGACTGTGTCAGGCCTTGAGGAGTGCTGGTCCCTCTGCTAAACTGCCCTAGGTAAGGGACGAGGGATAACCAGACCTCTGCTTACAGCGTTGTCTCTTCCACTTACCTATAGATCCAGCATAGGCAACAAAACATCTGCGGATCACTTTGTGGTTCCCACCATATAGCCCTGAGCAATCAAAAGCAGCAGTTGACCTTGGCTCCTGGGGATTCCCTCCCAAGGAGCCAATAACCATCACATCTGGAGGCTGGCACCAGACCACAACAGAGCCAGCTCCATTAGTAGTACACACAAAGGGTGGTTGCAACGAGTACATAAACCTGCTAGGGCAATTCAGTTAGCCCCAACAGGGCAACTCTTATATAGCCAATTCCCACAATTAGTCAGCTTGAGTGTTAATTCCAGTCACTGATGTACTAACAACAATAAAAGTGTCAACAACAGAAGATCACACACAACCCACACGAAGATCACATCCAGAGTCCCCAGCATAGGGGATCAGGGAGTATGCACCAGTGGACCACAAAGGACACCTTCCACATTAAGCCAAGGTTAACAGATAAAACAAATATTCCTTACACATAGAAATAAACGCAGAGAGGCTAATAAAATGAGAAAACAAAGAAGATGAAACAACAGGAGAAAACTCCAGAAAATAAGCTAAATGAAATGGAGGCAAGCAACATACCAGAGACAGAGTTCAACATAATGGTTATAAGGATGCTCAACGAACTTAGGGAGAATGGATGAACACAATGAGAACCTCCAAAGAGAGATAGTAAGCATTAAAAAGGACATAGAAACCATAAAAAAGAACCAGATAGAAACAAAGAATACAATAACTAAAACAAAGAATACACTAGCAGGATTCAATAATAGATTGGACGAAGCAAAAGATTGAACCAGCAAACTGAGACACAAGGTAGCAGAATATACCCAATCAGAACAACAAAAAGAAATAAAGAAATTAAAAAAAATGAGAATAGTTTAAGAGATCTCGGGCAACATGATGCATAACAATATCTGAATCATAGGAGTACCTAAAGGAGAAGGGAGAGAGCAAGGGATTGAGAATCTATTTAAAGAAATGACAGGAAACTTTCCTAACTTGGCAAAGGAATTAGATGTACAAGTTCAAGAAGTACAAATAGTCTCAAACAAGAGGATTTCAAACAGAGCCACACAAGACACATCATAATTAAAATGCAAAAGTCAAAGACAAAGAGAGAATCTCAAAAGCAGCAAGAGAAAGGCAACTAACTACTCCCCACCTCCCCATAAGAATGTCCAATGACTTTTCAGTGGAAACTTTGCAGGCCAGAAAGGACTAGCAAGAAATGTTCGAAGTTATCAAAAACAAGAATCTACAACCACAAATACTCTACCCATTAAAGCTTTCAATTACAAAGGAAAGTGAGGTAAAGAGCTTCCTAGACAGGGAAAAGCTTAAGGAATTCATCACCAACAAGCCAGTTACAAGAAATGTTGAGGGCTTCTGTAAAAACGAAAAGGGTGAAAAATAGAAATAATAAATATGAATATAAAATGGCAGTAACTATGTACCTAGCAGTAATCACTTTAAATATAAATGGATTAAATGATCTAATCAAAAGATATAGGGTAGCTGAATGGATAAGAAAACAAGATCCATGCATATGTTGTCTACTAGAGACCCACTTCAGATCAAATGACACTCACAGACTGAAAGTAAAAGTATGGAAAAAGATATTTCATGCAAATGAAAATTAAAAAAAAAAGCTGTGGTAGCAATACTTATATCAGATAAAAGAGACTTTAAAACAAAGGCTATAATAACAGACAAAGAAGGGCATCACATAATGATAAAGGGATTGATAAATCAAGAGGACATAACTCTAGTAAACATATATGCACCCAACATAGGAGCACCTACATACATAAAACAATTATTGACTGACATAAAAGGAGAGATAAACAGTAATACACTCATAGTAGGAGACTTTAACACCCCGTTGACACCAATGGACAGATCTTCCAGGCAGAGAATCAACAGGGAAACAATGGTCCTAAAAGACACACTAGACCAGATGGATTTAATAGATATTTTCAGAGCATTTTACCTGAAAGCAGCAAAATATATATTCTTCTCAAGTGCACAAGGAACATTGTCTGGATAGACCATATGTTAGTACACAAAACAAGTCTCAGTAAATTTAAGAAGATTGAGAGCATATAAACTGTCTTCTCTGATCACAGTGGTATGAAACTAGAAAATAACTATGAGAGCAAAACTGGAAAATATACAAACACATGGAGGTTAAATAACATGCTTCTAAACAATGATTAGGTTATCATTGAGATCAAGGGTGAAATCAAAAGATACCTAGAGACAAAAGAAAATGAAAAAACAATGAGTCGAAACCTATGGGACACAGTGAAAGCAGTTCTAAGAGGGAAATTCATAGCAATACAGGCCTACCTCAAGAAACAAGAAAAAGCTCAAATAAACAATCTAAACTTACACTTAAAAAAAATAGAAAAAGAACAGCAAATAAAGCCCAAAGTGATAGAAGGAATGAAATAATAAAGCTCACAGTGGAAATAAATGAAATAGAGTCTAGAAAAATAACACAAAAGATTAATGAAACCAAGAGCTGGTTCTCCAAAAGGATAAACAAAATTGACAGAAACTTAGCCAGAGCCATCAAAGAAAAAATAGAGAGGACTCAGAAAATAAAATCAGAAATGAAAAGGAAAATAACTATGGACTCCACAGAAATACAAAGGATCATAAGAAAATACTACGAGCAAGTGTATATGCCAACAATTGGACAATATGGAAGAAATGGACACATCCAGAAACATACAATCTCCCAAGGCTGAGTCAGAAAAAATAGAAAATCTGAACTGAATGATTACCACTAATGAAATAGAATCAGTAATCGAAAACCTCTCAAATAACAAAAGTCTTGGACCAGAGGGCATGATGGGCAAATTTTACCAAACAATCAAAAAGGATTAACACCTCTTCTCAAACTATTCCAAAAAATTCAAGAAAAGGGAAGGCTGCCTAACTCCTTTTATGAGGCCGCCATTACCTTGATTCTAAAACCAGATAAAAACATTACGAAAAAAGAAAACTATAAGCTGATATCTCTTATGAACATTGCTGCAAAAATTCTCAACAAAATATTAGTAAACCAAATTCATCAATATATAAACAATATCATACACCATGATCAAGGTGGATTTATTCCTGGGATTCAAGGTTGGTACAGTATCTGAAAATCAATTAATGTTATATACCACATTAACAAATCAAAAGATAAAAACCATATGATCATATCATTAGATGAAGAAAATGTGTTCAACAAAATCCAGCATCCGTGTATGATAAAACTCTCAGCAAAGTTGGAATAGAGGGAACATACCTCAACATAATAAAGGCCATATATGACAAACCTACAGCTAACATCATATGAAATGTGGAAAGGCTGAAAGTGTTTTCTTTAAGATCGGGAATAAGATGAGGATGCCCACTTTCACCAGTCCTCTTCAACATTGTATTGGAAGTCTTAGCCACAGCAATAACACAAGAAATAGAAATAAAAGGTACCTGAATTGGAATGGAAAAAGTAAAACTTTTATTTGCCAATGATATCATAGTATATAGAGAAGCCTAAAGATTCCACCAAAACACTGTTAAAACTGATGAATAAATTTAGTAAAGTAGCAGGGTACAAAATAAATATTCAGAAGTCAGTGGCATTTTCATACAGCAATGATTAACTTTTGTAAAGAGAAATTTAAAAGGCAATCCCATTTACAATTGTATCAAAAGCTATAAAATACCTGGGAATCAAATTACTAAGAAGGTAAAGATTTGTTTTCAGAAAATTACGTCATTGAAAAAAAATTGAAGAAGATACAAATAAATAGAAACATATATCGTGTTCATGGGTAAGAAGAATCAACATCATTAAAATGGCCATACTATACAAAGCAATGTATATATTCAATGCAGTCTCTATCAAAATAGCAATGGCATTTTTCAGGGAGCTAGAAAAAATAATCCTAAAATTTATATGGAATCATAAAAGACTCAGAATAGTCTTGGCGATCTTGAAAAAGAACAAAGTTGGAGGTATCACACTACCTGATGTCAAACTATATTATAAGTCTATAATAATTAAAACAGCATGGTACTGGCATAAAAACAGATACATTAATCAATGAAACAGAATGAGAGTCCAGAAATAAATCCATGCCTATATGCTCACATAATATATGACAAAGGAGGCAAGAATATACAGTGGGGTAAAGGCAGTCTCTTCAATAAATGGTGTTGGGAAAATTGGACATATTCATGCAAAAAAAAAAAAGAAACTGGACCAGCTTCTTACACCATATACAAGAATAGTCTCAAAATAAATTAAGGACTTAAATGTAAGACCCAAACCATAAAACTTCTAGAAGAAAACATAAGCAGTAAAACCCTCTGATATTCCTAAGAGTAATTTCTTTTCAGATATACTTCCTGGACAAGGGAAATGAAAGAAAAATAAACAAATGAGACTGCATCGAATAAAAAGTTTTTGTACAGCAAAGGAAACTGTCAATGAAATAAAAAGATAACTGACTGATTGAGAGAAGATATTCACTAATGATACATCTGATAGAGGTTAATATAAAAAATAGATAAATAGATAAAGAATTCATACAACTCAAAGCAAAAAAAAAAAAACATAAAGAATCAAATTAAATAATGTGCAGGAGACCTGAACAGATATTTCTCCAAAGAGGAACTACAGATGGCAATAAGACATGTGAAAAGATGCTCAAGCTCACAAATTATCAGAGAAATGCAAATTAAAACCACAATGAGATATCACCTGACATCTGTCAGAATGGGGATCATCAATAAATCAAAGAACAACAAGTGTTGGCAAGAATATGGATAAAAGGGAACCTTCATGCATTGTTGGTGGAATTCCAAATTGCCACAGGTGCTATGGAAAATAATCTGGACATTTCTCAAAAAAAATAATCATGGATTACCTTTTGACCCAGCAATTGCACTTCTGACTATCCAAAGCAAACCAAAACAATAATTTGTAAAGGTATATGCATCCCTATGTTCATGGCAGTGCTATTTACAATAACCATATGGAAGCAACCTAAATGCCTAGCAACAGACCATTAGATAAAGAAGTTATGGCTTATATATACAATGAACTATTACTCAGCTATTAAAATAAAATCTTACCATTTGGATAGACCTAGAATTTATTATGCTGAGTGAAATAAGTCAGACAGAGAAATACAAATACCATGTGATCTCATTTATATGTGGAATCTAAGGAACAAAAAGAACAAACCAATCAAAAATTGGCTCAAAAATATAGAGGACAAATTGGTGATGGACAGAGGGGATAGTGGGTTGGAAGTCTGGGAGAATAGGGTGAATGGTTAAAGAAGTACAAATTAGTAGTTGATAGACAGTCATGAGGATTAGGAACACAGCATAGGGAATACAGTTAACATTAATATATTGGCTAAGTGGAAAACCGGAGGAAAGAAGGAGCAATTATTGGGATCATTTTATAAACTATATAAATGTCTAATAAATGCACTGTATACTTGAAACTTATAAAAAAAGAAAAAAACACATCAAAAACATAAAGAATGGTAATAACTACATTCCTATCACCAAGTATCTCAAATGGAAAATAATTAAGTACTCTGACCAAAAGATAGAGTCACTGAATGGATAAGAAAACAAGACCCTTACATATGCTGCCTAAAGAGACTCACTTTAGATTAAAAGACTAAAAGGAAGGGCATGGAAAAGATATCACCTTGATGAACTTAGGGTGGCTGAATAGATAAGAAAACAAGCTGCCTACAAGAGACTCACTCCAGATTAAAGGACACACAGAGACTAAAAGGAAGGAGATGGAAAAGATATTGCCTTGATGGCCCTAAAGGGTGTTGCGCTGAATGAAGTTAGAAAGAGAAAGACAAATACCACATGATTTTACGTACATCTAGAATCTAAAGAACAAAAAAATGACAACAACAATAATAGAGACAACACAGAGATAGAGAGAATATTTTAAGGGCTACTAGATGGGAGGGGTGTTGGGGTGGTGGTGAAAAAGGGCACAGGGATTAAGAAGCACAAATGGATAGTTACAAAATAGTCATGGAGATAAAAAGTATAGCATAGGAAAATAGTCAACAATGTTGTTGTATGTGTGTGTGTGTATACATACATACATATATATATATATACACACACACATATATATATTCCATATGAGGAAAAAGGGTACTATAATAGTATATATATATATATATATATATATATATATGGAAAAAGGGAATTAGATTTAGTGGGGTGATCACTTTGTGAGTTGTACAGATCTCTAATTGTTATGCTGTACAACTGAAACTAATATATTATTGTATGCCAACTAGAATTAAAAAAATTATTGAATTTTACAAGGTAAATATAAACAACATATTATATTTCAATAAAGCTGGAATAAAATTAAAAAGAAAATGAAATAGGGCGGGGAAGACTAAGATTCTTAATTCCCAGGTTTCCTAATAATGTTCACTTTTGTTTATGCATTGCCCAATTATTCTGTACTCTAAAATTTACTTAGTGCAATTACATAGAGAACTGCTTCTAGCAAGTTCATTTAATAAAATAGGTTTTTTAATTCCATTGAGAAGTCTAACACTAACTGCAGATGTTATATTTCCATTCGAGTCTTCATTTTATTCTGTAAAAATAAATTAAAAAAATATTTATATCAAAAACATACCAGGTTTTCATGAATCATTCCTTTTTTTCCTTTAATTTTTTTTCAATTACAGTTGACATTCAGTATTTTTAAATACAGTTTCAGGTATACAGCATAGTGGTTACACATATCTCTCTATCTATCTATCTATCTATCTATCTATCTATCTATCTATCTATCTAAATTTATAAAGTGATCTCCCCAATAAGTCTGGCACCCAACTGACAACATACATAGTTATTACAATAGTATTGACTACATTCCTTATGGTGTAATTTATATCCCTATGACTATTTTGAAACTGCCAAGTTTTACTTCTTAATCCCTTCCTTTTTCATCCAGCACATCCTCAACCAGTAACCATCAGTTTGTTCTCTGTATCTGTGAATCTGTTTCTGTTTTGTTTGTTCATTTACATTGTTCTGTAGATTCCACATATAAGTGATATTATACAGTATTTGTATTTTTCTGTCTGTCTTATATCAATTCCAATAAAATCCAAAATACCTATTTGAAAAGATGTATGCATCCCTATTTTCATTGCAGCATTATTTACAATAGCCAAGATATGTAAGCAATCTAAGTGTCTATCAATAGATGATTGAATAAAGAAGATGTGGTACATACATACAATGGAATATTATTTAGCTATAAAAAATGAAATTTTATCATTTGCAACAACATGGATGGACCTAGAGGGTGTTATACAAAGGGAAATCAGTCATGAACGATTCTTAATCAACTTTTTGTTTCTCATCATCTGCGACTTACCCATCACAACTTGACTATCTTAAAAATCTATAGGCTACCTTATGTAAGTATTCATTTGCACATACTTTGCTTTCCATTAAAAAAAAAGTTTTCTCATGATTCAGGTGAACTCTACTGAAGCTCTTTCTAATATCATTGATTCCTGGAAAAGTCCATGATTCCCTCATCTGTGTTGTTACTTTATAGTTAGCAAAATTCTATACTTGACCTTAATACTTGGTACCATATATATCTGTATATGGTTTTATGAATAAAGATCATATTGTACCCTCAAAGCCTAGAGCAGTTAATTAGTGAAGGGTTTCTACTGGAGTCTCAATAAATGCTTGTTGAGTTGAATTGAAATGCTCCAGATTTTAGGATAGAACTCAAAATTTTTACATTCTTGTAATATTCAAATAATAAACTTCACTAAGTCAGCAACATTTAATATCATCAAGAAAACAGCAAAATAATGTTAGGAATTAAAATTGAATTGCAAATTTAACTCATTTAAATACATATATAAGCCATACTTAGATCTAGAGATTGACCTGAAATTTTTCCTAGTTACATACGAAATAAAACATATATTTGTCTAAGAAATGAAATGAGCCATCCTGAATATTAGTGAGGATATTTTTATCTTTTTCGATTTTGTGACTCAGAATTTTGTACTAAAATTCAGAGATTCTACTATGTCTCAATGAGTAGATTCTTCAGATGAATGGTATAGAGAAGCTTCAGAATACTTTATTCTACTCAATTTGTCACGTTTCTCAGCTCTCCTTCTAAAAATTCAAGGTCGTATGGACTTAGTGCCAAAGAAGATAAATTTATAAAGAGAACATAGGACAAAGCTGGACTTCGCTTTGTCAGCTCCACTTACATACCTCTCAGCAGTTCTCACCACTGGACAGAAGGAAGCATCCCTGAGGATTCACCACTCTGCCCAGCTTTCTTTAGCTATTTAAACAGTGAATTACTAGAGCCCCTTACCCTTAACTACTGTTTCATTTCCTCTTTTTCTTCTTCAGCTGAGTTTTTCTAATTTGAATCATTGAGAAGCAATGTAAGATTCGTATACAAGCGAAAGGTTCACAGAGGTGAGAAAAATAGAACTAAATCTATATACATTAAAATTTATTATCAAGTAAAGTCTTGATTTTAAGAAATTTATCAGTTTCAGGGAAAAAAAATTAATAAGCATATTTTTCACATAAACTTTTATGTACCTAAAATAAGTACTCAGAATTACATAGAATATATGAACATCATGTTCCTTTTGCTGTTTGTTTACTCGGGATAATTTTTCTTACCTTTAAATTTGCAAGGTTGAAAATTATAATCTCACACTTTTTCTAGCTAATGATATCTCTGTATTATAATGAATTTCCTTCAAGGCTAGATGATTTTTTCAATGAAAATTTAATTCTGATGACCGGAATTAAAACAGGCAATCAAGATATTTGTTTTATAAAAAGGAGAACACAGAACTTTGTAAACACGCTTCTCAGGAAGCGATTATTAGTAGTAGCATTTTCTTTTCTTTCCAATTCTCCAATTTGTAAGTGCAGCTGTTGAAGATGTTTGTTGGTGATGTCAGAAGCATGGCAGAGTGAGAGATCTCCCCGGATCTCCCCTTGAACATCTAAAACTCAACAAATAACACCCAAGCTGCACACAAGTATGTCTGAGTGAGTGATCTGCACATAAGAGCTTCCAGAATTTGGAACCATGGGAGTCTGGGAGTGAGGGGAGACAGATTGGGAAGAACAAAGCAGCTGCCATATGCAGATGGTGCTTCCTGCAGGAAGAGGGGGAGGAGATAATTTGCAGTATGTTCCCCAAACAGCCCTGTCTGAGAGATCAGTGAGTACCATGCAATGGAGCCCAGGGATCCTGGCAGAAAGTGGAGCAGGAACTAAGTGCAAAAGAGCTACAGCTGTGTCTTAGCAACCACTGTTGTGAAGTGGGAGACGAGACATGGAACCTAGCAGCAAACCCACACACCAACTCAGATTGTGCCCCCCTTCCATCCTATATCCTCACAGATCTAGCACTGTGGACCCCAAGGAAATTTGCACAACCTGTACCAACACAAAAACCACTGTCAGTACCATGACAGGGGCTGTGGCTGAGGGTAACTGATTGTGATTTGAATATTTAGTATATCAGAGAGGAAAAAAAAGGCATTATTAGCCTCAAAATAGAGATCCAAGAAATTTGGATGCCACCTACTAGAAATAAATAAATAAAAAAAAAACCTTATCAACAGGCTGAAAAGAGAGATCTCTATATAATAAATCATTCTCAAAACAAAACAAAACAAACAAACAAACACAAAAACAGAGTACACACTATTAATGCCCAGGTGGAGAAATAGTCCATCAAACACCAAACAACTAGGGTGACAAGGCAGCTCAGAAACAAAGAAAAAGATCTCCAGAAAATAAACTTAAAGACATAGAAGTGTCTTTAAATGACAGAGAATACAGGATTACAGTTCTGAAAAAAACCCAACAAAATGCAAAATAAATCAGATCAACAAAAACTAAGAATTTAGAATCAAAATAGACCAGCAAAATGAGGTTTTTAAAAAATTAATATAAACCAGCAAAATGAGTTTTTAGCAAGAAGATTGAAACCCTAAAAAAAGAAAAAAGAACCAAATAGAACTTCTGGAGATAAAGAACATTAAAAGAGATGAAGAGTGAAATAGCAAGCCTAGGAAATACAGCTGCACAACAGAGGAAAGTAGCAGTGATAACAAGGATGGAAACCTAGTAATGATGCAGAAAGAGGAAGGGAGAGACCAAACAATAAAAAATCATGAAAGAAAAATACAAAAACTTGCTGAAATTATTAGGAAAAGCAACATAAGAATAATGGGTAAACCAGAAGGAGAAGAGAAGTAGAAGGGAACAGAGAGCATGCTCAGGCAAATACTTTATGAAAATCTAAGTAATGAGCTGAAGTTTCAAATCCAAGAAACTAACAGAACACCCAATTATCTCAACCCAAAAAGACCTTCTCCAAGACATATCATATTAAAATTGTCAAAAAAGACCTTCTCCAAGACACATTATATTAAAATTGTCAAGGCAGCAAGGGAAAAGACAGAAGACAGTAACCTATAAAGGAAAAACCCATTAGACTATCATTGGACTTCTAAGCACAAACCTTACAAGCAAGCAAGGAGTGGAACCAATATTCAAGGTATTAAGTAAAAGGAATTATTAGCTAAGAATAATGTACCCAGCAAAATTCTCCTTTAGATATTAGGAGAAATAGACCTTTACAGACATACAAAAGTTGAGCGAAAAGTTGAGGCCTGCATTACAGAAAATACAGAAAGGGGTCATCCTACTGAAGACAAAATAACAAGAAAAATACATAACTATGAGTAAGATGACTAGCAGACAGAAAGAAGCTGAATAGTGCAACCCTTATTTAAAACAGGTTTTATAAACTTAAACATTAAGAAGATAATTGCTATTGAAAGTTAGACATACATAGAGACAGTTTGAGATAATCATAAAAGAAAAGGGGAGAGAGATCAAAGATCCAAGTTCACGAAGGGGAATGGAGATAAGGCACATGCAGAAGAAAATGGACTAGTGTGTGTATGTGTATATACACTGCCCTTTACAGAATCTTAATGGTTACCACACACCAAAGGTCCAGAACTAAGATACATAACATAAAGCAAAAAGAACTAGAGGGAAAATCCAGAAAACCCCAACAAATTAAAAATAATAGAAATGAAAGGACAAGGAACAAATAGAAACACTGAGCTACCATAAAACAAAAGACAAAATGGTTTTAGGAAAACCTCATATTTCAATAACCGCCTTAAAAGTAAGTAGACTGAACTCACCAATAAAAAGGCATAGAGTTGCAGATTGAATCAAAAAACAAAACTCAACCTTCAAAAGACACATTTCATTTCCAAAGACAAATATGGACTTAAAGTAAAGGGTGGAAAATGGTAATTCAAGCAAATGGCATTCAGAGAAAAGAGGGAGTACTGGTACTAATATTCGAACAAAATAGACTTCAAATTAAAAAAAAAAGGTAAAGAAAGATACTGAGGGACACTTCATAATGATAAAGTGAACCATACATCAAGAAGACCTAACACTTATTAATATCTATGCTCCTGATCAGGGAGCCCCAAAATATATAAAGCAATTACTAACAGAACTAAAGGGAGAAACTGATAGAAATGCTAATAGATAAGATCATATGAAAGGTTGTACCCCACTAAATTTAATAACCTAGAAGAAATAGACAAGTTCTTAGAACTATACAGCCTTCCTAGACTGAATTATGAAGAACTGGAAAATGTAAATAGACCGATCAATATGGAAATTGAAACAATCATCAAAAACCTATGAAAAAGTAAAGTCCAGGATCAGACTGCCTCACCACTAAATTCTATCAAACATTCAAAGATGTAACACCTATTTTTCTCAAATTCTTCCCAAAATTGGTAGCAATACTTCCTTAGGTATTTTATGAGGCCAACATTAATCTGATAACAAAACCTGGTAAAGAAAACTACAGACTAATCTGTCTCATGAACAGAGATACAAAAATTCTAAATAACATACTAGCAAAACAAATACAACAACACATTAACAACATTATACACTGTGTTCAAGTGGGCTTCATCCCAAGGGTAGAGGGATGACTTAACATAAGCAAATCGAGTAATGTGATACACCACAAAAACAAAATAAAGAGTAAGGATCATGTGATCATATCAATAGCCTGTGACAAGATTCAGCATCCATTTGTGATTAAAACACTAATAAAACGGTATAGAAGAAAGTACTGTACCATACTAAAGCCATATAGGACAAATCCTCAGCTAACATTATACTTAATGGTGAAAAATTAAAAACCTTTCCTCTAATATCAGGAACAAGACAAGGCTATCCAAAATTACCACTGTTATTCAATAGAACAGTGCGAGTGCAATCAGGAAAGAGAAGGAAATAATAGGCATTCAAATAGAAATGAAGAAGTCAAACTGTCACTATTTTCAGATGACATGATTCTTTATATAGAAAATCCTAAACACTCTACAAAACACTACTAGAAATAATAAATAAATACAGTACAGTGTCACAATAGAAAATCAATGTTCAAAAATCCATAGCATTGCTATACTCTAATAATGAAGCATCAGAAAAAGAAGTGGAAAAAATGATCCCTTTTGAATTGCAACAAAACAAATAAAATACTGATGAATAAATCTAACAAAATATGTGAAATACCTATATAATGAAAACTATAAACCCTATTAAAAGAAATTGAAGATACAGAGAAATGGAAAGATATTCCATGTTCTTGGACTGGCAGAATCAACATAGTTAAATGACCTTATTACCTAAAGTATTATGCAGATTTAATGCAATCTCCATCAAAAGCCCATTGGTATTTTTTAAAGAAACAGGAAAAACATCAGATTTGTATGAAAGCACAAAACTCCCAAATTGCCAAAGCCATCCTGACATCATATTATACAACAAAGTGATGATAATCAAAATGACATGGTATTTATTGGCAGAGAAAGAGACACAAAGATTCAGTGGAACAGAATCAAGAATCCAGAAGTAAACCCATGTTTATATAAGTAAATACTTTTTGACAGAAGAGCCAAAAACATACAATGGAGAAAGGAAAGTCTATTCAATCCATGGTGCTGGGAAAACTGGAAAGCTACTTGCAAAGGAATGAAACTACACTGTTGTCTATCACCACACACCAAAATGAACTAAAAATGGATTAAGGACCTAGAAGAAAACAGGTACTTAACTCATGGACCTAAAATGAATTTTATGAATTTGACCTCAAAGACAAGAAAAGTAAAAGCTAAAATAAATAAATAAGACTACATCAAACTTAAAAGCTTTTGTACAGCGTAAGACACCACTGACAAGGCCAAGAGGCAACCATACAAATGGGAGATTATATTAACAAACAGTGCCTCAAATAAGGGCCTAATATACAGAATACACAAAGAACTCATGCAACTCAATAACAACACCAAGAAACCGAACAAGCCAATTAAAAAATGTGCAGAAGACCTGAAGAGGTACTCCTCCCAAGAAGTAGTCAAATGGCCAACAAACATGAAAGGATGTTCAACTTCAGTAGTATTAGAAAAAAATGCAAATCAAAACCACAATGAGATATTATCTACTACCTGTTATAATGGCTATCATCAACAGGAAGAGTAATAACATGTGTTGGAGAGGATTTGGAGAAAAAGGAACCCTCATACACTGCTGGTGGGACTGCAAATTGGTATAACCTCTATGGAAAACAGTATAGAGGTTTCTCAAAAAGTTAAGCATTGAGCTACTGTACGATCCAGCAATCCCTCTTCTGGGTATTTACTCAAAAACCCTAAAAACATTTATCCACAAAGATATTTGCATATCGATGTTCAAAGCAGCATTATTCATGGTAGCCATGACATGGATGCAACCGAAGTGTCCTACAATAGATGATTGGTTAAAGAAGTGTGGAATATTACTCAGTCATAAGAAAAGATGAAATACTGCCATTTGCATTAACATGGGTGGATCTCAAGATAAACATGCTAAGGAAAACAGTCAGACAGAAAAGTTTAAAACCACATGATATCACTCATTTGTGGAATATAAATCTAAAAGCAACAAACAAACATCGTACAATCAGAGACTCATGGGCATACATAGTGAACTAGTGGTTATCAGAATGAAGGGGGCGTAGGGGGATGTAGGCAGGGGTAAAAGGGGTCAAATATGTGGTGACGGAATAAAATCTAACTATGGTCAATGAACACACGATGCAATATATATATAATATACTGTTGAGTTATTCACTTGAAACTTATTGGATTTTGTTGATCAAGGTAACCTCAATAGTATTTAACAATAATAAAATAAAAAATATGTTTATTTGTCACAGATAGTTAGAGGAATATTTAAATTAAACTTATACATAAAATAATCAGTTTTAAAATAGACATAAATTTTCATCAGAAATATTAATATTCATCTAATTTAATGTATGTCAATGCTTCAGTCATATTTTGTGTGCTACAAATATTTTATATATGCCTAATTTATGTAAGGGAATAATATGTTTTTTGATGAAAACTTACCTCATGCATGTATACAATTGTCAATTGGTTTTGTATTTTGTACTTTGTTATGTTGCACAAAATGCCTTGATTATCCTCCTGCAAGTTAAGATGTGGTTCAATGAATGCCAAAACGAATTCTACTATTCCAAAATAGTAGAATTTTTAGGATTATGATATTTAGGTTTTATTTATTTTCTACAATTTTCATTAGAAAACTAGTAACGAGAATGGCATATTTCAGAAGTTAAAAGTAATCAGATTAAGACTGCCGATTATGATAAAGAATGATAAAGTTATCTAATACCTTAGACCTAGATCAAGAAGTTCATATCAATTAAGATGGCTTTATATACAAAAGCCAAAATTGGTTCTGCTAAATACATCTGGCCTATTGATTCACACCAGAAAACTGTGGTTGCCTAAGTAGTATTGCTCTGAACTTGTAAGGGCCTTCAAACTCAGTTAAAGCGACAAAAAAAAAAAAAAAAAAAAAAAAAAGAGAGAGAGAGAGAGAGAGAGAGAGAGAGAGAGAGAAAGAACAATCTAAAAATTTTCAGCAGGGATCACAGTCATGGGAAAGATGGAACCACTTTTACCCCAATCACAGGTTAAACCAATTTGATTTATAAAAATGAAAGAACCTTCTGCTTATACTTGAGTTACAGCACATCCTTTTGTAGGCATCTGTACAATAGAAATCCAATACAGGTGATATGCAGTAGAACAAAGCATTAATGCCAAGCTAGGAAATTCTGCACTTACATGAAATTTTATCAGATTACTTAATTAGAAAGCAGTAGGTAGGTTAAAGTTAGAAAACTATAAGCAGGCACATTCAAGAAACTAAATAAGGAAAATTATATTC
Source organism: Eonycteris spelaea (assembly GCA_003508835.1). NCBI lineage: Eukaryota > Metazoa > Chordata > Mammalia > Chiroptera > Pteropodidae > Eonycteris > Eonycteris spelaea. The sequence goes on along the minus strand of PUFA01000306.1, from coordinate 1,298,726 downwards.
AGCAAGCTGTATTTCATAATGTTCATTTCAGATATCCTTGGAAAATTGTGATTTAGCTCATTGATTTTTGACTCATAAGAGAATTTATTCAGTTTAAAACATTTCCTATAATGTAGCTTAAGTAGGTAAAATATTAAAACATATTGCAACATTCTCTCTTTTACCTCCCAAAGTACTATAATGCAGCTTTTGAAAATATTTCATAACTTTTTTTTAGTTCCTGGAACAATATCCGAGAAAGTGTTCTGTGTAAATACAGTAATATATTTTTTTTATTCCTTGTAAATGTGCCTATTTAGGAAGCTTCATTTATATAAATGCTATAAATCTTAATATTATATTAAATATATTCAAAATTTTCTGAAAATTTTGAATATATTTAAAAAGAAATGTTGAGTCACATGGCTCTCCTTAAATAACTAGAAATTAAAAGTGCCTTTGCTGAATTTTATGGCTTTTTAATATAAAAAAACAAACTTAGCAAAGTAACTGGACTTATCAGTTCAGATTAATATATAAATTTAGTGACGTACTCTTGTCCAGCCAAAATAATTTGAAGACACTCCACATGTATTAAACTATTTTTGTATTAAAGAGAAAAATAGTTATCTTACATATTATAACCCTCAGTAAATTCTTTTCAAAATTGATAAGGAAGAGCAAATCAAAACTTGGTTACATAAAAATGATGGACCAAAAGACAGTTCAAAAATTTTAATAACTCTTGTACTCTGCTTACTCAATTGAAAAATGATGGAATAATCTTATCTGTGATGATCTCATAAGGTTCATTTGAGAAAAATGCTTATTTGAGATATAAAATTCATTTGAGAAAAATTTTTCCCAAAATGCTTTGAAAATTATAAAACATCATCCTAAGAAAGAGCAAAATTATAGAACTTGATTTGAAACAATACCAGTTTATTGGGAAAAATATGTTGTGTACAGAGCCTCTTAAAATAGGCAATACATACATTATCTATATCATCAAAGAGGAAATGATTTCAACTTGCCTAGGTCACAAAAGCCGTTCTCTGTTTATCAGGGTTCTGACTCATCTACACAATAGTTAATCATACCTTCAACACTTTTTTATTTCTGAAAGCAAGATACCTCTAATAAAATGACAATTCTCAGAATGTAAAATATGGCTAAGAGTTTCACTTCAATGCATTATGCCTCTATGAAGATTGACATGAAGCAAGACTATTGAATCACTTCCCACAATAGAGTTATGGTATCCAGAATTTGGAAGAGAGTTGAAGAATGGTTCTTCTAGTTCAAATCTTCATTTCATGTATAAAGTCATATTTTTGAAGTGGAAGAGCATACAACTTGTGTAATTCAGTTATAAACTATAGCCTACATATGATTGCATTTCATGGCAATATAAGCAATATAAGTTTAACATGATGAGATAATTAGATAAATAATTTTGACACTGATATGAAAAGAAAACAAAGTTGATAGTTGATTATCATAGTCATGATAACCAGAGATCTACCTGTTCCAAGAATTTTCCCTGAAAACTGCCCACTTAAGGAAATTTTCTTTATGAATTTTTTATTTCTTGTGTCTAGCACACCTCCTCCAAAACATAATACTTTAAAATTTGTAAGAAAAAAGAGTAATGGCTTAAGAAGTTTGGGAGGGGACATTCCAAAGATGTTTTTATCAAACTAATTGAAGTTTAATTTGAACACAGAGAATTAAGTGGAGAGTTTGATGAGTTTTGACAAATATATGTAGTTGTGCAACTGCTGCCACAATAAAAATTTTGAAAGTTTTTATCACAAAACAAGTTTTCTTATATTCCTCTGCAGTCCTTACCCTAACTTCTTGTCCCAGACAACCCCTGATCAGCAATCTACCACTATAAATTCAATTTACAGATTTTTATAATATTAAAATTCTGTATTATGTATACCTTTGTGTAATACTCTCACATAACATTTTAGAGATTTATCCACATTGTTGCATTTCTGTAGTTCTTTCTGTTTGATTACTGACTAGCATTCCTTTATATGGAAATAACTACAATATGTTTAAACTTTACCCTGTTGATGAACATATATCTAGGCCTTTGTTTGTACAAATAAAGCTACTACATTTATCTGTGTAGACATGTTTTCATTTCTCTTGAATAAATAGCTAGGAATAGAACATCTGGGTAAAATATAGGTATATATTTAACTTTATTTTCTAAAAAAACCTGTTAAACTGCTATACACATTTATCATGTCACTTTATAGTTCAGCACCAATGTTTGAAAATTCAGGGTGTACCAAGTCCTCTCAAACACTAGGTATTTTTTTTTAAATCCATTCTAGTTTAGTACTATTGCATTGTTATTTTAAACTCCATTACCTGACAACAATGTTGGCATCTTTTTAGTGTTTGTCATGTCATTTGTGTACTTTCTTTTGTGAGTATCTATTCAAATCTCTTCTTATTTGGTTATTTGGTTGTTTGAGGTTAACAGAATTCCTTATCCATAGTCATGAAATTCCACACAGCATAGCATATGACTAGGGTATCCAATAAAGGACATGTGGAAGCAGGCCCACTAGCATGAAATCTACTGTTAAATTACATACTACACCACAAAAATCAACTGGACTTATAGAGTGTTAAAAAAGCATTCGAAAGATACAATTGAAGCACTACCTTAAAGAAAACATTTTGAGTACTATTAGTTCTCAGAAAATGGTGTATGCATTCAATTGTGAATCTCTATAAGGTAGTGTTTCCTGAATCGGAAAAATATATGGGTCCAGAACACAAAGAAGTAGGACTGTCCTATCTTACTGTTTCTTCTCATGATCCTCTAGAGTCTTTTGTGCTTCTCATTCCGGCACTCTGGGTTCTGCAGGGTATGCATGACTAAAGAATGCTCTCTGTCAGGCACATTGGAATCCTTGTGTCCAGAAACTAAAAGCAAGAAGAGGCACCACTATTGAAGCATAAGTAATCGAATCTTACCAGCAGGAGGAAATAGGGATGCTTTTCCACAAAGGAAGTAAAATGAACACACACACGCACATGCACACACGAACGTGCTCATGCACAAAATGTTGGATGCTCAGAGGCACTTCTGAGACTGACTGTTTCAATAGGGGCTGGAGTTTGTCTTGCTAAGGGGGAAAAAAAGATGCCCATGAAAATTATGGAGAAGCTAGTTTGGAGAACCTGTTTTAAGAGATATATCTATGCAGTACTTAGGGTGAGAGGGACCGTAAAAATTTGCCACTCAGATATCATACTGCAGAAAGCATAACTGAATGACAGTATTGGCTTCTCTTCCTTTGAAAGCGCTACTACACTTTTGCAGTGGTCATGTTCCTACAGGTCATAAAGCATAGAAGGAATGCTATGTCAGGACCATTCTGGTAAGATACAAGATTCTCCAATGGCTGACTGCTTGAGGACTCCCCAGTGGTCTGGCCAAAACATTTTCAGAGCTGTGCCAATGTCTCTGCCTTTCCCAATCATTATTCCTTCCCTCTCTCCTTCAATGGGTGTAAGATCTGCATCAGAGTCTTAAGACTTTTCTACCTTCTTCTGCTCCCTCTTTTAATTTATCTCTTGCACATTTAATTCTATCTTGGTGTATGCTCTTTAGAGGACCTGAACTTAAATGCAAGTTGTATAAGCAGGTAGGAGTAAAAAGAGCTAATATTTTTATTCATGATATATCATTGGAGAGTTCTGAATAGTAATAGGAAGGAGAGAATTCTAATAGAAATTCATTTGGAGAAAAAAGTTATATATTCCAATACATACAACAATCTCATTTTATCTCTGTTATGAATTTTTTTTTGTACAGTGTATATAACTCAATTTTGCTTTGCAAAGTAAATTTATGTTCTGGGAATATAACAGCATTTGAGTATTGTTCACAGCTAGTGTGGTCTGAGATTTAACATTGGCTATAGAAGGCAAATTACACTTGGGTTAGGTAGAGAGGGGAAGAACAAGAATAGCAAAAAGTTAAACATTAATAAGACCTGGACAATATATTGGAAAGGACATAGAGTAGTTGAAACAGTCAAGGATACATTGTTTCTGGCAAGGCCAGTGGTTAGATGATTCATAAAGACTATACAAGAGGAATTGCACATTTTATAGAAGAGTGGCAAGGGAAAAGATGAATAATTCTGTTTGAAATGTATTATGACTAAGAATGTGTAGAGTATTTCTCATTCAAGTTGATCAGTATGCAAAAAAAAATCAAAATATTTAGAAATTCTTTAGTCTATCAGAGAAAACATTACAAATGTTTTAGCAATTAATATTTGAATTTAAAGTGCATATGTTTAGAATTCTTAACAAAAAAAAAATAAAACACCCAAAGAACAGGAGATTTTTGAAGTTATATCAGGAAAAATATGTAGTACGGATGGATATAAAAAATTAAAACTCTAGAAATGAAAATTACATAGGAAAAAGAAGCATAAAAACAGAGAATTACTCAATTCAGCAATAATAAATAATTTATTCAGATCGAGGCATTAAAAAATCAGAAAGACCAGTTAAGTAAGACGCTAACACATGTCTTATAGGAGTTTCAAAATAAGAAAAATAGGTAATGAAGGAGAAGCCATACTTAAGGAGAGCATTTATTCATTCAACAAATATTTACTATGGTAACTTTAGTAAATTTCTGTTCTAATCACAGAGAATATTTAAGCAAGCAAAAAATGGCAATGGCTTCACTAATGTTGTACTCTATCTTATGCCTCAAAATTTCCAAAACTGAAGAAATACTTGAAGCTTCTGAAAGTGTAAAACAAGTGCTGTGCAGAAAAAATAAAAATGAATCTACACCCAAACACATTGATGACACTCATTTTTATTGTTTATAAAACAGCCACATAAAAGTCACTTTAAATCAGTTTAATTTGTGGTAAGATGATTCATATCTTCCCCTTTATTGTTTTCTATTTTTTCTTTTATTATTTTTGATTATTTTAGTTTGAGATTATTTATTTAATGAAAATATATATCTTAATGTTTATTAGTCAATTTTATATTATTTTCTAAATTATAATTTTTGTTTTTATTGATTTCCGTCCCTTAGATATGTTTTCTAATATTTTATTTACTTCCCGAGATGAATGATTAGTTTATTTATTGTTTTATTAAAAATATTAAAAACCTTGAAATTTCTACCTTGTAAGTTTGGCACCACCCCATAAGTGTTTGTATATCTGTGTGTGTGTGTTTCTCTCACTACCATCTTTTGTAATCCTATAATGTTTTAAAAGGTTTTAAAACTTTTCCAAAGGGTTTGTTATTTAATTATAAGTTGGTTACTAAATTTTAGTTTCCTTTTCTTATAGTATTTTCTTCCTTAGAGGATTAATTGGAAAATAAAATGAAGTATGATGATATTTGTTGGCTTTTAAAAGAAAGTATATTTTTAATTTGGAAGGTACAGAGTTAGATATTTTTATTAAAATAATATAAGTACATAGACCCTCTATCGAATGATATTCTATTTCCTATGAAATTTGTTTAAAACAAGAAATATTTCATTTAGTCTGTTTATAAATTTTTAATTTTTATATTTAAATAAATATATTTAATTTAAAAATACCATTATTTAAAAAAATGTGGGTTGTACATTTAATTGAAACTTCTTTTCACAATTTTTGATTAGCATTTTCCCAGGATATATATATATAGATATAGATATAGAGATAGAGATATATCTATCTCTATCTCTATCTCTATCTCTATCTCTATCTCTATCTCTATATCTATATCTATATCTATATCTATATCTATATCTATATCTATATCTATATCAATAATACATGTTTGTTATTCTAATATTTTTTGCATTTTCTGAGGGTTTGTCATTTACAACATAACATATAAAATTTTTTAACAACCTAAGAGTAATTGTTTTCAATTGTATAGTACAACTTTTATTTTTTCATATTCTTTTTGATGCTTTATTTTTCTATTTTTCTCAATTTACTACACTCCTTCCCATTTTGCTTTTTCACTGACTGACCTTAATGAAGACATTATTTAATTATTTAAAATTTTTTTAATTTTTTTTAAAAAAAACATTGTGTAAATCATTGCCTAGAATAGAATGAACAGAATAGAATGAAAGATATGAAATTGTGCTATACAAGATTACAACCTTTTATGTCCTACAAAAGACTTGTTTGTATACTTGGAATTTGCATTCAGCTTTTCGTTCTTAAATTATAAACTTTTCATTAAAAGATATCACCCAGTACCAAGCAGGGTATTGCTCTGTGTGAGTGATCACAATGCTTGCCTTTGTAAGCCTTTGAATTATATATATGAAATTATTTCAACATATTGCTAGAATTAGCTGAAGTCAAGCAATTACTTCTAAATTTGATGTTTAAATTAACATTGATGAGGGACCATAAATACAAAATAGCTAAACTTTTTTGTCTGGCAGGCACCATGCTAAACACTTTTCATGGATATAATGATTTCAAAACTATATACAAAAAAAAAAAAAACAAATACAAAAACAAGAAGAAAAACAAAAGAAGAAATATTTTATTTAAAAATATATAATTTGCATTCAAAACATGTACACTTTTACCCCTGGCATACTTCCTTTAAATTCTGGCATTTTACTAAATGTTCTATAAATTTATTTAATTTGGCTTAGAGTTTTTTCTTTGCTAGTAGTACTTTTTTGTGCATGTAAATCTTGTAAAAACTGTTTTAATCTAATATAATGTTTCAAAGTTATTCTCTGCATTTGAAATTTAAACCTTTAGAGCATTATAAAATGCCTTGTGGAAGAAATATTAATTTTACTTTAAGAAATTTTAAAGTAAGATAAACATTTGTGACTCATAAAGACATACTTCATTTTTATCCTCTTTGTTAATTTTCTTACAAATGGTACTTGAATGTTGTAAGGTCAATATTTTGAAAAGATCATGCAATTTTGACTCAAAGTTTCAAAAACTGAAAGCCTAAATACAATTTCAATTTCATTTGCTTGACAAACTGTAATTCCCACTGGTATAAATTTATCTACATGGGTGGAATGTTTATCATCAACAACAACAATAACAAAAAAACACAATAGAGTTATTATTAAATTAGTTAAGATTTTTAAATGCAAACATGTTACCTGTTAATGTATATATGTGTATGTGCACACATTCACAAGCACACATATATATCTCTATGTGTACGCATCTAAATATGCATACACACTTTGAAATACCAATGGAAATCTATCATTTCAATGCACATTGCGTATAGAACAGACAAGAGAGTACACCTTAATGCAATCTTAAATGCCTAGATAAATCGTTTCTGAAATTCATATAGGCTATAGAGAAATTAAAATCTTGTTTAATCAAACTTCTTTGTTATTTTTAGGAGACGCTTACAAGCAAAGCAAATGGACATATTCTCTCACTGAAATTTTTGGTCAATTGTAAAGTCTACAATGTGGGGGTGAGTCACAAGGTAGATTCAATGTCAAATATGAGGATAAGATTTTGTGGCCCATTCTTATTTTAAATCAACCACAAACCATTCCACACCTGCTAAACAGAAGCTAAAGAGGCAGGTGTAAAAAAACCCAATATTCTAGACCTAGGTGTAGGTGCCAAGTTTGTTAAAGAGCACACCACTAAACACAGAGATTTCAACTAAGTGGCTTAATCCTCAGGAAATTGGCTCTACCATCCAATTCATTACCTATTTATTTTCTTCTTTTAAGAGAAGTAGAAACATTAAAAAAATAATATCCTTCTCTATAGCTTTTTAGGAGTTTAAAAAAAAGGGATTTGAAACATCAATAGACCTGGGAAGTAAACCTAAACTAGCATATTTTTTGTTCATGTCTAAGATTTACAACATTTATTTTTAAAAAGCCAAGAGAGGGACTGAATTAACTTTTGTGTTATGCTATATTCAATAGAAGCAATGATGCATATCACAAGGAGAAAAACAAAAGAGGATTTTGCAAAAAAAAAAAATCTATGATATTTTATTTCTCTAAATATTTATTAAATTCAGAATGGTAGGTGATTGTTTTCATATTATTTTTTCAGTAGGGAAATTAAATATAATTCAATAGATTTTAATTTGATATGAGTCTTGATCTGTTAATTTTGAAAATATAGTTTGCATTAGGTGTGATAATTTCAAGGTAATGATGGCCAGGATATCGATAATGTCAGCTGTAATGAAAACTAGCTTCCATTAAATTATATCAATTATTTCTTTCTAAAAATAATTAAAATAAATTATTAATAATGATGTAGACTAACATCTCATTCTCCTTTTGCAAGGGATTGGCTCATGATTTGCTGTTCCATATAATAATACATGAACTATTCTATATAATAGCTGTCCAACTATTTTTAGAAAGATTGTAATCACATACTTTAAACATTGGACATTTGTTTTTACTTATTCCTATCAATTTTTTATTCATATCAATCCTTTTATGATATAATCTTGTTTTCAATTATGTATTTACTGTTTTCCAGTGGCAGTTGCAGTTGTACACAGAAGACATTTTAAAAGGGATGAGAACATGGAAGCAAGGTTGGAGAAAGGTGGTTTATTATTGTTGTTATTATATTCTTTGAATGTAAAAGATAACATACCAATGGATTTCATTTTTTGAGTGCTTAAAAATCTGGAGATCATTATATATATATAACATAAAGCATAAAATAGTGGTTAAGCATGTGGTCTCTGGACCAGGATATCTGGATGTGGGATTGAATTTCAGTTCTGCCACTTGTTGGCTCTGTGAACTTGGGCAGATTAATTAGACTTTTAGTGTCCCAGTTTGCTTATATGTAAAATTAGATAATAATAAACTTACTTTATGGCTTATAGTTAAGATAAAGATAAGTACCATCTATAAGATAAACAATTTGTTCACAGTTGGCGTTTGCCTGGGATAGATCTACTATGGCGAACACATTATCATCAGTGGTTGTAGGATGGGGATGAGCATTTGCGTACCACACAGATATTATAACCTCATCTATCCCAGTCCTATAGCTTTTCATTGATTTGCCTGGTCTTCTTAGCCTGTTCTGCCAAATCTCCTATGGTCAGGCCAAACCATAAGGCTACTTTTATAGAAAATGATGAATGAAATTCTATGTACTTGAGGAATTTTTCTTCTCTGTCCAAAGATGTCACTCTCAAATCGGGACATAACGTTATAGCGACCCCTTTCCAGCAGATGACCACGTAATAAGAAAGGCTATCTGTAATCTAGATTTTTTTCCTCTTCAATAATTCAGTTACACTCAACTTTCTCTGAATCACTGAAGTATACAGAAAGCAGGGTGGCAATGCATCAGAAGAAGGCATACTGAAATGTGAGTACCCTGTACTTCTCTTTAGAGCTCCAGAGCTAATCAAACCGTTTACTACCCATGCAATACAAGAGATCATTCCTCTGGGAGACATGACCAGGGTTTCTATGAATGAAATTGTGACACAGTGAAAGAGAGTTATACTTCTAAAGCTGGGTAGTGAAGATGTCACTAGTGAAGATATTCCGCCTGTAGAAATAAATAATTTCAAGTATTCTTCATCTATGAAGGCAGAGAAAATTAATTTGCCTGGCTACATAGCAGGTATCAGGGGCTATATGTATTTACTATAGCAAGGAAACTACATCTGGATTTAAAAATCTCCATTATATTAAGCTAACTACACTGTCTATTATCCAACCCTTGCGCACATCAGCCAAACTGGAAGCTTAAATGGAAACGTGAGAGGAATCATCGAATCTGCATTTTAAAAATAATTGATGGTAATATTCTCTGTAAATCTCTCAGAGATGGTGATGATGATAATGATGATGATGATGACGACCAGGACAAATAGCATTTACTGAGTATTATGTAACAGCAGCCAGTTTAAGCATATTATATATACTATCTCCAGGGGTCTTGCTGTTAACTAAATAGAATAATAGATGGATTTCTAAGGATCATTATTGAACCTTTCTACAATAATATTTCCCACATGGGTTGGGATCATCATGGGATTCTACCAGTTCCTCAGGTGATCTCCTCTGTTTATATAGTCTAAAATTAGAAAAGAACCAATCATGCAGGACACAATTCCTGAAATCCAATATGAGGCAAATTTTAGTTAACACTATTCAACTTCTGATCCTCGCTTTTGGTAAGGCAACCCAGAAGTTGCTTCAGCATTTAGGATTCTCAGAAATTCTATCACCGATGTAACAAATTTCCTGCATTAAAATCCCTGTTATAAATATTCCCAAGAATTTCTGTTTTTCTGCTTAGACCATGACTAGTACAAGACAAATGATAGATTAAACCTCACCAAATCTTTTTATAGATAAGACAATATTTATCATAATGCTGCCCTTAAATCATTATTTTAACCACACCCAGCATACTCTTGTTGGTCCATGCCACCTACTTGGCTACAGCCACTAAAATCGAGTGGACAAATTTATTTGTCAGTAACTTCCAAAAGGATCCCCTAATACACTTTCGAAGGTACTGGAGGCCCCCTTGCCAATTTATTTCTGAAGTCTGTAATAAAGGAATTATATTCTAGAGATACATTGTCAATGCAAATAATGTGTAGGTGAGAAGAGCACATATGATAAATTCATTTCAATATTCTATGTCTCCAAGATTTTGGGTGCCCTTCTCTACATTATACTAAGGAAATGTAAGCATCTCAACTTCACTTAGAGTAAGCCGCTATTGTGTTCAAATTTCTTTAACCAGCTATGAAAATAATGAGAATACTCGCAGTTGCCTAAGTAGAAACTGAAGAAATATGTTATTCCTTACCTCCAGTGTTATGGAGAAATTGATACAGTTTTTATAATGAGGGAATTTATCTTTTATTTTAGTTGTTAATTCTTGAACTTGGAGATATACACTAAATAGCTCATTCTATTGAACTTAGAATCTTTTGCAGCTGGATCATATCAATAGGTTTAGACAAATCTAAAAGGACACTCCTCTTGCCTTAGTTATCATCCATAAAATCCCTGCCCACACAGTTTTCAGATATTTGTCAATATAAATTGTCAAAATCTTGTAATTCTTTTGAGACATTAACTTTTTATTTCATAGTTTGCACTGAGCTGGCAATATTTATATCTCTGGGAACAGAAAGAAGTTTTAGAAGTGATGCAGGAGGAAACTGGATTCCCCTTAAAAATCATTCCTTAAAGTTATGTTACTACAGAGTCTTCAAGCAAGGCAGAGACAACATCAAACAATAAGGCTGATTGCATTAACTGATAAGGCAGGCTCATGTGGGTCAGGATTTAAGAGTACCCTGAGTCATAAATCCTCCTCTATACCTCTCTCTCCTAAATTCTAAATGTTAATCATTTGCAAAATTGTGCCAAAACTTTCACAAAAATATTTTTTGGCCTTAAATTTAATTAAATTGATATTTTTACAGTCAACATAATCTAAATTTTCATCTAGCTCTTGGCAAGCCCAACCCTATGAAAAGAATACTTCAACACAATCATAGAATACCTGTTTATTTTTTAATATTTTTAATTTTCAATTATAGTTGGTATTCAATATTATATTAGTTTCAGGTGTGCAACATGGCAATTAGACATGTATTTATTAGAAATTATTGCAGTAACATTGACTAATAAAATCAAATAAATTTCAACTGTATAATTCAACAGTATGTGGATATATATATATATATTATATATATATATATATATATATAGAGAGAGAGAGAGAGAAGAGAGAGAGAGAGAGAGAGAGAGAGAGAAGAATATTGTTTACCACCCAAAGTTATATTTCCTTTATCACCAAATATTTAACCCTATTACCCATATTTACCTCTCCCCTTTCTCCTTTGCCTCTGGAGACCACTAATGCACAGTTCGTGTCCATGAGTCTGTTTGTCATAGTTGTTTGATGCTTTCAGTTTCATATCTCACATATGAGAGAATTCATATGGTTTTCAACTTTTTCTGTCTGACTTCTTTTACTTAGCATGATTATCTCAAGATCCATCTATGTTGTCACAAATGGTAGTATTTCATCTCTTCTTATGGCTGAGTAATATTCTTTCATATATATGTATCACATCTTCTTTATCCAATCATCTATTTTAGGACACTTCAGTTGCTTCCATGTCCTGGCCACCATGATAATGCTATTATGAACATCAGGGTGCATATATCTTTGCAGATAAATGTTTTCAGGTTTTTTTGAGTAAATACTCAGAAAAAGGATTACTGGATCATGTGGTAATTTGATTATTAGTTTTTTGAGGAACTTCCATATACTGCCTTCAAGAGACACATCTCAGCTGCAAGGACAAAAATAGACTCAAAGTAAAAGGGTGGAAAAGGATACACCAACAAATCGCATCCAGAGAAAAGCAGGTGTAGGTATACTTATGTCTGAAAAATAGGCTTCAAGAAAAAGAGTAAAGAAAGACAATGATGCACACTTCATAATGGTAAAGGGAAACATAAATCAAGAAAACTTAACACTTATTAATACCTATGGTACCAACCAGGGAGCACCAAATATATAAATATATAAAGCAATACTAACAGAACTAATGGAGAAACTGACAAAGACACAATTATAGTAGGGAACCTATGTACTCCACTGTCAGTGATGAATAGATCATCCAAACAAAAAATCAATAAGGAAATATCATCTTTAAGTCACACATTAGACCAATTGGACATAATCAACATTTACAGAGCCCTTCATCTTAAAACACATGATAATACATTCTTCTCTAGTGCACATGGAACTTTCTCAAAGATAGACCATATGTTGGAACACAAAACTAGCCTTAACAAATTTAAGAAGACTGAAATAAAACAAGCATATTTTCTGATCATAATGCTTTGAAACTGGAGCTCAATTGTAAAAAGAAAAATGGGAACAACCACAACCTAAAGATTAAACAACATGCTACTGAAGAATGACTGGGTTAGAGAAGAATGGCTGGTTAAAAGGGAAAAGCAAGAGATACATAGAAACAGGGTCAAGATGGCATAGAGGGTAGAGGCTTTGCACACCTTCTCTTGCAACCATATCAAAATTGTGAAATTGTGGTGAAACCATTGGAACAAACAACAAGCAGAGTTGCCTGGGGTCTGGATGAACAGAGCCCTACAATTAAGGAAAGACTTAAGGAAACACCTTTGAAGAATAGGAGGAGATAGAGACATGAGCCTGCCCAGGACCATGTAAGCTGAGTGAGACAGACTATGGCAGCCTCAGTTGGCATGTGCTGACATTCCCCTTAAAAAGGCTGCAACTGCAACTGAACTTCCATGGTGGCAGACTTGTTCACACTGAGCTCCATCTCTGGGGTGGCTGTTTGGGGCAAGGAGGCACCAAGGACATATGGGGGACACTGAGTTGTCAGGCTTTGGTCGAAGGCCAAAGGGGTGGCTTTTGTGGACAGAAGTGTTAGCAGTATACATTGTTCCTCTGTAGAGCCCTCCCCGCTTCTAGTGTGCAGACACAGTGCTGCAATAGCTGAGACATCATCAAGCTAGATAACAGAGTTTACTCCACCCATAGGATTATCTGAAACTCTGCCCCTCACAATTTGTGGCCCTACCTAAGCCACATTCAGTGGTCCTTGGTATGTCCTGTGCCCCAGGCTGAGAAGCTCCAAGCACCACATTGGCGGCAGCCAGCCTCGGTTTCTGGCATGGCCTCTTGAGGCAACTATAAGCACAGCACGTGTGCTAGCTATCTATTGATTGCTTAATGACTCTTACCAGGTGGTTCCAGAGGAGCACAGGTTAGGGATAAACTTGGCCTGCATCTGGACCCCTCTCAGGACTGTGCCACTGAGCTCCTTAAAGCCACACTACTAAGACCAGGAGACTAAGGAACTTTACATAGTATATAGAAACAGACACAGGGAGACAGCCAAAATGTGGAGACAAAGAAGCATGCTCCACATGAAAGAACAGAATCCAAAAAAAATATTTAAACTAAGTGGAGCCAAACAATCTAACAGATGCAGAGTTCAAAACACTGGTTATAAGGATGCTCAATGAACTTAGGGAAAGCGTAGATGAACTCAGTGAGAACTTTAACAAAGAGATTAAAAACATAAACATGGAGATGGAAATTATAATAGGAAATCAATCAGAAATGAATAATACAATATCTGAGATGAAGAGCACATTAGAGGGAATCAACAGAGTAGATGAAGAAGAGGATCAAGTCACCTAAATAGAGGATGGGTCAGTGGAAGACACCCAATCAGAACAAAAACAAGGAAAAAGGATCCAAAAAAATTAAGATAATTTAAGGAGTCTAAGGGACAACATCAAGCATTACAACATTCACATTGTGGGGGTACAAGAAGGAGATAGAGAGATCAAGGAATTGAAAACTATTTGAAAAATAATGATGGAAAACTTCTCTAACTTGGCAAAGGATATAGACATACAACCCCAGGAAGCTCAGCGAGTTCCATACAAGATGAACCCAAAAGAGGCCAACAACAAGACACATATCTTTAAAATGCCAAATTCGAAAGACAAAGAGAGAATCTTAGAAGCAGCAAGAGAACAGCAGTTAGTTACCAAGGAAGCTCCCATAAGACTGGTTTTTCAAAATAAATAAATAAATAATAAATAAATAAATAAATAAATAAATAAATAAATAAATTGCTTTTCAGGATAGAAGGGCTTGGCACAAAATATTCAAAGTGATGAAAACCCAGGATCTACAATCAAGATTACTTTATTCAGCACAGCTATCATTCAGAGTGAAAGGACAGATAAAGAAATTCCAAGACAAAAATAAGTTAAAGGATTTCATCACCATCAAGCCAGTATTACAGGAAATGTTGGAGGAATTTTTAGAGAAAAAAATATGTTTTAAAAATATGAATAAAAAATATCAATAACTACATATCTATCAATAAGTACCTTAAATGGAAAAGCATTAAGTGCTCCAATCAAAAATTAAGGTGGCTAAGATAGAATGGATAAGAAAACAAGACCCTTACATATGCTGCCTATAAGACACTCACCTCAGATTAAAAGACACACACAGACTAAAAGTAAAGGGGTGAAAACAGATATTTCATGATGGACATAGAGGATATTATATCGGATGGAATATGTCAGATAGAGAAAGACAAATGCCATATGATTTCACATACATGTGGAATCAACAAAACAAACAAATAAAAAACAGAAACTCATAGATACAGAGAACATTTGAGGGTTACCAGATGGCAGGGGGGCTGGGAGACTTTGGTGTATAAAGGGAAAGGGATTAAGTATTACAAATGGGTAGTTACAAAATAGTCATGAAGATACAAAGTATAACATAAAGAATATAGTCAATAATATTGTAATATATATGTATGCGGAATAAGGATACAAGATTTATTGGGGTGAATACTTTGTGAATTATATAGATCTCTAATCACTATGCAGTACATCTGAAAGTAATATAATATTGTATCACAACTATAATTTAAAAAATAAAAAATTATATAAAAAGAAATACATAGAAACAAATGAGAATGAAAGCATAACATAAAAAAAACTGTGGACGCAGAAAAAGTGATTAGACATTCATATAACTTTAGTACCCATCTGACACTATACATAGCTATTACAATATTATTGACTATATTCCTTATTCTATACTTTACATTCTCATGACTATTTTGTAACTACCAATTTGTACTTCTTAATTCCTTTCCCTTTTTTTCCCACCCCTTTAATCCCTCTCCCTTCTGTCAGCCATTGAAATGCTCTCTGTATCTATGAGTTTGTTTCTGTGTTGTTTGTTTATTTTGTTCTTTAGATTCCATATGCAAGTACAATCAAATGGCATTTGTCTTTTTCTGACTCCACTCAGCACAATACATTTTAGGTACATACATGTTGCAGAGGACAAGATTTTTTTTTTTTATAGAATGCTTCTGCTTTTTGAATCCACATTATACACTGAGAATTGTGGAATTTAAGTTGCCATTTTATTTTGTAGTACTACAAAGAATTAGGTTTCAGGCAGGAGAACCTTAGAGAAATGAGAGGAATATAGAATCAGTTGCTTGACCAAGTTAGGGCTTTTAAAAGTATATCTATTTATTCAAGACGAGGTTCTGCCAGCTTATGGCATACAGTCATGAATGTTGGCCATGATTAATGAATACCAGTTATGAAGTGCCCATTGAAGAAAAAAACTAGGGGCCAAGTAGCAAGAGGCAGTCATGGACAGTTTAAAATAAGAAATGAGTAGTTCAAATTCCAGAAAGTATGTAAGGTCCCAGACAAGCATAAACAATGCACACTGCAGTAAAGAAAAGTACTCCACAATAAGGTCATGTATATAAGCAGAAAAAAATTGTACTAGAGATAAAGATTGATTTATAAATTCCCAGTGTTGGGAAGACTGATGCTTAAACTTTCAGAATTCAGTTATAAGGTTAAACTAAATTAATATTGAATTTCTCTTTGACCTTGACAAGTGATGTATTTAAATCAGATGTGATTAGAAATAGAAAAAAGAGATACGCTAATCCTTATCCTCAGAAAAAGGCACATTACCAAGGTGGGGGGGGAGCTGACTGAATTAATTCGGGCACTATTTAGTTTAAAATCAGTCAACTAACAGAAACAAAATAGCAACAGCAACAAATATCCACTCTCTTTTGATAAAGGTTAATGAAGACCAAAATATTTCCAAACATCAAGGCTGTAAATTTCAAGCCAGTTCTTAATTGGTCAAATCATACTTTTCAATGAAACTGATAGTTTTTATTTCCACTGAAATACATATTAAAAAACTAGTTTATCAATATCAAAAGACAAATGTGAAAGAAAGCATTGAATCATTAAGTGTTTTATTCACAGAAAGAAGGAAAATTCTATCTCTTTGCTTCGCTTAAAATAAGACTAGGTTTTTTTTAGCTATAAGGTACAAGTTTGCCAAAATAAAGTACTGATTTGCTGCCTATAATATACTCTGTGATAAAACACAAAGATAGTTATTTATATAAAGGTTTAGTAATTTTTAAAGTGTAAATTGTGAAGACAATAAATCTTTCCATTAAATTAGTGGGGAAAGAGTTGGGTGATTCATTATCTTAATGACTTCCTACTTTACCACACAACCCCTCTCTTCATTGATGTTCACAATTTGAGTCCCTGTTAAGGCTTTAGGCTTACAATGAAACTTCTATAAATTTTGGAGCTTTGTCATGCTGGCATGTAGATCATTCTTTTTTAGGAATGATCTACATTTAGGAATGATGAGGAGGCCAGAAAGCAGTTGCCCCAAATGAAAGGGGAATTTTTCAAACATGAGCAGTTCAAGTATTGATGTCAAATAGAGTGGGCTGCTGACTCAGGGTCCGATAGGGGCAGCAGCTAAACAGAAGCAAATCTACAAAACTCTTCTGTCAGGTCAATCTCAGCAGGTGTCACTAAGAGGCAATCCTGTGGTCTCTGTAGTCTTGCCAATTGAAGGGGCAGAGAGGAAAGGGAGAGATGATCTAATGTTTCACTCAAAAGGACAGATTGGACTGTTCTCTGCATATTTTCCCTCCCACTTCGACATCTGGAATTCTAATAACATGTTGATTTGGATTTATATTATCAAACCAAAATTATTTTGAACAGGCTGTTCTTTGACACACAATATGTTGGCTTTGTATTTAAGTTCCTAGCCAAATGATGTCTAAAGATGTACCTAATACTGACATAAAATGCAACTAATAACCACCTGACCCATGCTGACTGAAAGAAAAACTTGGAGATAATTGAAAGAGTAGTTTCTGCAAATACAGAGAGTGTCAAGTGTTTGAGCTTAAGATATATGTAAATTAAATGTCATTGTGAGTTGTAGGACCAGAAGAACCCTTTAATTAGAAATCTTAAAAGAACAAGTAATTTTCATAGTCACTCAGAGAAAGATCTTAAGTGGTCTAATAAATGCATGATCTTGGAAAACATCTTTGTGATGGTTTATAATATATTTCTTTTGGAAATCAATGGTCTTCTGTCACAGGAACACCCCCATGGGTAATCCTCAATGTGCCCACTGGTGTCTGCTAACTGCTGTCTCTATGTCTCTCAATAATATATTATGAGCTGTTTCTTGATTTAGGATTTTATTTATTTATTCTTGATATGATAGTGTATGTATTAGATCACTAAACTACCTCCTAAACCTTTCCTCTATATTTTTTGCACTGGTTATTTTGTAATATTGAATAACATGAATTTTACTATATCTTACTACCATAGATTGCTTCATTATTTATAAGAGGATGATGTTAGTGACTGCTCTTCCACTCTTCTCCACACCTTCCACTTCTCAAATTCAATCATTTATGCCTTTCTCTATATTTTTAGGGTATATATAATATATATATATATATATCAGAAGCCCAAACTGGTCACTAGTAGTGGTATTATGGCAAAAAGAAAAAAAAAACTTTTAAAAATAGAATGCCTAAAATCAGCAAGGTTTATTATCTCTATTAATCCAGAGATTTACTCATCGTTTTTAAATCTCTCTCCTCCACCCCTTATACTGCATTCTTTATCCCTGCCTAGATACTGAGAACATATAAATTTATAATAGTTGATTCAAATTATGTCAAGTAACCAAAATCAAATATTTATTTTCCCCTGTAGTGACAAACAAGCAATAAGAAAGTACATTTCCTTTCTTGCTCAGTTTTTTTTTTTGTTTTTATATTTCCATAATATTTGGTTTTATTTTTCTTCCTATTTCCTTAACATTTACTCACTCTTCCAAATTCTCCTTTTCTCAATTCCCCTCCCCACCTTTTAACTTTCCTCCTTTCTTTGTCCACTAACTTTTGCTTTCTTGACATATTCTACAGCTGTAGTACTGGAACTCCTTTCTTCCCTGGGTTCCTATCTACCTCTTTGGTTTAATACCTCATTTTTTCTGGATTATCTACACAAATAAATTCCTAAGAAATGTTGCAAGAGAAATAAACATCGGGTTCTCGTAGAGTTGAAATCCTTTTATTTTTCCTACACCATTATTGATATTTGGCCTACTTATAATTTTAAGGTGAAATATACACCCACAGAATTTAGAAGATTTGCTCCACTGTATTCTAATATCTAGCACTGCTGATGTTTGATGCCAATCTGATCCCTTTTTCTTTTGTTGACCTCAGGAAGAATATAATTGCCATAAAGAACTCCTCATGGTTAATTTAGCTCAAATTCATACCCAGAGTCTAGCAGTCATTGTTTACAGAGGTCCCTCATGCATTTCGGGGAGAGACCAAAGACTGAGCTGCCAAGCCTCTGCATTGTGCTATGCCTTCTGAGTTGACCCCTATAAGAGATTCCTCGGATCAAAATTCAGCCAATAAGACTGAGACTTTCACCAATTTAATCAGAGCTGTGCAGCTTATATCCTCATTAGCATTTTCACCAACTAATCAGACCAGTTCCATTCTGGCCATCAAGACTGTACTTTTGGACCAATCGAACTATGAATATTTGGAGTCTTCATTTGCATGAGAACAGACCAATCAGTAACTGAGGTGGGACCTCTTTCCGATATAAGCCAACTTCATTCACCTCTTGTCTTGGTGAGCCCACTTTCAGTGTCCATGGAAGACTGTGTTTCTCAGCTGGAGCTGAAATATTGGCTGGTCTGCAACACTGGAGTAGAGCTGTATTGTCAGAACAGAGCTTTAACATCACAGTTCTAACAATATAACACCAGGGCTACTTTGTTTGGGCTGCCTCACAGCCATGCTTTTCCATAGCCATATGATATCAAAATTGAGCTGTTCTACTGCTGAGCTGTTCCACAAATATACTGTTATACAGTTGAGCTATTTGCACAGCATAAAGTCTCTCCTCACTGCATCCCAAACTGGGGTGTTGTACAGATATCCCATCTTCCTTCTCTTAGTGAGTCTAAGATCTGCTCTTTATTTTTAATGTTTTTAAATTTAACAATTATGTTCTGAGTGTGGATATTTTTCACTTCCTGACTGTCACTGCACTGACCTTTCCAATCTGAGATGGGTAGCCTTGAATTGTAGCAAATTCAAAGCTTTTATTTCTTCAATGATTTCCTTTTTCTATTTTTTTTTTTTTGCATGTCTGGACAGATTATATCAGTAATTTGTCTTTTTCTCTAATAGTTTGATCTACTTAGTTGTTTTGTTTTTCCCCCTTTGCTTTACTTTAATGAGCACTTTTCTTAAATTTATCTGTATCAACTGGTGAACTTTATCTTAGCAGTTGTATTATAATTTCTTTAGCTATTTCCTATTTGGTGTTTCTTCTTTAGCTCATTAGTCTTCATTCTGTGCTTGTACAATTTTCTCAAATATCTTTGATAACAATTTTATTTACTTATTTAAGTTACCTGAATTGTTCTGTGTTGATTCTGAGACCATTTTTCTGTTTATTTACCTTACTCTTTCTTTTTCATTGGTCACATTATGATTTTCAAATTTCCAGTAACAGTTTCTTATTCATTTACATTTAAGACTGAGACAGTGATAACACTGACTGTGAGCTTCTGTGCACAGTTAGCCTATTCCACCCTCGGTCATAGCTTTACCGTGGCAGCTTGGGAACTGCTGTTTGTTTTGAGATAAGTAATTCTAGAATGCAGAGGGCTTTGTTCTGGAGTAGTTGCACCTACTCTGTTCTAGACCTCTCCAAAGATGCCATGACATCCCTTTGGTCAAGAACCCTGTGCTGTAGTGGTTGTTAGCTTGGGAAGTAGAGACCCAGAACAAGACTATGAGAACATCTTTTCATTTAGCAGCCTCCTTTGTCTTGCTTCCACAAGTCACTTCTCATCTGCTTTTTAGATCCAGAATATATTTGAAAACTCTCTTTTCCAAATCATTGACGTCATTACGACTTTTTACTTTTTTAAATTTCTTTTTCTTATCTAAACAATGTTTCAGAAAGGACCAAAGACAAAGATATGCACTCATACTATATTAATTGGAAGTTATTTTGAACATACCACTTTTATATAGCCACCTTCTTGGACATTTATTTTGCTTCCTTTTTTTCTGTTATTATAAGCATGCCATAAATATCTTTGCATTTGTATATATATTTTGTTTTTACAATATATTTCCACTTAGAAACACTTCCTTAACTTGACATGTTAGTGTTTTAGGCCTAGTATATACTCCCAAATTAACTCTTTAACGTATTTTTTTTAGTGGGGGGTGGTGGTAGGTGATGGGGTGGGGTGGGGTAGTAATGATAGTGTGGTTAAAGGTATTTTTTAAATTCCTTCTCTAGGGGTCAGTTAAAAATATTTACTTCAATTTTATTGATATTCTAACATGAAATATGTACTTGATTAAATTGGTATCTTAAATTATTTTTTATAGTTCTTTTAGAGTTATATTTTCTCTGTCACAGAATTAGTGTTCATATTTTCAACTTTATATCTATTATAGTTTTAGGGATTTACTTACTTATGATTTTATTAAATCTTTACACAGAGAGAATATTAAACTAATGACTCTTAGTTTTCCAAATATTTTTTCCAATATTTGAAAAAATAAACAGCCCTATTTCATTATCTTTCTCAAGTCACCTATGATAACACTTTTTGGTTTTCTTATTTTATATTAATTCAGAAAGTGTAACTTTTCCCACCATTGCAATGGAATTACTATCAATTTCATCTTTCATATCAGATAAATTTGCCTTGTACATTTCAATGTTTTGATTTTCAGTACATACATATATGGCTATTATGTTATATTTATATTTTGCTTTCATCTATATAAAATTATCATTATAGTCCCATTTAATATGTATTTTCTCTTTAATTTTATCTGGTTTTATTATAAATTTTGGCATTTTGATTTTTCTTCAAATCCGTAATATTTTTATACCTCTTGTTATTGTGAACTGTCATGTGTCATTTTATTTTTGGCTATCACTTATATAGGACATGTTTTTAAAAATGATAATCTGAAATTCTTTTCCTTTTAATTGGCTAAATTTAAGTACATTTATATTGTTACATGTCATATTTCAGAAGATTGTTTTTATATTTGTCTTCATCTATATATTTTTCATGTTATTTATTTTTTCTTCTTTGCTATTTCTTCTTTTGTAATATTGCATATTTTGTCTTTATGTTCTCCAGATATTTTTAAGTTATAAATGCCTGTCATAATTATGTTCTTGTTTTAATTTCTCATATATTAAATTCCATTTTTTGATTCCTTAAATCCATCATTTGTTTTTTACTTGTCCTTTACATTCACAGATTGAAAAGTGCACTCAAAGTTGTCCTCTTTATTCAATGCAATACGTTCTAGG
This sequence comes from Eonycteris spelaea, assembly GCA_003508835.1. Taxonomy (NCBI): domain Eukaryota; kingdom Metazoa; phylum Chordata; class Mammalia; order Chiroptera; family Pteropodidae; genus Eonycteris; species Eonycteris spelaea. The sequence goes on along the minus strand of PUFA01000306.1, from coordinate 1,276,375 downwards.
TTCATCAAGAAAATATCTTTTTCCATCCTCTTCCTTTTAGTCTGTGTGTTTCTCTTAACATGAAGTGAGTATCTTTAGGCAGCATATGTGTCTCTTTTTCTTATCCATTCAGCCATTCTATTTTTTGGTTGGAACACTTAGTTCTTTTCCATTTGTGGTACTTGTTGATAGGAATGTAGTTATTACCATTCTTTATTCATGTTTTTGGTACATGTTTTTTTCATCTTAAGAACTTCCAACATTTTCTGTAATACTGGCTTGGTGCTGATTAATTCCTTTAGCTTATTTTTGTCTGGAAAGCTCTTTATCTGTCCTCCAACTCTAAATGATAGCTTTGCTGGATAAAATATTCTTGGTTGTAGATACTGAGTTTTCATCACTTTGAATATTTTGTGCCAAGCCTTTCTGTCCTGCAAAGTTCTTTTTGAGACATCAGTTGCCAGTCTCATGAGTACTCCTTTATAGATAACTAACTACTTTTCTCTTGCTGCTTTTAAGATTCTCTCTCTATATTTAACCTTTGACATTTTAATTATAATGTGTCTTGTGGGCTTCTTTGGGTTCATCTTTTGGGGGAGTCTCTGAGTTTCCTGGGGTTATACATCTATTTCCTTTACTGGGTGAAGAAAGTTTTCCATCACTATTTCTTCATATAACTCTTCAATGTCTTGTTTTCTTTCATGTTCCTCTATGACATGAATATTTTTATATTTAATTGTGTCCCATAGGCTCCTTAAATTACTGTTATAGTTTTTTTTTTTCTTGCTGTTCTGATTGAGTGTCCTTGGCTTCCCTATTCTCTCCATATCAGTGGTTTAGTCCTCTTGTTTATCCACTCTGCTGATTCCCTCTAATATATTCTTCATCTCAGATAATGTGTTCTCCATTCCTGACTGGTTCCTTTTTATAATTTCTATTACCATTTTTATGTATTTTTTAAAAAAACTCTTTGTTTAAGTATTTGCCACAGACAGCTTTATGTATTGTGTGTGCACTCAGTGATGAACCTGAACAAGTATCATTTTTTAGTCCAAATGCTGGGTGGTGTGTAGAATTGCTCTGCTCCGAGCCCAGTTACCAATTCAGGATGGGTTCCTCCAGTGTGGCCTTTGAGGGATGGACTGAAGGATTGGTCTCATTTCTTGGCTACTACACTTAATGAGACCAATTTCTCTTAAAAATTAGTTACCAATAGGAAAGTGCTTTATAGGATCTTTTTTTTTCCTTCTAAAAACCTTTTACCTAGGTTTTTATTCATGCACATGTGAAAAGAGTAAATTTTTTCTCTCCTCTGTCCTCTAATGATGATATGAATCAGCATGGAATAGAAGTGTTAATGTAGGTGAAAGTGCCATGGGACATGCATTGATGTTTATTATGTCTGATACTGGTATAACCTATTTTAAAGATAGGAATATTATTACATAGTAGATATTATTATATCTTTGTATTGCAAGTGAGAAAAGTGATCTTGGAGAGGTTAAGCGTCTAAATTAAAGACACATTGCTACTAAGTGACAGAACAAGGAAACAAACTCAGGTCTATTTGACTCCCAGAGCAAAGTTCTTACTCACTATATTTCCCTATATCTCTGGGGGATGGGTTGCCTAGTTTCCATTTGTTGGACTCTGCACATCACAGAACAAATGTGAGGGTGAGCAGCATATTAAGGATAGCAACTAGCAAAACATGCATAGCCTATAATAACAATGCATGTCAGCTCAGGTCTATTAACTTGGAAGATAGTATAAATACTTTTAGGCTCTACAAATGCTTTGAAATTTAATCTTAGTTTGTGTGTTGTTTGTTTGTTTGTTTTCCTCTTTCAGATATCTTCTGTACTTCAACAAAGTGTTACATTTGGGTAAAGTAGGGACTTCTAAAGTAATGACGTTTTAACCAGGAAATTAACTCAAGACTGGTATATATTTAACAAAAAGGAGAAAATGTTATTAAGTTTCTGTCAAGATAATTCTCCTTTGAGACCTGATTTTGTTTGGAATATAGTTTAGAAGCTGCACCTTTAGGGTCTGGGCATAGATAGATAATAGACTGAAGAAAGAGTGAGAAGATAATAGAAAAATTAGAATAGTTGTAATGTGCACAGAGAATCCCAAATGTGGGCAAAGTAAAACAAGAGAAAAAGAATGTTGGTGACAGAAATTGTATGCAACCCTTCACCATTAATTCAGAAGTCATCTGATGCTTTCAAAAATCACAAAATATGTGGTATAATTTTTTATTATTTTTTTAAATGGTGAAGGGGATACGTTTTGTAGCTGAGGGCCTGGGTGCAAATGGGGAGAAATGAATTGAATACACAGCACATTCCTCTTCAAGGACTGCCAAATAGCAACTCTCATAGATCTGGAGGCTATAACAGCCTATCTAGATTATTTATATTTATCTTTTGTCTCTTTGTCAAATGAAATATCATTATTCTTCTGGAAACAGAGAAAATCAGATACTTTGGATATTCATTTTATTTTTCTTACGTTGTCAGTTTAGCACCAAGTCAAATACTATCCCAGATTTCTTCCAGTCTACTAAAAGCGTGAGGTGACTACCTCATGCTATGGTCTCTAAGAGCCCATATGGGAGAGTAGGTGCCTATAATAACTGAAAAAGGGAGCTTGCTCTTTCTTATAAAGCTCCCTTGTGGTAACATGCTTCCCCCTCACAACTAAACCTTTTAGTTATCATTTTTATTTTACTCAGCACCCACTCACCGAGAACAAGCTAGGTACTAAATCATAAAGGGCTTTGTAAACATAGAGGAGAATTTTGTAACACTCTTTAAAATACACTTTTTTCAGTTTAAAATATATAAAAATATGTTTTAAATTTTTTTCATGGTTGTTATTACTATACACTGACCTTCTTTATCCCACCAAATCTGTTTTAAAAACTGGTGGGAGAGAGTATATGGAAATTTTTATAAGATTTTATACAACCTTTTTTCATTGCAGTGTTATTATGTTTGTGTGTGTGTGTGTGTGTGTGTGTGTGTGTGTGTGTGTGTGAAAAGAATAAGTGCATATCTTGATCAATTCTCAGAAATGGATCATACCTAAAGCACTGGCTTTCTGTCTGTCATCTCTCAATCAAAAATGTTTATGAGATAAATACATGCTATTGTATGTAGCAATAATTATTGATTCTCCTTGTTATATAAATTCCATCATATGAATATGCTCCAGGATTTTGTTTGGAACAAGCTTCAATGAGACAACTTGGTTTAGAAGGCAATTTAGTTTGATTTATCACTTTTTCCCCTTATGATTAGCATTTAAAAAAAATGTTTTAAGAAACTCATTTTCCGCTCTAAAATCATGAAGATCTTTTTTAATGGTTTATTTTAAATCTTTGTTGTTTTTATATTTCACAGAAAGGTCTGAAATACTTAAGATGAACATTGGGTGGTTTCCAGTTTGGGAATGTTACTGTTATGAACATTATTTTACATGTCTCTTGGAAAATATATGTGCATATTTCTGATGGGTATATGACTGATAAGGACTTACTGGGTCATAGGGTATACATATGTTCAGATTTGGTAGGTATCGTCAAAGAGTTTTTCAAACTTATATTAACACTCCCACCTGTAGTATAGGAGAATTCTTGTTGCTCTATCTTTGTCAGCACTTGATATTGTCTGCTTTTTCATATTAGCTCGAATAGAGAATGTGTATGATATTACATTGTGATTTTATTTTGCATCTATCTGTAGACTACTAAATGTATAAATTTTTATAGGCTCATTAGACAGTTGATGCCATATTTTATGAAGTGCTTATTCAAGCATTTTAGTTATTTTCCAAAATTAGATTGTATTTATCATATTAATTTTAGACGTTCTTTATTCTGGATATAAGATTTTAGTCTGATACAAGATACCATGGCCTGTTTTACACTCTATCAATAGAATCTTCTGATAAACAAAAGTTCTAAATGCCAGTATAGTTTGATTTATTATTTTTCCCTTATGATTAACCCCATTTTTTATGTCTTAAAAACTCGTTTTCTACTCTAAAATCATGAAAATGTTGTTATAATATTTTTTCTAACTCCTTGATTTATCTTTCACACTCAAGACCTGAAATCCATTTGGTACTGAGTTTTTGTTATTGTTAGTTTGTTTTAAGATAGGGGAAAGATACATTTTTTTTCCCCCCATGTGGATATTTAACTCAAAATCATTTGCTGAAAAGATTTCTGTTCCAGTAAAGAGTCACGTTTGCCATATATATTTATATGCATATGTCTGTTTTTGGACTATTATTTTTCACTGACTTATTTATTTTTCTTTAAATCTTTTTTTCTCCTCATTACTCTATTAATCTATCTTAATTACTTTAGTCTATTATTCACCTTCAACTTGATATCAGATAATGTAATTCCTCCATTTTTGTTCTTTTTCTCAAGATTATTTTGGCTATACTTAATATGTTGCATTTCTTTTAAATTTTAGAATTAGCTTCTCAATTTCCACTCTTAAATCTCCTGTCATCATATATATATATATATATATATATATTTTTTTTTTTGAATTGCACTAAATTCACATAGTACTTTGGAACTATATAACACCTTTATTGTATTTGGTTTTCTAATGCATTATCAAGTTTTAATTTTCTCCCAAAAAATGTGAATTTTTTAAGGTAGAGTGCATAGTCCTCCAGGCTTTCTTCTGGTCTCTTGGGTCGTTTCTCTTAAATAGCAAGATGCTGGAAGAAATTCAACTCTACTTCTCAAAGATTTTGCCTTTTTTTTCCTGATTGTTTGTTTTATTTTAACTTCAAACATCATGCACAGTAAAGCCTCAGAACTTGCCAAATAGTTTGATGGAAAACAAAAATGTTATTTGATTAAGGTCTTTTAAGTTTCCAGCTTTGAACCTGGACACTGTGTCTGTTAACATTTCTGTTTTTTGTTTGTTTGTTGTTTGTTTGTTTGTTTGTTTTTCCAGTGAGCCCCTGATTTAATCCCAGGTTCTGAATCTTTAGTTATTTAAAATCAGGGAGTGTTTCTGGGGCAAACAACTTCAGATGATACTGTAGAATCACATTTTTTCTGATGCCATTCAGTAATTGTCTAGTGCACCCTTAACTCTCCCTCCACTCAGTGAATATATTTCTTTTACATCGTTAGGTTTTGTGAAATTACACTCTGATTTAAAGAGGTTTTTCTTAATTCTTTGTCCTCCAGCCCCTCAAGGTCAGACTTTAGTAAGTACTGAGAGGAAAAAGTCAGCCATGCATTGAGGACCTTGCGTCTCCAATCTTTTTTTTTCTTTTTTCTTTTAATTACAAGAGCCACAAATTCCAGCAGCTTTGCTGGTTTCTCAGTAGCAGCCTCTGCTTGGACCAAGCCCAGAACTTTAAATCTTGTCATTCATTTTTTTCATCTTTAATAGTTAGATTAATGAATCCCTGATGAATTTTCTCCCTCTTGGAAGCAACTCTCTATAAATAATTCTCAGCTTCTTGCCCTACACAAAAAATTGGCAAGTGTCCAAAAGTTAAAAAAAAATTAAATAAATATTGAACATCAGTTCATTTTTCTTCAGTTCTCTTTTTCCCTGCTCTCAAATCCTGGCTGCTCTGCAATAGATTTCCATACAGTCCACAGTATCCTGAAATTTACTGACAGGACCAACTGTGTATTTATGGGGATCACTGAAAATGAAACGAAAACCATACTTGTTCAAAAATTATTAACACCAGCAGAGCTTAAACTAAGTGCAGTGGACTTCTAAGTGTGGGATCTTATGCAGTGGCACAGATTGCACATCTTGGCCTCTGCCCTGGTCACTGGATTCAGGAAACACTAAGACGCAGACTAAATAAATCTACTTAAGCTCATCTTCCTCACTTTTTAATTGTAACTCATTAAAGAGGTGCAAGATAGTTTGTATATTTTCAAAGATGTAATCAACTATTTTTCTCTTTTATTCCAGCGTATACCTCTATTTCAATTTTACCTTTTTTAAGCATGGAGCTGTTGATTAAAATGAGCAAGGATAAGCTGTTAATATTCTATTTGAAATAATTTATATCTGGTGCTGTCATCTCTGTTGACTGGGAGAGTATTAAAAGTGTTAGTTACCAAAAAAATAGAAATAAAATCTTCAAAATAATAGAATATGCAGCTATAAAATTATGCACATGTGATGGAACATCAAAGACATCTATGTCTCATCAAATTTTGTCTTATTACTCTGGAAGAATCTTCTTAGTAATTTATTTAATTTAAGGTTACAGTTGTCCACATTTTGTAAGCTGCTAATGTCAGCATTCTGGCTATAGATACTTCATGCTTTTCACAACTTTGACAGAGGTTTTCACTGCTCAAACACTAAAGTGCACACTAACCTGTGAAATTATAAAATGTGCTAAATGGCACACAGCATGATATATTGCTTAATTCTTTGAAATGCTTCATGTCTTTTAAAAATTTTAATGAAAAGCTTTGCATGTTCTCTTAGTTTTTTCTCTATATTTGCATTAAAAAATGGGAACTCAGGCTTCTTTATGAATATATTTAGGGTCCATTTTCAGGAATCATGTGCCATTGAAAAAAACACTAAAACAAAGACCTTTGTAAACTTCTAAAATTAAGAATAGTTAGAGGGTACCCAAGATCATCCCCACATGATTTTAACAGGTTATTAGTTCCTGAGTTTTGACAGTGAAATAAATATGAGTGAGACTTTTTATTTTAAATGCCTAAAAAGCCCAGTATTTTTTTTTAAATACAATTTAAATACAATTTTAAATATAATTTTAAAATTAGTGCTTAATATTTTAAGTTAAATAATTTAATATCTTCAAAGATGTGAACGAAAAAGGGGCCATATGTGAAACCTGACAAGCTCAGAAGTAGTCTGTACGTCAGGCCATACAAGCTCGGTGAAAAAAACTAACCACATAGGATGGTCTGAACACAATTCCTAACTGGGCAGGCCATGGTGGGTAGTCATATTTCTGACCTAGAGCTCTTTAGCAAAAGTCAATTTTTACCTTAAGTGAGTCCTGTCTACTGTTCTTATGTATAACATACCTTTGAAATGTTATAGTAATTTTTTCCAAACCCCTTCAAGATGTAACCAGAGAATAACACCACCAAAACAAAAGATCATAGAACTCATTGTTATTTTGTCACTTGCATACCATCTCTGTGCATGGTAAAAATTAAATGTTAAATAGCTTGTACCTACCAATGCAAAATAAATATACTTTATTTTGGTTTTTATTAAATCTTAGAGATTTCTCCACATTGCTTTCTATCACCTCCTTAATCCACTACCAATGCATTTTCTCTTTTTATTCTCCAGAGCATTTTCTTAATCCATTGAGATTTTGTTTTTGGACATGTTCTCAAAATTTTGTAACAAATAAATTCATAAAACATTTCTATAAGCTAGGTATTCTTTCCTCAACTAAGGTAAACAACTTATGTCTCTTGTGAAAACCCTAATCAAATAGGTTTAGGAGGAATCGATTACTGCCTGTTGACCCCAGAAAGAAATGTACCTGAAAAAAGGACTTCTAGTGGTTAACTGGGCCCAAATTCATAACCAGAGTCTAGCAGCCATTGTTTACAGGGGACTGTTATACACACTGTACATCAGGGAAAAGCCACAAACTGAGCTATCAGCCTCCTGCATTTCTGCTCCTGCCATCTGAGTTGACCCTTTTAAAGAAGCTATTTGTGTTGTAGTTCAATCAATAGGACTGAGACATTTCCTGTCCAATTGGAGCTGTGCGGCTATATCCTTATTTGCATCTTTACTGACCAATCAGGCTGGTTCCACATGAACAATGAGAACATAAAATTCTTACCAATTAGGACAGTGCTATTTGCACTAATCAAACTGTATGAATTTATAGTACTACCAGGATTAAAATGGATCAATCAGGAACAGTGAAGTAACTTTCTCTATGTAAATAGGCCACCCCTCTATCTCAGAGGAGCATACTTTTGGTTTCATCTGGAGGCTGTATCCTCATTTGCAAACAGTTTATCTGAATATAATTTCTCCTTTTATGGCATCCCAGATTAAGGACTCTGGGTTAGTGACATTGGGTTAGTGACAGCAAACTTTTGTTGGCACACTTCATCTGTGCATCCTGGGATATTGATTGTTTCTTTGTGGTGGTGTGGGTTGTCCTGAACAGAGTAAAAAAATTGCCTTGGATTTGGCAATTTTCTATCACAGAAAATCATGACATTACTATACCATGAGTATCTGACCAAAACTCAATCATGAGATCCAAACATTTACATTGATTCAACCATATATTTTATAAACTAAAACTAAATCATTTTTATGAAACCTATGATATTCTCTCTATATTGATTTTAGTTTATGATAAGAGTGCATTATATAAAATTAATCAAATTACCGTAGCAGTAAGGACAAACATTGTAGCAGTTATTCTTCCTCATGGGAAGTATTTTTTATGGCTATTTCAGGTTTATTGTCAATAATAGAACCACAAATACATAGAGATTTTAAAAATGCCCCTGAAAATAAATGGGTCAGAGCAGAAATAAAAAGAGAGGTCGAGATACATAGAAATGGATGATAATGATAGTACAACATATCAAAACTTTTGAGATACGGCAAAAGCAGTCCTAAGAGAAAAGTTCATATCATTACAGACCTATCTCCAAAAACAAGAACGAGCCCAAATAAAAAGATTATACACCATAATCAAGTGGGCTTCATCCCAGGGACACAGGGATGATTCGGCACACACAATTCATTTAATGTGATACACCGCATAAACAAATTAAAAAATAAGATTCATAAGATCATATCAATAGATGCAGAGAAAGCTTTCAACCAAATACAGCATCAATGTATGAGATCAAAACACTTAAAATTGGTATAGAAGGAAAGTAACTTAACATAATAAAAGCCATATATGACAAACTCTCAGGCAACATTATACTTGAAGGTGAAAAACTAAATGCCTTCTTCTAAGATCAGGAACATAAGGCTCTCCACTATCACTACTGTTATTCAGTATAACATTGGAGGTCCTATCTAGTGCAGTCAGGCAAGGGAAAAGGCATTCAAACAGGAAATGAAGAAATCAAATTGTCACTATTTGTGGATGGCATGATTCTCTATATAGAAAACCAAGACTACACAAATTCACTATTAGAAACAACAAGCTAATACAGTAAAGTTTCTGGATACTAATTCAATGTTCAAAAATTCATAGCATTCCTATACTCTAATAATGAAGCATTAGGAAAAGAAGTGGAAAAATAATTCCTTTTGCAATTGCAACAAAAAGAATAAAATACCTAGAAATAAATCTAATGATACATGTGAAGGACCTATATAATGAAGACTACAAAACTATTAAAAGAAATTGAAGAAGATGCAATGAAATTGAAAGATATTCTGTGTTCTTGGATTGGAAACATCAACATAGTCAAAATGACCTTATTACCTAAAGCATTTAACAGATTTAATGCAATCTCCGTCAAAAGTCAATTGGCATTCTTTAAAGAAATAAAAGGAAAAACCTCTCAAATTATACTACAAATCTCCCATAATCAAAACGACATGGTATTGGCAGAGAGACAGATGCACAGACCAGTGGAACAGTATCCAGAATCCAGAAGTAAACCCATTTTTATATGGGCAAATAATTTTTGACAAAAGAGCCAAAAACATACAATGAAGAAAGAAAAGCCTGTTCAACCAATGATGTTGGGAAAACTGGAAAGCCACTTGCAAAGGAATGAAATTACCCTGTTGTCTATCACCACACATCAAAATGGATTCAAAATGGGTTAAAGACCTGAATATAAGACCTGAAACAATAAATCGTACAGAAGAAAACAGGTACTAAACTCATGGACCTTGGACATAAAATAGATTTTATGAATTTGGCCTCAAGGCAAGGGAAATAGAAGCAAAAATAAATGAATGGGGCTACAGTAAACTGAAAAGCTTCTGCACAGCAAAAAAAACTGTTAATGAGGTAAAGAGACAACAATCTGAATGGGAAAATATATTTGCAAGCAATACCTCTGATAAAGGCCTAATATCCAAAATATACAAAGGACTCATAAAAACAACAACATCAACAAAACAAAAGATCCAATCAAAAAATGGGCAGAGGACCTGAACAGACACTTCTCCAAAAAAGACATTCAAATGGCCAAAAAACATGAAAAGATGCTCAACATTGCTAGCTATTAGAAATGAAAATCAAAACCACTATCTCATACCTGTTAGAAAAGCTGTTACCAGCAGGACAAGTAATAACAAATGTAGGAGAGGATTTGGAAAAAAAGGAACCCTCATAAACTGCTGGTGGGACTGCAAATTGCTACAGCCAATGGGAAACAGTACAGAGGTTCCTCAAAAAAACTAAGCATTGAGCTACCATATGATCCGGCAATCTCTCTACTAGATATATTTACCTCAAAGACTTGACAACTCATATCCAAAAAGATTTGCACACAATGTTCATAGCAGCATTGTTCACGGTGGCCAGGACATGGAAGCAACTGAAGTGTCCTACAGTAGATGATTGGCTGAAGAAGCTGTGGTACATCTATTCAATGGAATATTACTCAGTCATAAGAAAAAATGAAACACTGCTATTTGCAACAACGTGGATGGACCTTGAGATAATTATGCTAAGCAAAATAAGCCAGACAGAAAAAGTTGAAAATCAGATAATTTCACTCATATGTGAGATATAAACTTAAAAGCAACAAACGAGCATGACAAACAGACTCATGGACAGGTACAATAGACTAGTGGTTACCAGAGGGTAGGGGATCTGTGGTTACAGAAAGAAATCTAATTATGGGAGCTGAACATACAATATCAATATACTGAACGTACAATGTAAATATATATATGCATTACTGTTAAAATGTACAAGTGAAACTTACTAGATTTTGTTAACCAATGTCTCCATAAAAAAACCAATTAATTAATTTTAAAAAATCAGAAATTTAAATTAATTTATACCTAAATATAAAAAAAATACTTAATTGTTTAATTGCTGATTATACAAGTAACTTTTTTTTTCCTAAAGACTATTATAGTTTTATTTCATGATAGGGTTTTTGTATTTGGTTTGTTTTTGTGTTTTTACTTTTGCTTTGGAGTTTGTCAAGAGCTTATTTAATTGATAAAAGGTTTTGTGAAAACCATTTGTAGGTTACATAGTATCCAGTATTATTGATTTGTCAACCAATTAGCATATTTTAAAGATTAAATGATCAATTCCTCTAAATAGTTACACATTACTAAGAAGTATCATATGTCTGTATGGATTTAAAAGTTTAAAATTTCCCTAACATTTATAAAATTACTGCAAACATAATCATTTAAAATTTTTTAATGAAAATCTCATTTCTAAGAAAATACATTTTCTTAAATGCTTTGACAACTTAAAAACCAGACAAATTATAAATAAGTACTGTAATAATGAAACTAGAGTACTTATCATAAAATAATCTAAAAATACTACTAAAAATAGTCTATAAATACTATTTTTTAAAATTTATTTTTATCCTCATTGTTTATATTTCTTTCCAGCTTATATTCCCAAGTTCTGAATAATCTTACTAGAAAGAAAAAAAGTAAATGTTGGCTTAGACAAGTCAAAATCTCAAGATCTGAGTTAATCAATTTTTTAAAATCAAGGTACAGATTCTGGTGGGCAGGCCAAAATTATTTAAATTCATATCACTAATCATCATGCTGAACTCCTCATTTATCATTAAACCTAACTTGTGCCAAATTGGTAATATTAAATCTCAATATATTCACATTAGTTTTGTTTTATGCAATCTGTTTCACCTCAAATGTGTGCTTTTATCATTTCTCCTTTTCTTTTAATTATATTACTTGCTTTATTGACATGCTATTACAATTATATATATATATATATATATATATATATATATATATGTATTTTTAAAAATTTCATTATAATTGCTAGATCTAACTAGAGAATTTTTGTCCTAGGAGATATAATTATCATTACATTTTAAGACATTTGTTTTCTTAGAATATTGTTAAAAGTTCTTTTTACTTATTTTTTATGTGTGAGGACTAGAGCTAATTACCTCTTGAAGTTTCCTTGCACTTAATTAATATTTGTGCCAGCTATTGCTGATCAGTCATCCTCCAGTGAAGGTAAGGGTCAGCAAACTATATAGACTTGCCATCTGTTTCTATTAATATGATTTTATTGAAACACAGCTACACCTATTCATTTAGGTATTGTTTATGGCAGCTTTTGCACAACAACAGTAGAGTTGAGTAGTTGGGACAGAGACCATGTGGCCTACAAAGACTTAAATATTTACTGTATCATCCTTTACTAAAATGTTTTTTCCAAACCATGCTTAAAGGAACAGTAGTTATTTTTCTAGAATACTTAGGTTCCTCAGAAACCCAAATTTATTATTTATTTTTTTCATGCTTACAGAGGTAGAAACATGATCTCATACTAGAGTATAGATTGGCTAATTATTTATAGACAATTTCCATTTTCCTCTGAGGCAGAAAGTTCAACTCTATCATCTTTCTTATAGTTAATTGTGGTTAGTGACTGAATTGCCATTAATAGAATGTGAATGGAGCTGATATTTGAACATGAGAAAAACTTTTTATTAAAATTCTAAGTTTCAGGATTTGTTTTTAATAGTGAATAATTCATTTTTGAATATAAGTTTAATTTACAGAGGAAATGAAATTCTTTATAAATGAATGCCTCAATTTGTTATTTTTGCCTAGTCTTCTTTTATATTAAAACTCTTCATGTGTATAATTTATATTAATGTTTTTATTTATTTTGAATGTTATGAGCATATTCCCTTTTAAAAATTCAAATTTCTAATAGAATTTAATTATTGTATCAGCAAAACATTATATATTATTTTCAAATAAAACATAATAAAATACTATTTATTATTTTATGTTTAGACTGTTACAAATTGTCTAGTAAGATAGTCTTTGTATTGATACTCTTTCATACTTCCTCTGAAATTTGAAAAGTACCTAGAATGTTTTGTAACAAAATACTGAAGATTAATGGTCATTTTTAAAATTTTAAAAACATAGAATTTACTAGCTTTAAGGATTTTTTCTTTTTGATTGGACTTTACCATTAGAATTGATATCTAATTGTTAGTGTTGCATGTAAGTAGCAATGGTTAAAAGTTTTCTTGCTGCTGACAGAGATAGAAAAACACTACATTTTTGAGTTCTCATCTATTTTTCCTATTTGCTGTATATTTCTATACTCCCACTGCTTCTAGAATGTAGAATACAGAGATACATTGATGTTCTACTGTAATGACACTTTGATTTGTAGTAATCGATATCACAGAGCAATTTAAAATACAATTAAATAATTTGTTAATATGTTTTCTTTCTATTTTCTAGCTAATAATGACCTCACTGCTTTGGTTTGCAAAGTAATGTAGTAACATATCTAGTGATTTGTTTTTTGTAAATGATAGATGTGACTTTTCAATATTAAAATTATATAAATATGTGCAAAGCAAAATAATGTCTAAATGGTGTTTATTGTGATCCCTGCATATGCATTGACTAAATAGCTTATTGTGAACATGAGAATGTGCATTCACAACCACCGGAAGAGCACTAGGGGTCTATGCACTCAATATACAGAGGTGTATAATGCTCATTTAAATTTCTCAAAATGGCCATCTTCTTTTCTGATCACACAATTTTGAGGACAATAGATATCAAGCACATAGAATAATTATTTGTAATCTCTGGTTAACAGAGCCCATAAAAACAAACCTCCCGCCACCAGATATTATAGTGCAGTAATGAGTAATAAGTAGATAAATGGGTGACCTAAGTTACATTGAGCAAACCAGGTACAAAACAAACTTCCTCATTTATTGAACAAACAAAGCATTGACGAGTTGATTTTTACTGAAAGTGTTGAAATATGAATGCGTCTCTTCATCAAAATGTTGGGAAGTTTAGAAATGCCAGTTATACAAGAAACATAAATGTCTGCTTTTAGTGATTCCAGTTCTAAAAGTTAAAAAAAAGTTAAAAAAATTCAAGTGTACTTCATGTGTTCTGAACATATACCATCACGTATAGCAGAGAAATTAAGAATAATGAATTGTGTGCTATGTATAACATTATATATATACCGTGTGGTGAGAAATTGCATATTTTAAAATTATAATAACCCACTTTCCAAGACAGCTTGAAACGGTGGGAAGATTCCAAATGATAGTTTGAGATCTAGATTAGAAATAGATGATTACCTTTGCTTCCTTAATGTACCCACTTAACTGTTAATTAGACTATGAATAGTGCCTTTGTTTGATTTTCCTTGATATACATTCTGAAAATAATTTCAGATGTGTTTACATTCATTTAGAGCTTCAAAAAAATTTTTTAAAAAGACTATTTGATTTTGAATTGACATCATGTAAAATTTACTCCTTTTATTACCTTCTAATCTGAAAATAATTGTTTTGAAAATCAACTGCTTGGAACAAAGTTTAAGAAACTCTGAGCTTTTAAAAAGTTTGTGGCCGTGGGATTTCTGGCCAAAATGGCAGAGTAGGTAAATGCTGTGTTCATCTCCTGCCATGACCTCATCAAAATACATCTAAAATATAGAACAACCATCATTGAGAACCACCTGAAGACTAGTTGAATAGAAGTCCTACAACTAAAAATATGCAGAAGAAGCCAGGCAAGACTGATAGGAGGTGTGCAGACATGGAACAAGCAAGTCTCACAACCATGGTGTGGTGAATAAGAATTGGGAGGAATATCTTGGCTGCCGAGGATCTCATGAAGAGCAAGTGGTCCCAGATCTGTACTTGGCTCTCCATTCTGAAACAGCAGTACTAGCAAGAGGACTCCCTATAACATGTGACTGTGAAAGACAGGAGGTATTGCATCTGAGTGAGATGGAGGGCCACTGGAGTCCCAGTCATTTTTCTTGAGGGACTCATGCACAGACTCTCTCTCACACAGAATGAGTTACTCTGTGTTCTGGTGCAGGGACAGTGGCTCAGAAATTGTTAAAGATATAAAGGGAAAAAGCTGAATTGATTAGTTTCAGGGTGAGTCCTGGAGGAGCAGGGGTCAGGGCACCTCTCCAGAAACAGAAGTGTTGTCAGGAACCATTACCCATTTGTCGAGCCCTTCCTGCCCTCAGCCAACAGTAGGAGGCTGGGCTGAATCTGAGACCTTCATTAACCTGGCTAACACTGTTTTTTTCCACTCTAGTGATTCCCTGAGATTACATCCAAACCATCCACATGCCGGCCCAAGCCACTTCCAACTCAAACTGTGGAATTTCCTAAAATCTCTCAAAATTTTACAAAACCCCAATAAGCAGTGACTGGCCTTGACATGCCCAGTAACTCTTTCTAAGAAGCCCTAAATCTAGCACAGGTGGTGACCAGTCTAAACTTACATTGTAGCTACTATCAAGTGGTCCTAAGCCTGGCATAAACTGCAGCCAGTGTCAGGTTAGAGATAGCTTCAACTAAGTGACCACAAGCCTGGCACAAATGTCAACTGGCTTCAGCTCACATGATAGTGCCCACCAAAGGGTCCCAGGAGTGGCAGTAGTAGTGGCAGCTGGCCTTGGTTCACAGTATAGCTTTTCTAAAATGCCTCCAAGCTCAGCACAGTGGCAAGCAATGACAGATCACTTTATAGCTCTCATCAGGGAAATAAGATTGAAGACTAAGAGCTACTTTTAAAAGTAGCAAGAGAGAAGCAGTTAGCTACATACAAGAGAACTGCCAAAGGATCATCAGCTGACAAAATTTTTTAACAGAAATTTTGCTGACCAGGAGACGTTGCACAATATATTCAAAGTGAAAAAAGGAAAGGCTTACAGCTAAGATTACCCTACCCAGAAAAGCTGTCATTTAGAACCAAAGGAGAGATAAAGAGTTTTCCGGAAACAAAAATATCTTTAAAAAATCATCACCATGAAACCAGTATTATAAGAAATGTTAAAGGGACCCCTTTAATAGAAAAGATCAAAACTATGAAAAAAATATAGAAAAGGAGAAGAAATTGCTCACAAGAGCAAACAGTGGACCATCCAATTACAAAGCTAGCACAAAGGTTACAAGGAAAAATTAGATTGTGTGTGATTAAATTGTGTGTGTCTGTGCGTATCCTTGGTACTTATAATAAAAAGTAAACACACGGAAAAGTGGTAAACAATAATGACAAAAACAGAACAGTGAATGGGTGAATAAAACTTATAGTGATTTTAGAATGTGTTCAAACTTAAGGAATCGTCAACTTAAAATAGAGTGCTATAAATACAGCTTGACATATATGAAGCACACAGTAACCACATACCAAAATGTACAAGAGAAATACAAGAAAAAAAGAGAAAAAATTTAAACATAACTATAGAAAGTCATCAACACACAAGAGAATAGAGCAAGAGAATAAGGAAAAAAAGAAAACTACAAAGACAATCAGAAAACCATTAATAAAATGGTGATAACTACATACCTATCAACAGTTACTTTAGATGTATATGGACTAAATGCTCTAGTCAAAAGGCATAGGGTGGCTGAATGAATAAAAACAAGACTGGCACATGTGCTGCCTACAAGAGACCCAATTCATATCAACACACACACACAGAGTAAAAGGATTGAAAAAATATTTTCTGCAAACAGTAATGAAAAAAAGTTGGGATTCATATTTATAGCAGACAAAATAGACTTTAAAACAAAGTCTGTAACAAGAGACAAAGAAGGGCACTTAATAATAGTAAAAGGCTCAAACCCAAAAGAAGATACAACTCTCAAAAAGTCTATGTACCCAACATAAGAATACTTAAATATATAAAGCAAATATTGATAAACATAAAGATCAACAATAATACAGTAATAGTAGAGGACTTTAACATCCCACTGACATCAGTGGATAGTACATCCAGAAAGAAAATAAACAAAGAAATGGTGACTTTGAAATCATACTTTGGGCCAGATGGAATGAAATAATATGTTTAGGACATTTCATCAAAAAAGAGTAGAATGGAAATTCAAGTGCACATTGAACATTTTCCAGGATAGACCATCTGTTAGACCACAAACAAGTCTTAATAAACTTCAGAAGATTAAAATCATACTGATTTGGGCTCTAAGGAGCAGCAGCAAGGGCATTGTGAGTGGCCTGGTGTCTCCATAATTTCATAAATTGCTGAAAAAGGCCAGACAGATGTTCAAGAGTTTGTTACTCTGAAGACGGGAATTTGGGGAAGAAGTTGGTAGGTAATTATGAGAGAGGTGTATGTTGAGTGTAAAAATAGAACAAAAAGGAATAGTGGTATCATTGAAGCAATATCTCCATAACTATTTCAGAGGACATGGCTGAGGAAGATATACTTAAACACAATTTAATATAGAAAAAGTTAAATAAATGAGATCCCTTGATGCATTTGAGTCATGATAGAGATTTCAGAGTCTTTATCTCGAGTGGTAATCGAATGCAAGGTGGTAGGAAGAGATTGCCCAAAGTGAGAAAAGAAAGGAGGTAGAACCATGGTTAGCTAGGTTCAAAGGAAAGGGTGAAGGATCATGACATAAATAAGCATATTCTTTCCTCAACATGTAGAAGGCTCAGTGGCAAAAATATCTGGGTGCTGGAATGACACTGGTACAGTTCAGAGACACTTGATAAGAATTGACCTATCAAGTTTCTGAGTTGTGTTATTTTTCTAAGTGCTAAATACATTGATCTATATTTTTAACTTGTCCCTCAAGAAACTTTTGTTATTTAGTGTGTGCTAACATTTCTTTTTATTACCTCCTTCTTCTCCCCATGGGTGGAGGAAAGATTTTAATCAAACTTGAGACAGAGGCTAGAAAGGAATCATTAATGTTACTTCTGTTCAAAAGCTAGAAAAAATACACAGTTTTATTCTTCTGTATGTTAATGCAGTACATTTATTTTCACCTAAAGGAGTTTATGTTTATTTTAAATTTTCTGACTTTTGGTGTGGCTGTAGTAAAACATTATTTTAATTTTAATTTTAATTTTAATTTTTAAATTATTTTTCTTGAGATATAATTGACAAAATTTGTAAGATATTTAAAGTGTGCAATATGTTGACTTGATATATGTATACACTGTGAATGATGAAGCATTTTTGATGGAGATTAAATAAAGTAATCGGTTTGATGTGAATTGATTTTGGCTTAAATTCTGTATTTTCTCTTGCCTCCACTCTACTTTTACAGTAAGGTCTAATTTTAGTTAACTCAGAATTCCTTATGATTCTAAACTGTATCTATCAAAAGTTTCTAAATGCAAATAATTTACAAAACTAATGTCTTGTTACTATGCATTTACTCTTATCTTAAATTATTTAAATATAGCCATTTTACTTTGTCATACTTTTAAATAAATTTAGTAAATAACGAAAGCTTCATGTAGTACTCCTTTAGGGTCAAAAGCTTGATAATTGAAAATTGTACTATGATAGTAGTCTCGTTTCAAGATGTTTGTTTAAAAATTATTATTTTTTGGTTACAGTTGATATTCAATATTATTTTATGTTGGTTTTAAGTGTACAGCATAGTGGTTAGACATTTATATAATTTACACAGTTATCTCCCCAATTAGCCTAGTACCCATTTGGCACTATACATAGTCATTGCAATATTATTGACTATATTCTCTATGGATATCCATTTTTTTAAACGAAATGAGAGATCCAAATTTATTTCTTAGTTAGTGATTAGTATAGAAATTGAAGCTAGGTACCCAAGATAAATGGAAAATAATTTAGTTTACTGAGCTTCATTTTATTAACTAGTCAGGAAAGAAAGGAAGGATTAATTATAGTTCTCTTTCAAGAAATGGAAAAATGAGAATTAGTAAGGTTTCAAGCATGTGTATAAATAGCAATAAAGTAAAAAGAAATAAAGCAATATATTTGCATTATCTATCTTGGATTTGAAGTCTAAGACATATAAGAAAGACATTATGCAAAAATAGGTCATGGCTACTGCACAACTGTTAGCTTTTGATAAAGCTAAGTTTATCTGCTTTTTATATAAAAAGAATTTACTCTAGAAAAAGAATTATCCTCTTGTTTTCTAGAGTACAATATGTAAAAGAAAGATTTTAAATGTTAACTTCCCCTCAGTGTCTATGACCCCTCTGTCCTCTCCATTTTGTAAGATATTGATGAATTATCAGAAATATCTTAATAGTTGCAACAGCAAACTAGTCCCTTATCTAAAACCAAAGGCTTTCCTGGAGTTACAGGCTCAAACATTCAGAGCTTGAACAAATCTGTATTGTTTATTTTCTAATCTCTTTTTGGAATGTTATTTTGGTTGAAATTTGCAATGTCTAACCATTCTTTTGACTTGCTTTTAGCTTTATATTACACTGTAATCTCTGAAATGTGCCAAGTACATCTCTGTAGCTGTGAAGGTAGAATCTTTTCCCATTCAGTAAGCTGTCTGTTTTCTTCTATGTTGCCTATGTCTAGCTGAAAAGAAGTCCTACAACTAGGAACACACAGAATAAGCTACCTTGAGATCAGTAGGAGGGGTGGAGAGGTGAAATGGGCGGGTCCCATACCCACATGTGGCGGTTGAGATTCAGGATAGATATCTTGGCTGCAGAGTGCCTCCCAGAGGAGTGAGAGGTCCTGGCTCTAAACTGGGCTCTCCAGACCAGGGTTCCAGTGCCAAGAAGAGAAGTCCCCAAAACTTCTGGCTGTGAAAACCAGTGGAGCTAGTAGCTGAGTGAGATGGAAGAATGAAGGAGTCACAGACTTTCCTTTTAAGGGGCCCATGTGCAGGCTTACTAGCTGACAGGCTCCCTCTCTGAGCTCCAGTGCTGAAGCAATACCTCAAAGATACCAGAAAGACATGGGGAGGAACTGAACTGTCTGGCTTCAGGGCAGGGGCTGGAGGGACAGCTTTCTTTCAGTTAGAATTGCTGGCAAAGGACACTTTTTTATTGAGCCCTTCCCTACCAGATTTCAGGCTCAGGTGGGTGCCATTACTGAGTCTCCATCAACATAACTAACACTGGTCACCCCACCCTGGTGATCCCCAGAGATGCTGTCCCCCCACAATGTGCGGGCCCACTCAAGCCACTTCCAGTGGATTTTCCATACAAATCGCCTGTCTTGGCTTATGTTGAGGACTTTCCTAAAATCTCTCAAAGGTTCACAAAATCTAAACAGGCAACATCTGGCCTCAGCATGCCCCTTACCTTTGTCTGAGCAGTTCCAAGCCTGGCACAAACAGCAGCCAACTTCAGATTGTCGCTTGGCCTCTTGAGGCACTTCTACACCCAGTGTAGGTGGTGGCCATCTATGGAATGCTTGGTGGGTCATGCCAGGCAGCCCTGGGCAGTGCACAGGCTTTAGCTAAACTTGGCCTGTGGCAGGGGGCTTCCCAGAGAACCCCAGCCTACTTGCTCAGTGGCCAGCTTCAGTCTGAGCTAGAGCAATACTGAGGGTCATATCTGAGGATGACACAAACTGAAGGTCAGACAGTGCAGGCACCAGAACCCTGTTAAAGCTAATTCTGCTCTGTTGGGTCAGCTCTTGCACACAGCAACTCCACAGGTCATAACCAGTCATCACAACCAATCAGCCCTATGGTCAATCTTCCATTGATGACCAAACAGCAACCAAGGCTCAACTACAATAGGAGAGCAATATAATCCATACAAGAGAATACCTTGAGCACATGGCTCAATGACCAAGGAAGACTGTGTCATTGGGACCAAAAGCACACTTAAGGTCACTCTACTAAGACTGGAAGACATAGCAGCCCTACCTCATACATAGAAACAAACACAGGGAGGCAGCCAAAATGGGAAGGCAAAGAAATACGTCCCAGAGAAAACAACAGAACAAAGCTCCAGAAAAATAACTAAATACAATAGAGACAAGCAATCTACCAGATGCAGAGTTCAAAACACTGGTTATAAGGATGCTAAATGAACTTAGGGGAAGAGTAAATGAACTCAGTGAGGATTTTAACAAAGAGATTGAAAACATAAAGTGCGGATAAAAAACATAAAATAACAACCAGTCAGAAATGAAGAATACAATAACCAAAAGGAGGGAATTAACCATAGATTAGATGAAGTGGAGGTTTGAATCAGGGATTTAGAAGAGAAAGTAGCAGAAAATACCCAATCAGAACAGCAACAAGAAATAAGAATCTGAAAAAGTGAGGACGATTTAAGGGGCCTCTGGAACAACATCAAGTGTATCAACATTCCGGTCATAGGCGCACCAGAAGGAGAGAAAGGGATTGAAAACCTGTTTCAAGAAATAGAAAAAAACTTCCCTTAAGTGGAAAAGAAAATAGATATACAGGCCAGGAAGCACAGAGCCCAAAGAAGATGACCTTAAGAGGCCCACACCAGGACACATCATTATTAAAATGTCAAAGATTAAAGACAAAGAGAGAATCTTAAAAGCAGCAAGAGAAAAGGAGTTAGTCACTTATAAGGTACCTCCCATAAGACTGTCAGCTGATTTCTCAACAAAAATTTTGCAAGCCAGGAGGGATTGACATGAAACATTCAAAGTGATGAAAAGCAAGGACCTACAACCAAGATTACTCTACCTGGCAAAGATATCCTTTAGAATCTAAGGACAGAAAAAGAGCTTCCCAGATAAGAAAAAGCTACAGGGGTTCATCAATATCAAGCTAGCATTACAGGAAATGTTAGAGGGACTTCTTTAAGAAGAAAAAGAAAACAAGATAAAAAATAAACAACAAAATAGCAATAACTAAAATAACTAAATATCAGCAACAATTACTTTAAATGCACATGGATTAAATTCTGTAATCAAAAAGTGGTTGAATGAAAAGAAAATGAAAAGAAAACCCTTACATATGCTGTCTACAAGATATTCCAAATTGAAAGACACAAAGAGACTGAAAGTAAAGGGGTGAAAAAGATATTTAATTAAAATGGAAATAAACAAAAACTGTGGTAGCAATACTCATACAAGACAAAATAGACTTTAAAACAAAGGCTGTAACAAGAGATGAAGAAGGACCTATCAATTCCACTTCTGAGTACTTATCTGAAGTAACTGAAAATGCTACTTTGAAGGGGCATGTAAATACATATCTTTTATTTGCACACTGAAGTTCATAGCGGCATTATTCATGGTTTCCAGGACATGGAAGCAACCAAAGTATCCTACGATAGATGATTGGATAAAGACGTTGTGGCACATCTATACAATGAAATATTACTCAGCCATAAGAAAAGGTGAAATTCTGACAACCAACTATTGGTTGCCAGAGAGTAGGGGGGTTGGAGGAGGAGGAAGATGGAGTAGAGGGGGTCAAATATGTGGTGACAAAAAGAAATCTAACTATGGGAAGTGAACACCAGTGTAAATTATATATATATGCACCTTATTGTTAAAGTGAAACTTATTGGATTTTTTCATTAACCGATATCACCATAAAAATAAATGTTAAAAATTTATATCTTCATTGAGGTATTATTTACAGTTGTCAAGATATGGAGGCTTCCTGGGTGTCTATCAATGGATGAATAGATAAAGAATACACCACCTCTTCTTTCTCTATATAATGGAATGTAACTCAGCCATGCAAAAGAATGAAATCTTGCCATTTGCAATAGCATGGATAGACCTAGCATGTATTACTCTGAGTGGAGTAAGTCAGACAGAGAAAGACAAATATTATATGTAGAATCAAAAGAACTATAAAAACAAACAACAGAAATCAGAAACAAGCTCATAGATACAGAGAATATTTTGATGTTTGTCAGATTGGGGGATGGAGGATGGGTGAAGGGGGCAGGGGATTAAGAGGTACAAGTTGGTAGTTACAAAATAATCATGGAGATGTAGAGTATAGCATGAGAAATATAGTCAGTAGTATTGTAAAAACTATGTATGGTGTCAAATGAGTATTTATTGGGGTGACCATCTCTTATATAAATGTCTAATCACTGTGTTTTATACCTGAAACTAATATAATATTCTATGCCAACTATAGTTTAAAAAATGAAAATATAAAAAAATCATACATATATACAGTTCCTAGTGAATAGTTTCTAGTAGAATCAAGATTTATTTTTCAGCTCTATTCTTGGTCTCTCTCATTAATTAGCAGAGGCACCTGTGCACCCTTTTATGGTTTCATTCAGTTTCAACATTCTAGTACTTCTCACAAGCATTGTTCCTCCCTTTCATTTAAATGTATTAATTAGATGTTGCAATTTGCAGCCTTTCAAAATGAACTTTGATACCGACACTTGGTAATATTTATTCTAACAAACTTGCTGTCAGGCAGGAGTAATTTTGCTAGATTTTGAAGTAGGTGTATGATATGCTAAAATAATATCTAGAAGAGGTCATCATACTTGATTTCCCTAGTGACTAACATAGAATTTAAGGCCAGTTAACAGAGTCAAATTATTATTTTGTCTAGGAGCTTTTTTACACTCCTGAACTAGAAAACAAAATAAAATTTAAAAACATTAAAGTCTTAAACTTTTCTATCCTAAAATGTCAAAATATTAGGAAATATGAGATGTTTTGTTTCAGATTTTATTAACTAAATGACTATGATTCACCAATAACAGAAATTTGAAAATTATTTTAATTATAAGGAAATTGGAACTCAAGATTGATATTTTATGGCTATAAATTATTAAAAAGGTATTTTTAAAAAATGAAAGTGAGAAATAAATCTGGTTTAAAAGAAACTAAATAACTATACATATTAATTATGATGGAAAGAAGAATCAATACTGTTTACTTAGACTATAACTTGATTTGTAGTGACAAACTAATTAATTATATGAAAAAAAATCAAATATATGTTATAGAAATAGATACTAACAGATATACGAAATCTTTCTTTATAATCCTCCCTTTTTATCTCTCTCTTTTGTTCTTTCCAGTCCTGAGTATTGAATGGATTGAATGTGAGTTTTCTTCTCTAGTGTATTAAAAATTATTACTTGTTTAAGGATTAAAGTAAATAAATAGACTGAATTGTTACATTTTGGGAAAACAAGACACTTTGACATTTTAATAAAACATTGATTTCCTTGAGTTCTATGAAAAATTTAATTGTAAGGAATGTGATGACAAAATGGCAGTAAAGATGACAACTACATATAATGAGAATGGTTGGGAACGCTTAATTTTTCTAGTTTATGTCTCAGCTATAATATATTAATTTTTTAGAAGTGGTATTGACAGTGAGGAATGAAAACCAAACTCAGTTTTTATTTTTATTTTTTAATACAAATAAGATGGAGACAAGAATGAAAAAACAGTGGATCCAGGCTTTGCAAGACAGAGAAAAAGTTAACTTTCTTTTTGGCCTGCCTGTCTGTGAGGCTTCCTGTACACCTTTCATTACTGAATGAGCTACATGCAAATTATTCCTTTAACTTACCCCCTTCAACATCTGTTATAATAAAAACCAAAGCCATGTAAACTCAAACTCATGACCACTTGTTGATATATGGAGTACAAGAAGAACAAGATTCTGAATTATAGCAGTTGAAGAGAGCAGCACCTCAGAAATGTTTGTTAGTCTGAGGAAACAGAAGGTCTCAGATTATTCACTCAAAGTGATTAAGAGCAAGAGAGGGCATGTCATACTCACAGGTAGATATAGGATTGAGTAAAAACAATCTTAGTGGATTCTAGGGAAATCATTGAATCATTCATACGGTTTTTGTTTATTAGTGGCATATGTCACTCTCTGAAATGTTGTATATACAGGAATGTAACTTAGTTTACAACAACTGTAGTGGAACTTATGCATTTAAATTAATTTTCCCCTTTAAAAATCAACCACATAAAGTTTGTAACTATAGTAATACTTATTGCTACTACTTGAAATAGTTCCAGAAATTATTCTTGCAATTCTCCTTAAGTGAATATTCTCACGCTTGCAAAATTTATCATTGCGGGTGGGGGGGAGTGATTTTATTTTAAAACAGTCAAATCTACATTTTAAGTCACATCTTATGAATATTTTTAAGCAATAAAATTATTTTTTATTTTAAAAATTATAATAATATGATAATTATGTGGCTTATAAAATTACAATAAAATAATTACCACTATGATCTGATCAAGGCTCATTATGCATATATGTAAATACAGTCACTTCATTTTAGTATCACAATTCGATGAAAAAATAATTCGTCCATGTGTAATTCCTGAGAATGTGAGGATAATAAATAAAATGAAGACACAACATTCTATTTGCATTCTCTTCATTATAAACCAAATTTAAAGCTAATTTTAAAAAAACCCAGTTTTGTTTGAATTCTTAGCATGTTCCATTCATTCTGCATCTAAGGCTAAAAAGTGTCATCTTAGGAGCTTTCAAAACAACTCCTAATGAAAATGTAGAGGATTAGATTACCATAGATTTTTTTTATATATATACGAAATCGATGATGCTGATCCTCTTTGCAATAAGACATTGTCTCTGAGCTGTTTACTTAGCATCAGTAATGGATTTATTCCAGCCCCTTTAAACTCTGTCCCATCCCCATAAAACCTACAGCACAAATTTGCCAGACAACTGGCTGGGGTTTAAGAGTATGTATTGTAAATCTGGGCCTATGCATAGCAAATTGAACTATACAGTACTATGCAATAGTTTAGCACTAAATTTCTATAAGATTATCTGTGATACCTATTTGAAAACAAAGTTCACCATTCTTCAACAAGATCACATGCAAGTTTTTGCCTTCCTAATATTCTATCCTGGTGACCAAATAGGAGAGGAGGATCCTATTATCCTTTGAGGGATGTCCAGGTTAATCACGTAAATCATGAATTCTTAATTATGCAAATAATGTGATTATGAATATTTGTATTACTTTTCTTTTAAAAAATGATAAAAAAATTCCTTGGAAGTACTCATTCTTATAGTTAGGAGCTTAAAGAAGTTCAATCAATATGGGAATGTTAGGTAGTTAGTCAGACATGAACAATAGGAGAACAAAGGAACAGAGACCCAGCACAGGGACAGCCCCCAGACCACCCAAAGAACACCCACTTTGTAGTTAAAGAATCACTCATACATTTTGAGAGACAAAGGACTAGAGAGCCATAAACCTATAGCTGGTTTAATTGGACCACAGACACTTGTGCAGAAAGTACTACCATAACCTGCCCACAACCTCAACGTCATTATGCCTTGCCTATGCCAGAAGTTCATGAATCTAATTATAACAGACTGAATTCTGGGTAAGCACATGCGCAGTACTCAGGGACTTATATAGGAGCCAAGTGTCAATCAAAATGACCTCAGGTGCTAATCACTTAGGAAGAGCTTTGTAAACACCCATTGCAGCCCTAATATAATACAGACCTCCCTCTTCCATGGGATTACAGCTCTCTTGCTGTAACCCGCTCCTCGCAGGGAGTGTACTTTCCTTTCCACACAATTAGTTTAGAGGTGACCTGTTTCTACCTTAAACATGACTTTAATAAATCTTACATCTCATAACTGTCTCTGAGTTGGAATTCATTTCTTCGTTAGCAGTAAGAACTGAGAATCACGTGCTACCAGGGCATGCCAGAATTCTGATAGCTCCCCACGGTAACAAGAAATGCACCAAAAAAGAGATTAATGTTTATAAGCATCTTAGCTATTATATTTACCCTATCACGTATCATTTGGCATTTCCTCCAATTTATCCTTTGGATATAGCTAGTTGTAATTTTAAGTTGAAATACTTGAGTGTTTTTCAACAAAATTTGAAATTTAATGTAAAAGGTCATTTTACTTTTTCTATAGATTTTTAAAATCTTGTGATGGCACAAATATTCACCATATAAGAAATAATGTTGAAGACTACTGCACCATGAAATAACAATTGTATAGCTGGAACCAACCCCTTCAGAAAGGAAAAAAAGCTTATGTCAAATTGTCATAACTATACATCCTTTAGGCAAAATGAATTCTTTTTTTTTTTGCACTATCAATAACTTGAATAAATCAGAGATAAATGAGTTAAAATGTTAATATGTACTGGAACTGAGAAAAAATACTATTTTACTATAATTCAGTAAAATATTAACCCAGGTATTTATGTATTAATAGAGAAAAACATGATACCTTTCTAATGACTGGAAAAGATTGTCAAACTGCCAGGAGATTAGAACAATTTTCACAAGAGATTAAACTGGGTGATATGAATGATCTTCTAAAAGGTTTCAAGTTTCTGTTTATTTATAGAAATAATCCTTTCTCCTCTCTTTCATCAGTCACACTGTTTTCTAAAATATCAACCATTTCTTTGTTAATTTCTGATACTTTTGAAAATAATTTATTTTAAATCACTAAAGTGTAATTGAGTGAATTTCAGTAGAGAATCAAGTTCTAAGATTTGTAAGTAAAGTCTGTTGAAACTGTGAAACTTGCTAACCCCAATAAGATAGCACTGGGCTAAAGACCTTGTTGGGTCATTGATCATCACTGACAGCAAATAGTGACTTCACACCAACAAAATGTAAACTTCCAAACTCATAGATAACATTCCTAACTTGGGGTTAGAATTTATGTTTTCTCTCTATAAACTGTTTGACTTAGATGATGAATGATGGTTAAATAAATAGAACAGCATAGCTCTGACAAAAATGCAGTTGAATTCAGATAATTTTAAGTCTGTATTTCTTTGGAGGTCAGTGTAAATATCTTGATATAATAAAAGAAAAGTTATTGGAATGCCTTGTTTTTCTTATTTTAGGAAGGAAAATGCATTTTACTAATGTAATATTTTTCTTTCTTTTTAGTGAAAATATTTTTATCTCTCAATTTTGCTTTTCTTTTTTAATTTGACAAGATTTAGAAGTGCCTACCTATAGTTTCCTTTACTATTATATATTTTGACTAATTAATAAAAATATGAGTTTAGCTACAATTCATGCAAAAAAATCTTGAAACGTTTAATTTCCTAATATATTTTTATTAAAAACATGTGAGCTCTTACATCTTATCACATATGTCCATGCATCCTATTACATGATACATTATAGTAAAGATGGAAAGAGATTCATAAAAATACTAGCACAAAAATAATTACATGTACATATTCATAAAATTATATCTATCAGTTATTGAACAACTAGTAATAATGTGAATGCTTTTTACTAGGTCCATGTTTTAGAGTTCATGTTAGGCCTTTACTTCCTTATAGATGAGAAAACTGAGGGTAAGAGACTAGCCTCTGAAGGCACATGCATTCAGAGGCCATGGGAAAGTAAAAAAGGAATAAATATAAACTACATACTAGATAACATAGAAGATCAGAGGAAAAAACAGGCTATGGCTGACCTTGGCCTGTAACAGGGCTCCTCTCAGGAGGCACAAGCCTGTAAGCCCAGTGGCCAGCCGTGGTCTGAGCCAAAGCATCACCAGGGCTACATCTAAGGAGGACATACATAAAGGGCAGATTGAGCAGGCACCACGGTCCTGCTAAAGCCAATCCTACTTCATTGGGTCAGCCCCTGCACAATTGGTCTACCACTGTAGTCACAGTCACTTCACAAATCAACCTGAGGGCCAATCCCTTCCATTGACATGCAAACAGCAATCAGTTCCTACTACAGGAAGTGATCTTGAGCACCTGGCTCAGATGACTATGGAGGGCTGTACCACTGGGGTCCACAGGACACCAAATACATAAGGCCACTCTACTAAGACTGGGACACATAGCAGCCCTACCTAATACATAGAAACAAATGGAGGCAGCCGCAATTTGGAAACAAAGAAACATGTCCCAAAAGAAAGAACAGAAGAAAGCTCCAGAAAAAGAACTAAACAAAATGGAGACAAGCAATCTACCAGATGCAGAGTTCAAAACACTGGTTATAAGGATGCTCAATGAACTTAAGGGAAGAATAAATGAATTCAGTGAGGATTTTAACAAAGAGATTGAAAACATAAAGTGGAGATAAAAAACAACCAGTCAGAAATAAAGAATACAATAATTGAAACAAACCATACCTTAGGAGGAGTTAACAGTAGAGTAGATAAAGCAGAAAATCAAATTAGCGATTTAGAAGGTAAGGTAGCAGAAAACATCTAATCAGTAAAGCAACAAGAAAAAAGAATAAAAAAAATGAGGATAGTTTAAGGGACCTCTGGAACAACATCAAGGGTGACAACATTTGCATCATAAGGGTACCAGAAGGAGAAGAGAGACAGTAAAGAATTGAAAAACTATTTCAAGAAGTAATGGCAGAAAATCTTTTTAACCTGGTGAAAGAAATAGACATGCAAGCCCAGGAAGCTCAGAGAGTACTAAACAAGAGGTTCACACCAAGGCACATCATCATTAAAATGCCAAAGGTTAAATGCAAAGGAAAGCATCTTAAAAGCAGCAAGAGAAAAGCAGCTAGGTACCTACAAGGGAGCTCTCATAAGACTATCAGCTGATTTCTCAACAGAAACTTTGAAGAACAGAAGAGATTGGCATGAAATATTTAAAGTGATGAAAAGCAAGGACCTACAACCAAGATTACTCTACCCAGCAAAGCTATCGTTTAGAATTAAAGGACAGATAAAAGGCTTCCCAGAAAAAAAAAACTAAAGAAGTTTTTCGCCACGAAGCCAGTATTACAGGAAATGTTGGAGAGATTTCTTTAGGAAAAAAGAAGAAAAAAATCAGTAATATGAATAACGAATTGGCAGCAACTACATACCTATCAACAATTACTTTATATGTAAATAGATTAAATGCTCCAAACAAAAGTAAGGTGGCTGAATGAATAAGAAAAGAGGATCCTTCCTTGCATATGCTGCCTACAAGAGACTCACTTCAGATTGAAAGACACACACAGACTGAAGAAGAAGGGATGGAAGAAGATATTTCATAAAAATAGAAATAAGCAAACAAAAAACTTGGAGTAGAAATACTCATATCAGTCAAAATGGACTTTAAAACAAAAGTTATAACAAGAGACACAGAAGGACCCATTAATCTTGTTTCTGGGTATTCATCCAAAGAAACCCAAAACACTACATTGAAGGGACATATGAAACTACATCTTCATTGCAGCATTATTTAAAATAGTCAAGATACTGGACATCCTTAGTGTCTATAAATAAATGAATGGATAAAGACCAGATGGTATATCTATACAATGGAATATTACACATTTATAAAAGAAGAACAATATCTTACCATCTGCAACCACACTGGATAAAGAAGAGGTTATATATATATATATATATATATTATATTATATATATATATACACACACACACACACACACACACACACACACACACACACGCACACACACACACACACACATATATATATATACATAATGGAATATTACTCAGCCATGAATAAAGAACAAAATCTTGCCACCTGCAATAACATAGATAAACCTAGGGGGTTTTGTGCTGAGTGGAGTAAGTCAGACAGAGAAAGACAGATGCCATACAATTTCACTTACATTGGAATATAAAGAGCAAAATGAACAAACAAAACAAAAACAAACTCATAGATACAGAGAACATTTAGATGGTTGCCAGATGGGAAGGGGCTTGGGGGGAGGGTACAAATAGGAAAGGATTAAGAAGTACAAATTGGTAGTTACAAAATAATTATGGGGATGTAAATTAAAGCATGAGGAATATAGTCAATAATATTGTAATAACTATGTAGTGTCAGATAGGTACTAGATTTATCATAGTGATCACATAGTGATCACTAAGTAATATGCATGTAATCACTATTTTATACACCTGAAACTAATATAATATTGTATACCAACTACAATTGAAAAAGAAAAAAATATACATATTAAAGAGTGAATGAAAGAGAGAGTGGCTGAATAATTATGAAAAAAAATCCCATTCATATATTGCCTACAGGAGATTCACTTTAGACAGAAAAACATGCAGACCGAAAGTGAAGGGTTTGAAAAAGATATTTCATGCAAATGGAAATGGAAAAATAAAAATCTGGGTTAGCAATACTTATATTAGACTTTAAAACAAAGGCAATAAAAAGATAAAGAAGGACACAGTAATTCTGCTTCTGGGTATTTACTTGAAGAAATTCAAAACACTAATTTGCAAAAATATGCATCCCACTGTTCACTGCTACACTATTTACAACAGCCAAGATGTAGAAGCAAACTAGCACCCATCAATAGACAAATGGATAAAGAAGTGGTACATATGTACAATGAAATATTACTCAGCCATAAAAGAATTACTCTTGCCATTTTTGATAAGGATGTTCCAAGAGAGTATTAAGCTAAGTGGAATAAGACAAAGACAAATACTATATGATTTTACTTATATGTGGAATCTAAAAAATGAAATATACAATCAAATGAGAGAAAACTCACAGATACAGAGAACATTTTGATGGCTGTCAGATGGGGAAGGGGATTTGGGATGATAGAGAAAAAAACAGAATGGATTAAGATGTGCAAATTCCCAATTATAAAAAACAGTCACAGGGATGTAAAATACAGCTAGAGAACACAGTCAATAATACTGTAATAACTATATATGATGTCAGTGAGTACTAGACTTACATAAGTTACATAGCTGTCTAATTAGTATGTTATACACCTGAAACTAATATTATATTGTGTGTCAACTGTAATTAAGAAAAATATTAAAAATAGTAAAATTTTACAAAGAGCCCTAGCAGTAGCCACCAGTCTGAAGTTAGATAGAAAAATAGATAGATAGATAGATAGATAGATAGATAGATAGATAGATAGATAGATGATAGACAGATAGATGATAAAGATAGATATACATAGACACACATATACACATATATAATACTTATAAGCATTTATATGTAATAATTGTACACGTTATTACATATAAAATGCCTTTCCTTCATTTACCCCTCCACAAAACCAGAATGTAAGTTTAACAAGAACAGAAACTTTGTTTTGTTCTCTTCTGGATCATCCAGCTCTTGGAACAGTGCCTAGCATGCAGTGATGCAAAAAAAAAATATGTGGAATGAATTGAAAGATGTTGATAAATAAATTAGTTCATACGTGTATGGATACAATTGTCATAAATGGGTCTGAGCATAGATATTCAAAAACTATTTAAGGTTTCCAGATGCTGTAAGATTTAAAACAAAACCAGACCAAGTAGTGGAAGTTTAAATAAGATACTGAGTTAAGTTAAAATAGTAGTAGTCTCTTAGGTATTTATCGAATGTGGTTGAAAAATATAGGCTTTAGCTTTTGCAAAGATGAACATGTTAATTTAAGGTAACTGCTTTAATTTTCCCATTTATAAAGCAAGTTTATCTTGCTACCAACATTCATTTAATATCACACGTAGGAAGGTTACATTTTCTAGGATTTGACATGTTTAGCAACTGAACTACTGAAAACAGAATGCTATAAATATATATCATTTGTTTTCAAAAATTATCAGTACACTAGAGTGATGTAATAATAATAATAAAAGCGAGATATTTCATGGCAAACTGGAAGTAAGGTTAGAATAAAGAGAAATGGGTTAAAAATGTCCCAATAAAACATATTATAAAATGGTTGATTTGGCTAAACACTCTTAACCAATAAATCCTAAAAAAGAGAGATGTCTTCTTTCATAGAGTTTTTAATAAAGAGACTCATTCCTTAGTCTCAAACCTTTATAAACTATGATGAAACAAATGACTAATTTATTTTCTTGAAAATCTGGAAGAGTTTTTGCATCACATAATCAACCTAAAGAATGATATTATAGATATCTAAACCAACATTGAGAGAGCTCAAGTGACTTGCCAAATTTACATGGGGAGTAAGAAATAGACTGAGCTTAAACTAGAATTCATATCTCTTGAGTTAGTCTACTGTTCTTTTGCCCACAGCATAGCGTTTTTTCCTTTGGTAGAACAAATACTACTATTCACTGTTTGTACAAAATGTTCAATGACAACTTTATAAGCTTAGCCACATACTTCATCTGGTCCCTCCCACCTGTGTCATTTGGGAATGTAAACAAACATGATATTTAGTCATTCAGATACCCCTTTCCATGGCCACATTCCCATCCCTTCTGCTTACTGTGCTGATGCTAATAGCCAGGAAAATGCCAAGAAAAATTGTTTATCCTTTCTATGATTTATTTCTTAGCTTTTAGCATTCACAGAAAAATTCCTGTTTTACTTTCATCCCGTGTAGTAAAAACTACTGTTCGTGCGTAGGTCAGCATAGATGCTCAGAGTTAGTGAGCTCCATCAATGATGTCATCTTTCAAACTAAAACAGAACAATGTATACCTGCCTGGGATTTTTCAAGAGCTCTCCTAATCATACTGTCACCGATGAGTCACACGCACACGTTCAATATTTAATAGCACTTGGTGAACAAGAAGGTTAAATTAACCTTTATTAGGTGTTCTCATTAAAAGAGAATACTTGGTTATAATAGGTCTTCCAAATCTGGTTTTAATTTCTCAAAAATCATATATTGGCCAATCATGAATGCTCTGCATCATGTATCAGGAAGGAATGTTTTCAGGAGCTATCATTTTTAAAGCCATAATTAAAAGCCTGTTTATAATTTCTTATGCAATTACATACTCTCTATTACTAGCTTTTAAAGATGCCCGAGTTGAGGCAGGCACTAAATTAGTTGCACGTGTGAATGATTTTGCTGCAATATTACCTGCAGCTGCTAAGGATAGCAGTTTATTGTTCTATTAACCCCCAAATTAACCCTTATTACATGGCCTGCTCAGTGCAGGTGCACCTACAGAATGCGTTCAGTTTGTTAATGGTCAATCCCATTACACAAGCAGACATTATCACAGCTAAAGAGGAAATGCCTACCACATGCTTTTGTTTTAGAGAAATGGTGGTTGCCTAACTCAATTGAGCAGATTATCTTCAGCAACAGAAGATGAAAAACAGAAGTGCACTATCTGCAGTCAATATAATTTTCAGCGCTGCTTCTTCTACTATAATGTACTGACTCTCATGGCTGCAGTTATTTAACCACTGTGTCTATAGAGTACCAGTTTAGATTCCACCCTGCCCCTACAATCACAACCCTAGGCAGGAAGAATGTAAAAGGTCCTAGGTGAATTAAGTTAGAAATAAAACTGATTTTATGCTGACTTTTTCCTCCTTTTGCCAAATGTCTTCAAATACTGTATTGTCCAATGTTGGCTCTCAAAATCATAAACTAGATTTATTTTGAGAAATATTTTCCTTTTTTTTAGGATCAACCTTAGTAATGGTGTTGACGTTATAATGCCTGACTACAATACCTCTCTTACTTTTTGTTACTGTTATTTGTTCCCAGAGAAACAGATTTATGTTGACCTGACCCAATCCATGCTACTCGAACATATAAAATTTCTTATTTTTATCACCAAATGCGTAAATAAAATTAAGTGCATCCTATAATTTTTCATTTAAAAACTATTTTATTTTTTATTCTTAGGAAAGAATTTTCCCTTTAACCTCACTTTCCTACTATATTGGGTTTGTCTCTCTTACAGGTGGAATGTGAGGCAAATTCCTAACTGTACAATGTCAACACTGATCACACAAGAAAGCCAACTGAGGCTGAGAAATGGGACAGTGAGCCTGACAGCAGATATTCCCCAGTAGAGGGAGTCAGACTTGGAGGCCAGTGAGTCAGATTTTAGTTTATTAGTATTTCTTTCACTTCTACTGACTCTGCTAGAGTAGAATCATAAGTCAGTGCAAAGTATTCTTTTTTTTTTTTTTTTTATCTTAGGCTTACTGGCCTTAGTCAATGGAACACAACTATTTTCACACTGCTGACTTTGGCAGCTACTGAGTTCAGTGGCTATGATCATTGAAGAGTAGTGAGATGAGCTATGCAGTCAAAGTTTTTCTCCCAAGTCATTTCTAATTAGGAGGTCTATAAATTTCTGAATGTATATAAATGCAGTGGAGATGTAATGAAAAGCATACTGCATTGAGAACCAGAAAATCTGACTCTGCTACTTAAAAAATTGTGGCATTTAACAAGTCAAGTCAACTCTTTTGAACTGCAGTTTTCTCTTCTGTCAAATGAAGGACCTAGACTGGCCTGAAATTCTTAGATGAGATAGATCATAGGTAGGTAGATAGATGATAGATGATGATGATGATGATGATGATGATGATGATAGATAGATAGATAGATAGATGATAGATAGATATAGGTGATATAGATATAGATGATATAGATATAGATATAGATGATATAAATATAGATATAGATGATAGATGATATAGATAGATTACAATTTACATGGCAGTATATAGTGGTGAAACAGAAATGGACTGTGTTTTTATAGAGTCCAAAATCTAAAGTACTAAGAAATACATGCATGGTTAGAGATGATCATCTATTGTATCACCTTCAGAATACTATGAGAAAAGGTTATAGGGTGAGATTAAAGCTCTCTCTAAGGCAGTATAGTTAAGCAGAAATATGAAGAGAAAAAAGGTACAAATTATGTAAGAAGGGGAGTGGGTAGAGAAGCATATATATTGATGAGTTTGAGGAACAAATGAAGCCTTTGCATTTGGAGTAGTAAGAGAGAGGAAAGCATTGAAAAAAAAAAAAAAGCTAGAGAGAGAATGAATTCCTGCAAAGCATGTTCCAAGCTAAATGTTTAAAATATAAGCATAGAGTAATTCATTGGAAAAATTTGAAGCAGAGAAATATGATGAACCAAATACATTTTAAAATAGAAAGTCAAAAGAGAAATTCAAAGATGGACGGACTCCATTACTCCATTAGAATCAGAGGGAGAGGAAAGAGAGCATGGTCAATTAGTGGAAAGAGAACTGGTTAGTACAAACATTTAGCTAAAAGAACAATGAAAATGTATACAGAGGCAGAGAGATCAGGGGAAAGCCATGGAAACTGTAGAGTGATTTTTATTCTTTAAACAATGAGAATAAAGAGAAGCAAATGAAATTTTAGATGGGGAATTTGTGAAAATATTAGGACCGTTGTCCTGACAATGAGGCCTCACACTTTGATAGTGATGATAAAATATAAAATGGGGGAAGGGTGAAGGTACCGAAGCCCCTGAGGAAAATAATAATTAAAGCTAGAGCTCCATATTGTTTGGCTAGCTTCCCCTTGGGCAAAGTGTCTGCCTCAAATAAAAGATGACATCAGAGAGGAAGAATTTACATTTTGAATAAAAACATTAAATTCAGTCTGCTGGCTCAAAAGCTTCTGTTGGAACTGCAGACCTGTTGTTTCTTATACTAATTTATTCTTAACTAATATTAATAAATCCAGGGTGCAATCCCCTCTACCACCCACCTACCCCCCCCTTAGCAAACTGCCAAAAATATTTTAAAAAGCACTCTACTACAATGTGCAGAGGTATCACCTAAAAATGTGAAAATGTAGACTATAGTCTGTAATCTGTAGTGAGCCCTGAGATTCTGCATTTCTAACAAGTTCCTGGATGACTGATGCAGGTCCACAGACCACACTCTTGAGTAGCAGAGTTAGGGAGAGCGAGAAGAATTGAGGGTAAAGTTAATGGCTACTAGAGTAGTTCAGATTGAAGATGAAAGTATTATCTTTGACTAAGGCAATAACCATGAAGACGAAGAAATATGAAAATATTGAAAAATA
The DNA here is from genome assembly GCA_003508835.1 of Eonycteris spelaea. Classification (NCBI taxonomy): domain Eukaryota; kingdom Metazoa; phylum Chordata; class Mammalia; order Chiroptera; family Pteropodidae; genus Eonycteris; species Eonycteris spelaea. The sequence goes on along the minus strand of PUFA01000306.1, from coordinate 1,239,687 downwards.
TTCTATAGGTCAAATTAGCAAGGTTGGTGATAGATTGAATGGAGGGAAGCAACATGAGTGAAAGTTCCTTACATTTCTAGCTTTAGCAAGTGAGTACGTATGTAGTTACTAGAATACGTCAGGTTAATTAGGTTAATAGGTCAGGTCACTGCTTGCTCTAAAATCTGAAATTCTAGGCTACTATGAAACTTCAGTACTCCCTGTAGAATCATTGTTTTTACAGAGAGAATCATACAACTATGGGAAGATGTTTTGTTGCAGTCATTACCAGCATGGTTCTGGAGTCAAGCAGATTTAGATTTTTGACCTAGCTCTCCAAAGTCAATAATCCCTCTGAGACTCATTTTCTTCATACATATAATTTCAATAACATAATATCTATACATGAGTGTGTTGCTGCAGATTTACAGTTCCAAAGTAAGAGGTACTAAGCTTGGGCAGTTAGAAGAAAATACAGGTAGCCATAGGCAACTGTGACATAGCTCTTTATTCCAGCAAGGGCACAGCCATCTGTGACATCTTTCCACTTCAAAGGAAGGTTCCATTGTTGCTTCACTGTCCACATAGTTTTGGCACCACATGCTGTAACTGTCTATGGAGCCAGTGTGCCATCGTGGCAGGAGCTTTTTCTAGCCATCACACATGTGAGAGTGCATCCTCCTCATCATTTCCTGAAGTTACCAAGGGGACATGACCCTGTAACATGATAAACAGTTATGTCCTTTTCTTATCCTATTTTTCATAAGTTTTGCCACATGGCTTGTCCCCATGAGAATCTATGGCCCAAGAACCAGTTTTGCCACTCAGCATAGGCAATCACAAAGTTAAGCCTTTGAATACCACCCAATGGTCAGTACAAATAGTCAATGGGCCATCTTCATGTGCTGTAACCAACCCAACAGCCCATAGCTTAGCCCATTGGCTGCTTTGGCCCATATTTGGTATGTACCTGTGTCATATCAAATATGGTCAGCAGCTAGTTGCACCCCTATAGCTACCCACTTGGCTCCCTGCCCTGAACATGTCTGTGTATAATGCATCAATGCGTATGGGCAGCACCCCTTATTTGTAGGGGGACACTTATAAATCTGTAGGAACTACAGAATCCAGTATATTATCAGGACTAAACTCAACTGGGCCTAAAACTAACTGTAATTCCATGGCCAGACAGCTAGCAGCTGTGGTATTCCATTGTCCCAGATAGGCACCCCATTACATCAGGGTAGGGGTTTGGGCCACCTCTGTTTTGGTGGCCTGTATCCTTGTGTACAACCAACCTTGTATATGGCAGTGGTGTACCTGCACTTTGGCCATACCAGGCACTGACTCAGTAGCCTGCAAGGCTGCATATACAGCTTCTAATTGCTTTTCTGTTAGGGAGTACTGGCTCTCTGTGCCTTTCCACAGTTGGGACCAAAAAACCACTGGGGTCCTAGTTTGTTCTGATCGTTGCCATAGGCCCAAGTCATATCCTTATGCTGTTACATGCACATACAATTCAAAGGGCTTACCTGGACCTGTTACTTGTACAGCTTGAGCTAGTTGCACCACTTGCTTTGTGGTGGTAAATACCTTCTCTACTGTTTCATTCCAGTTCCAACTAGCTCCCTTCTTAATCAGGCCATATAATGGCCATGCTTGCTGTGCTTGGTGGGGCACAGACACTCTCCAGTACCCCAAAAGGCCAACATAGCTGTGCAATTCTTTAACAGTAGTCAGTCATGGGTAAGTTTGCATCTTATCAATTATAGAATCAGGGAATACTTTCATCTCACCCAACCAGACAACACCCAAGAATCTGACAGATAAGTCAGGTCCCTGAACCTTGGTTGCATTTACTGCTCAGCCACATTTTCAGATGTTGCAATAGCACTGATGTAACTTTTTCTAGATCTGCAAGGGAAGCAGAGGTTAACATGATATCATAAACATGATGAAAAAAATTCCACAATTGTCGGTTGGGTTCAGGTTGCTAAATCCTGGAATACCAATTCATGGCAAATTATTGGGCTATGCAAGTAGCCTTGGGGTAGTCCCACTAAAGTTTATTGTCCTTCTTCCCATGTGAAGGCAAATTGATCTTGACTTTTGGGAACCAAATCTAGGGTGAAAAAAGTGTTAATCAAGTACAAACATAGCGATATGTTTTCAGCCTTATAATCAGTTGATCCATTAGATCATGAATAGATGGTACTGCTGCATGCCAGGGCGGAGTCACTTTATTTAATTCCTGATAGTCCACAGCCATTTTCCACAACCTATCAGACTTCTTAACTGGCCACACGAGGGCATTATAAAAATTATGAATGGGACACAGAATCTGAGCTTTTTCCAATTCCTGAGTTGTAGCCCTGATTTCATCATGTCTACCAGACAAGCAATTTTATTTAATATTGAAAATGCACCATTTTCTGGCACCTTCTGTGGCAGGTGATGAGTATGTTCCCACACCACAGTCTTCATCATCCAGACTTCCAAATGAAATTCACCAGCAAAAGTCTGCAGATTAAACCTTTGCAACACATCCGCCCCTATGATATACTATGGCAATAGAGAAAGATACATGTTATATGGACGTGAGGACAAATGTCCTATTTCAAGAGGCAGAGTCATAGTTCTGGTCATAATAGTCTTACCAGAAGCTGTGTATACAGGCTGCAGTCCAGGGAATCTGGATTTCCATAGCTAAGGCTGCTGTTGGCCTCGGTATCTACCAGTGTTAGGATTCTTTGCACATTGGTGGGGACAAACGGATTGCCACATGTGGCCTCTAGTTCCTACTTATCCCCTCCAAATGGGCACCTCGGCCTTCTCCATAATCATAAAGGGTCAATAGAGAGTCTTGGATTTTCGAAATGTCCTTAAAGGCCATAGGCCTGGCTCTTTCAGTGGTAGGATTGTGCCCACGGCAGAATTACTGCTCAGGTTTCAACTGCCACCATAATTCCAGCAACAGAGCTTTAGGTTGGTGGTCTATCTTGTCTTGATTGACTCTTGCAGCTAGCAAATAAGTCCACATTTGCATTCAGGTCATCCAATCAGGACCTTGACCAGGGCTTTTCTTTTTATTCTCATCCCTTGGGGGTCTGCCCTTTACCGCATGGACACTTCTGTCACCACCTACAGCATCTCCCCTCTATATCCCCAGAGCAGCCATTGCTATACTCACTTCATGTATATGTTTCCCCACATAGGGAGTCAGGATAGCAACCAATGAGCTAAAAAATGATAGAGAGGGCAGTCCCTAACACTAGGTTCTGAATGACAGTTGTAAAGTGTTCACAAGCTGGTCCCATGTATTAAAATTAAACAGGTTGTCACATGACTAGTTCACAAATAATCTTCCCTAGTTCAGCATACCTTTGCCATTTACTCACATGCCCTGGGAGTTCTCCGGCATCATTCCAAATTGTCCACACAGTGGCAGTAGGCCATTCCATCAGGGTATGGTTCCCCTGACCTTGAACCAAGTGATGACTGTTATATAGACACTGCCATAATGAGGGTTGTATGGTTATGGATGCCAATTTCTCCATCTCATTAGGGGAGCATGAGATACTATTGGCACCCTAGTCCTAACAGTGCAGCAACCTGGCCAGCAGTGGTTCACAGGTTGCTGCCAACATTTTTTCCTTAAATCCCACAATTCTGCAGGTGTATATGGATATACATTGTGAATTCTGTTGTGCGAAGCCACCAGCTTGCACACCACCTGGACCCAGGTGTTGCTCATGCTTTATCTTTTGCTGAATTATAGGCTGTACTTGTGGGTGGACTTCTTCTGGGATATCTCCCCATAACTTTGAGTGTGACTTTGAGGGTGGACCTCTTTGGAGCTAACCTTCCAATTGTTGCACCCTTGTGTCCAAACCATCTGCCTTTTGCTGAAGCTTCTGTACTTGCCTGGCTGCCTCTGAGCTTCATCCATGGACTACTTCAAAGCCGTTAAAAGTACCCAGCCCACACGGCTGGCCACAATTCATGTGTTTTCCAGAAGCTGCTCCTCCATGGAGTGGAGCGCCTTCTCAGTACATATCAGGAACTCATCAATTGCCTCCCATAGCTCAGGTGGAGTCCAAGTCATCAATACTGCCCCCATGGGATACCACATGCTCTGTTGGGTCACGTGTCCTTTCCATTCTCTAGTGAGGCAGACGGCTTTCTTACCTGGGAATCCTGCCAGTTCAACAAGTGTGTTGCTGCAGATTTGAGGTTACAAGGTAAGGGATATGAGGCTTGGACAGTTAGGAGAAAATGCGGGGAGACGTAGGCAACTGCGACATAGCTCTTTATTCCAGCAAGGGCACAGCCAACCATGCAGGGTAGCAGAGTTTTATACACAGGTTAAGTAATAGTGGCACACTTCCAGATAATGGAAGCCCATGCATGCACACCAGGCACATAGTTACATAAGGAGAGAATTGCTGAGTCATTTCTCAGAAGTTAGCTCCTAAGGATGTTGGGAGGGTGCCTGATCACAGCCATCTTTCTATCTCCACTCATCTTTCTTCTATGGCATTTTCAGATATCTGTTTTCAACAGCAATAATTCTTTCCTCCATCTGGTCAGCTTTATTCCCTAAGCTTTCTATTTCATTCTTCATGTCTTTTAATGTGCTATTCTCTTAATCTCCAGAAGTTTTATGTATTTTTTTAGGATTTCATTCTTCTTGCTAGAGTATTTATTTTGTATTTTGTTTCTAATTTCTGGAATTGTTGGACAGAAGTTTTTGGCATTTTTTTGTTTTGTTTTTTTTTCAGAAGTGCAATCCTAAATTCTCTATCATTTAAATTGCATATTTCTATGTCTTTAAGGGTATTTCCTGGAGATTTTTTGCTTTCTTTGTGAGCTGCCTTGTGACTTTGATTGTTCATAGTGTTTGATGAATTGTTCCTTTGCTGGGCATTAATGGGAGCGTACTCTACTTTTTATTTTTCTTTCTTTTTTTTTTTTCAAAATGAAAATTCATTATCTACTAGTAATCTCTCTTTAACAGATTGATAAGAAGGAATTTTCTTTTGATTTTCAGTAGGCGGCATCCGAACCTCCTGGATCTCTGCTTCGAGGTTAAAAATGCACATTTCTCTCTGGTAGGTTCTATACTTTCTCTGCAATCAGGTCAGCTCAGTCCAATGGCTCCATCCAATGAAAGGGTGAAAAGGGTGATGGGGGTCTGGGACTCTGAAGAGGCCCTGAAGACCCATTGCTGCACCAACAATGAGATGCAATGTAGTGCTGATTTTTTTCTGACTCAGCCTGACAGGTGTGGGAGAAGCTGAGTATTTGTTTTTACTTCCCTTCTCATAGTGCGGACCTCCAAGTTACAGGTGTCTTGCTCCTATATCACTGTACCTGTCCCTGGTACCAACTATAGTGTACAGTTTCAGTAAGTTGCACAAATTCCCCTGGGGCTCAGAGGTGCTAGCTCTGAATTGGATTTGGGGTAAGGGGAGGCATGTTCTGGGTTGGTGGGTGAGAGGCATGGCTAGACTCCATGATTTAGCCTTCAGTTTTGCAACGGCAGATACTAAGACACAACTGTCACCCTCCATACTCAGACCTCGCTCCACTCATTGTTCTGATCCCTGAGCTTCACTATTTGGAACACAATGACCACTCAGGCAGCACTGTTTGGGAATTCAGCCACTAAATCTCTCCTTTCCCTCCTACTGCTGAGAGCTTGGGCTGCATATGGCAATTCCTTTTTTCCTCCCAATCTACCCTGTAGAATCACACAATTCCAACCTTCCTATGCTCTGATGCACTGTTCTTTCAGATGCACTGATCTTTCAGATGCACTTGTGTGTAGTTTGGGTGTTATGTGTTAAGTTGTAGATGTTCAGCTTGTTGTTATTTAAAGGGGAGTGATCTGTGGAGATCTCTCACACTGTCATGCTTCTGATAGCCTTAAAGAAACAATTTTATGAAGCTGTAAATAGTATTGCTTTTGAATTTGAGTCTCCACTGCTAATATTCAAAAATACAATTTATTTTTGTATGTTTATCTTATATCCTGTGACCTTACTGAATTCATTTATTTGGTATTTTGTGCAGAGTCCTTGCAGCTTTCTATGGAGACAATCATGTCCTCTGCAAATAGAGACAGTGTCCGTAAACATACATAGTCTTCTTTCTTTCCCATCTATGCATCTTTCACATGCTTTTCTTGTTTGTTCAATTGGCTGGAACTTCTATTATTAATTTGAATGAGTGGTCAGTGTGGGAATTCTTATCTTGCTCTCAATCTTAGTGGAAACCATTCAGTCTTTCACCATGAAGTGTTATTTTAGCTGTAGTTCTTGTAGATTTTTCCTTATGAAATTGAGGAAATTTCTCTCTTTTCCTTTCTTAGAGTTTTTATCTTGAATATCAATATCTTGGATATTGAATTATGTCAAATGTTTTCTGCAGTGATTTATCTGATTATTTAATTTTTTTTTCATTTTAGTCTGTTATGGTGAAGTACATTGATTGATTTGTTAAATATTAAACAAGACTTGCATCCCTGGAAAATGACTATCCTTGATCATGTGTATAATTATTTTATATATTGCTATCTTCTATTTGAAAATATTTTCTTAAGGATTTTTACATCTATGTTCATGAGTGATGTTCTGGAAATTTTTTCTTTTTTCTTTTCTTTTTTTTTTGTGTGTGTCTTTGTCTGGTTTTGTTATCAGGATAAAATTTTTTTCATAAATACATTAGGAAGTGTTTGTCCCATTATCAATATAGTTAACCAGAATGATACTTTTGTTACAATTGACAAACCTACAGTGACACATAGTAATCACCCAAAGCCCATAGTTACATTAGGAATTACTCTTAGTATTGCATATTCTATGAGCTCTAGAAAATGTATGACATGGATCCTTCATTACAGTACTATACAGAGTATTTCACTGTCTTCAAAATTCTTTGTGTACCACCTGTTCATTCCTCCTTCCCACCTCCCAAAATTCTGGTGAACACAAACTTACTATCTTTTTAGTTTGCCTTTTCTAGAATATCATATAGTTGGAATCATACAGTATGCAACCTTTTCAAGATTGGCTTCTTTCATTCAGTAATATTCTTTTAACTTTTTCTCTATTTTTTATGGCTTGATAGTTTATGTTTTTGTTTGTGTTTGTTTGTTTGTTTTGCATTGAATAATATTCCAGTGTCTGGATGTACCACAATTTATTTATTGTTTCATCAAAAGGCATCATGGGTGTTTTCCAGTTTTAGCAATTATGAATAAGGCTCTACCAACATCTGTGTGCAGGTTTTTGTGTGGATATAAGCCTTCGACTCTTTTGGGTAAATATCAACGAGTGTGATTGCTGAATTTTAAGACTATGTTTAGTTTTCTGGAGAAATAATCTAACTGTCTCCCAAAGTGCCTATACCATTTTGCATTTTCACCAAACAAATGTATCAGATTTCTTATTGCTCCATACCCTCACCAATTAGTGTTCTAGTTTTTTTTTTCCATTCTAATAGATGCATATTGCTATTGCATTGTTGATTTAATATGCATTTCCCTGATGCTGAATGATATGTAGCATATTTTCATATGCTTATTTGCCATCTTTATAGATTCTTTGGTGAGGTAACTATTAAGGTCTTTGGCCTATTTTTTAATTTAGTTGTTTTTTTTATTGTTGAGTTTGAAAAGTTCTTTGTATACTTTGGGTAAAAGATCTTTATCAGATGTGTCTTTTGCAAATAATTTATTTTCCCCTCTATGGCTTGTCTTCTTATTCTGTCAAAACTTTACTTTTGGAAAACAGAGTTTATGTTTAATGAAGTAGAGCTAATTAATTCTTTCTTTCATGGATGATGCCTTTGGTATCATAGCTAGATGTCATTACTATACACAAGGCTATCTGTGTTTTCTCTTATGTTACCTTCCAGATATTTTATAGTTTTGTATTTTACATTAAGGTTTGTGATCCATTATGAATTAATTTCTGTGAAGGATGTAACTTCTAGGCCTAGATTATTTTTTTGTGAATGTCCAGTTGTTGTAGCATCATTTGTTGAGAAAAAACCATCATTATCGATTGCATTGTCATTGCCACTTTGTGAAAAATCAGTTGACTATATTTATATGAGTCTATTTTGTGATTCTTTATTCTGTTCCATTGATATTTTTTTGCTCTCTCCCTCAATTTTTTTAAAAAAATATATTTATATTTTTTTATTTTTTAATTGTAGTTGGCATACAATGTTATATCAGTTTCAGGTATACAACATAATGTTTAGATATTTATGTAACTTATGAAGTGATCACCGATAAACCTAGGACTCATCTGACACCATATATAGTTATTATATTATTGACGATATTCCTTATGCTATGCTTTACATCCTTTTGACTATTTTGTAACTACCTCTTAATCTTTTCCATTTTTCACCCATCCTCTCAACAGCCATCTGGTTACCCTCAAAATGTTCTCTGGATCTATGAGTTTGTTTCTGTTTTGTTTGTTTATTTTGTTCTTTAAATTTCAATGTAAGTGGAAACATGGAATTTGTCTCTTTCTGTCTGACTTACTCCACTCAGCACAATACTGTCTAGGTCCATCCATGTTGTTGCAGATGGCAAGATTTTATTTTACTTACTTATTTATTTTTTATAGCTGACTAATATTCTATTGTATTATGTGTACCACATCTTCTTTATCCATTCATCCATTGATGGACACCAGGTTGTCTTCATATCCTGGCTATTGTAAAATTAATGCTGCAATGAAAATATGAATGCATACGTTTCTTCAAAGTAGTACTTTTAAAAAAATAACTACTTCAAAGTGGACTTATTGGGTCCTTCTTTTCTCTTGTTTTAGCCTTTATTTTAAAGCCCATTTTGTTTGGTATAAGTATTGCTACCCCAGATTGTTTTTAATTTTTATTTTCATAAAGTATTCTTTTCAATTTTTTTACATTCAGGCTCTATGTGTTTTTTGATCTGAAGTGAGTCTCTTATAGGCAGTATATGTAAGGATCTTGTTTTCTTATCCAGCCACCCTATCTTTTGATTGGAGCATTTAATTCTTTTTCATTTGAAATAATTATTGATAGATATACATTTGTCATTTTATTACTCAAATTTTTGATACATATTTGTTTTCTTCCTCTTCAAGAAGTCCCTCCAACATTTTCTGTAATACTGGCTTGGTGATGATCAATTCATTTAGTTTTTCTTGTCTGGGAAGCTCTTTATCTGTCTTTTGATTCTAAATCATAGCTTTGCTGAGTAGAATAATTTTGGTTGTAGGTCCTCCGCTTTTTATCACTTTGAATATTTCATGTTAATTTTTTGACCTGCAAAGATTCTGTTGAGAAATCAGCTGACAGTCTTATAGGAGCTCCTTTGACGTAACTAACTGTTTTTTCTCTTGCTACTTTTAAGATTTTCTCTTTATCTTTAACCTTTAACATTTTAATGTTGATTTGTCTTGGTGTGGGTCTCTTTGGGTTCATTTTGTTTGGAAACTCTCTGAGCTTCCTGTGCCTGTATGTCTATTTCCTTTGCTAGTTTAGGGAGGTTTTTCTGTCATTATTTCTTGAAATGAGTTTTCAATTACTTGCTTTCTCTCTTTTCCTTCTGTTACCCTTCTGATGCTAGTGTTGGTACACTTGATGCTGTCCCAGAGGCCCTTTAAGCTATCTGTTTTTTAATCCTTTTTTGTTGTTGTTGCCATTCTGATTGGGCGTTTTTCTGGTATCTTATCTTCTAAATTGTTGATTTGATTCTCTGCTTCATCTAATGTATTCTTCATTTCAGTTATTGTATTCTTCATCTATGACTGGTTTATTTATGTTTCCTATCTCTTTTGTTTGTTTGTTTTCTATCTCTTTGTTAAGATTTCACTGAGTTCATCTACTCTTATTCCTAAGTTCATTAAACATCTTTATAACTAGTGTTTTGAACTCTATGCTGGTAAATTACTTGTCTCCATTGTGTTTAGTTCTATTTCTGGAGCTTTATTTTATTCTTTCATTAGGGACTTGTTACTTTGTCTCTCCATTTTGGCTGCTTCCTGTGTTTGTTTCTATGTATTAGGTAGGCCTTATGTAGTTGGGTGACCTGCAGGTCCAGTGGCGCAGTTTTCAATGGTCACCTGGTCCAGGTGCTCCAGGTGTGTCTTTTGTATAAGTCGTGTGTGTCTTCCCATTGTAGTTGAGTCTTAGTTGACGTTAGTTGCATGTCTATGGAGGAATTGACCCTCGAGCTAATTGATTGTGAGGACTGGCTGGTCAGGGCCTGATTCTATGGAACAGTACTCACTTTACAGGGCTCTGATGCCTACCCAGAGTGCCCTTTGGATGTTTCTTTTTTAGATGTCAGGGTCCCATCTGGCCACTGGGCATGCCATTTTCAGAACTTCCTTGGAGAGGCCTTGCAACAGACCAGGTTCATCCATAGCCTGCAAGCTGCCCAGGGCCACCTGACAAAAGTCACTGAGCAATCTGTATATGATCACCACCTGTGCTAGGCTTAGAAGAGCCTGAGAGGCCAAACCAGATACTGAAATCAGCTGTTGCTAGTGCCAAGCTTGAGGCTGCTTAGTAAGGTAATGGGAACACTGAGGTCAAATACCATTTGTTTAGGTTTTGTGAGTCTTTGAGAGATTTTAGGAAAGTCCATAGCATAAACCAAGATAGGTTGTTTGTATAGAAAAGACATTAGAGGCAGCTTGAGTGGGCCCACAAGTTTGGGTGGGAAAGGGTCTCATGAAATCACCTGGGAGGGTGATCTATGTTAGTTATGTTGATAGAGACTCAGATATGTGGGCCACCTGGGTCTGCAAGCTAGGGGGGTGGTGTCAACCAAAGAACAGTACCCTTGTCCTGAAGCCAGAGAATTCAGTTCCTTCTCATATGCTCCTGGTGCTTTTTGAGCAGCTGCCCAAGTGCTGGAGTTCAGAGCGAGTGAGTCCATCACTGAGTAAGTTTGTACTTTGGGCCCTTTAAGAGGAAAGTCTGCTACTCTTGTAGCCTTTTGTCTCATTCAGCCACAATCCTTACAAGAGGTTGTGGGAACTTCTCTTCTTAGCACTGAAACCTTGGGCTCAGGGGCCTGGTGTGGGGCCAGATCTCTCGTTCCTTTTGGGGAATCACTGCAACTAAGATATCTGTCACAAATTTCAACTGCCACACATGGTTGTGGGACCAACACATTTTGCGACTCTGCCCCTCCTACCAGTTTTGAAGTGGATTCTCATGAATGCTCCCAGTTGTAGGGCTTCTATTCATCCAGACTTTAGGTGAGTTCCAATGATGGTTGTTTTATAGTTAAACTGTCATTTTTATATGTTCATTAGAGGAGGCAAGCACAGCATCTACCTACTATGTAATCTTGACCAGAAGTCTATGCATGTTTTTTTTTCAAATATTCTTGAGTTACTGTTTGTCTTTTAATGGCATCCTCTGTGTAGAGCAGTTGAAGCCATTCGTTGGCAGCTTGCAGTCTCTATCTCTAGCAACTTGAAGTATGAGAAAGCTAAAGGAAAATGTTGTAGCTGTTTTAAAAGTCAGTCTAGAAATTGGATTCAGTAAATTTTGTTAAATAACAAACTAATTTTAATGAATTTAATAAAAAATAATATGGATGGCTTGTCAATTAAATGTGTAATACAGTTCATGACATTGGATTTGACAGTAATTTCTTTTTTTTATGGCATCAAAGGCACAGGCATCAACAAAAAAATAGACAAATTGGACTTTGTGAAAAATTTTAAAAATTTGCATCAAGAGAAATTATCAACAGAGTAAAAGACAACCCACAGAATAAGAGAACACATTTATATATCATCTATCTGATGAAGAATTGCTGTCTAGAGTATATAAAGAACTCTTAAAACTCAACAACAGACTTAAAAATGGATAAAAGACAAACGTTCTTCCAAAGAAGATAGATGATAGATAGATGATATAGATAGATAGATAGATGGATGATAGGTAGATAGATAAAAACCATTGTGAGGATGTAAAGAAATTGAAACCCTTTTGTGTGTTGGTAGGACTATAAAATTGTGCAGCTGCTGTGAAAAACCATATAGTGGCTCCTCAAAAAAATTATAAATGGAATTACCATATGATTCATTAATTGTACTTCAGAGTATATACTCAAAAATAATTGAAAACAGGATCTCAAAAAGATATTTGTACATCCATTTCGATAGCAGCATTATTCAAAATAGCTGAAACATGAAAGCAATCCAGGGTCCATCAATGGAAGAATGAATAAGCAATATAATGTTATTTGGCTTTATAATGGAAAAATTCTGAAGTATGTTGTAGTATGGATAAATCTTGAGCTCTTATGTTAAGTGAAATATACCAGTCACAAAAAGACAAATACAGTATTGTATGCTTTCACTTATATGAGTTACATAGAGTACCCAAAACCATAGAGACAGAGTGGTGGTTTCCAGGAGCTGGGACGAGTGGTTAAAAGAGTCACATTTTACGAACATAGAGTTCTAGTTTTTGCAACTTGAAAAGAGTTTGGTAGATTGGCTGCATAACAATATGAATGTACTTAATGCCACTGAAGTGTACATTTAAAAATGGTTAAGGTAGTAAATTTTATGTTATGTGTATTTTACTACAATTAAAAAATTTCACAGAATTATCTGATTTCAAATGGTAAAAATTAGAATGTATAATTTTTTATTCATTTAAAATTAGCACATGTAATCTTAATCTATGTAAAATTTATTACTGTCAATTACTTTTTTAAAGCACAAACATTGGACATCAAAAAATATGTACAGTTAAGTAAACATTATGTTTCTAATGGAATTCTTTGGAAGGACTTAATTTTTTTATCAAAGTTATATTGGTTTTGTACAAAATTTTCTAAAAATAACTCTTTGAGACATGTTTTCAGACATCAAGGATTATTTGAGATAAATTTAAATAATACATTTTGATTTTTGGAAAATGATGAAGTTATCCAGAGTTGAATATGTGAATAAGAAAGTGAACAAGTCGAAAATCACTACCTTTGTATAAAAATTGTTTAATTTAGATGTAATTTTTAAGTAAGATTATAAATTAGGATTCTAAAGATTATTTTGTTAATTTATTACCTTCAAAATAATGGTATAAATCTCAAGAAAAGTTATTCGACCATCAATTTAGTTGGGTATGTTTTATCAATTTTAAATGAACTAATTTAAATTTTGATTGCTTTTGAGTCACACTTTATGCTAATAATGTTTTTTTAGTTATAGTTATGTCATATAAATTAAAAATATTTTATTAATACTTAAATTTTAATTTTTACCTCAATTAAAATTATAAATATTTTAACTATATTTCTTTGACTTGGGAAGTCAGCTAGGGTACACAGAAAAAAATACTACAACTTAAAAAAATTATTTTATTCCTTCACTCTTGTTCTCTGTATCATAATCATTATGGATCCTTAAGGATAAACATTGCATAAACAATGTCAATTTGTTTAGATGAATACTCATATAAGATTCTTTTTTTAAGATTTGTATTTTATATGCTTCACTATTCCATCTATCATTTATTAGAATATATTAATTCTTTTAAAAACATATGAGAATAATATTGCAACCATTTATATTAAAAACTCTTTTAATAATTTGCAGAGCATTATCTTAACATCACACAAATTAAATACATATGTATTTGATTACAACAATATGCACTTTTTTGCACTCAAAATACTCTTAAATACAAGTACATTAAAAACAAACAGGAAAAAAACAAATTAAAATATACATGCTCTTTAAAATGAATCTGCTCAAAAAGAACCAGACAGGAACACTTGAACCAATTAGGGACTTGAAAATGGAAAGAAATACAGATTATAGTCTTAAGTAGAATTGAGAAGATAAGGCTAGGAGAGATTACCCTCAGAAAAATATGAAGCAGAAAAAACTCTTATAGTACTACTAACTCTTGGCAAACCTATCCTGTCATACCTGATGAGACAAAATTGTCAAAAATAATAGTGCTCAAACTGTGTCGGTTTCTTAATTTTCAAACATTTATTTAATCACCAATTATATTTTTATTAATTTATAATTAATTTATTTTGGTTTATATATTTACACAAATATAATGTGTATCATCCATTCTTGTTAGAAAAGGGCAATTTTAAACATTTTTTTGGTGTGTGTGTGTTTCTCTGTGTTCCTTTTACTTATAGAATATATTCAATCTTACAAATAAAGTATAGTGATTTGGTTTTCAACTAAGCTGGTTTCTTTTCTTCCTTACTTCCATTTCAGCTGTGTTATGATCTTTTTGTGTTATTTCCAAAGCTTAAGTTTCTGGGTATGTCTATGCTACTTCTCAAGGTTATCCCTATTTCTGTGAAATAATAATTCATAATGCCTTTGCATCATCTGACAAATATTCTACTGATCACATTCCAAACCAGGCTTTGCTGTTTCTACTAGAGACTTTAATCAAATCAAGCTGAACTTCCAGGAAAAGTTGTGGCACACAGTCCATACTGTAGGGAAGCTCAAAGAACACAGGTTTTAGAGAATGTCCCACTCTCTTTGAGCTCAGAATGCATTCTCGGGCACTATTTTACTTCATTTGTTATCTGTAAAAAAAAAATATTAACAAAAAATTAACACTAAAAATCTCTAACAATAAGAATGTTTTTTAAAAAATTGGTCTGCTTTGGTTTTGATTGCTTGAGTAAAATACTTATTTTTCTCCCATACTTTTCTTTGCCTTTGTAGTTATAGAACACATTCTTTCCTTACTAAGCCTTGACGTCGACACATGAAGTGTGAGAATCTAACTAATCGACACAATTGTAGGTGGCTAATTATTTTCTAATAAAGCGTATATGTTTTTGAAGGTCTTTTTGTGTGTGGTGAAATGTCAATTTCAATAGAAAGTGATTGGGGCAATAAAGAGTCGATATAACTAATATACATATACAACATATGTAAAAAAATATGTATGTATAGTATATATATATATATATTATATATATATATATATATATATATATATATATATATTTTAGACAAATCTTTTGATTTGAACTTAATCCTTAAGAAAACCTTCCTGGCATGACTGGG
The DNA here is from genome assembly GCA_003508835.1 of Eonycteris spelaea. Classification (NCBI taxonomy): domain Eukaryota; kingdom Metazoa; phylum Chordata; class Mammalia; order Chiroptera; family Pteropodidae; genus Eonycteris; species Eonycteris spelaea. The sequence goes on along the minus strand of PUFA01000306.1, from coordinate 1,224,610 downwards.
GCTGTTTTCGTTTAGGTTTTGTTCACATAGGTGAGGCATTTTATTGAATGCTTTGTCTTAGAAAACAAAGGAAAACAAAATAGGAAATTCTAAAATCACAGAAGTTCAAAGCTGAGAACAGCCCACTATTCATTTTTTCATCCCTTACAGATTTTAACTTTATTGAAAATGTCCATGTATTTTAGAACAGTTTAAAATAGCATAAGTGTGAAAAATAGCTCACTATTAGAAACCTGCTTTTACCTACTGTTTTTGCATGTCTCTGTGAAGGTGTCCTTGATTGTCAAACATTCCTTTACTTTTTAAAAAGAAGTATGTATATTATGTAATTTCTTTTTAATTTATAAGATTTTTTTTTCTCATTAAACCTGGTGATGGCACTATTATGATGATTGAGGCTGAATGGGGTCACTTTGGACTTTTACTGTAAAAAGTTGGATTCTATTAAGTACTATTTTACTTAAAATAGGTCTAATTTTTATGTACTAAAAGTCAATATTCAAATCAATATATTAATACATTTGTTAAACCTACATTAAATGTCTTCTATATTCTCCTAAAGGCTGAGAATATGAAAAGTAATGGCAAAGACCTTTTTTTTTTTTAAGAAATCTGAGTTTAGTAGAGAGAGAAAGCCATTAAAATTAATATTTTTTAATTTAAATTAATATAATGGTGTGTTATAAATTCACACAACTTTCAAATCTATATCTTCAGCCTAGACTTTTACCCTGAATTTTAAATGTATACATTCAACCACATAGTAAATATTTTTACCCACAGATTCTATAATTACCCATCCCCTAGCCAAGCAATCACTGGAGCTAGAAATCTGAGGTCCTCCTTCATCTTCTCTTTCTTTGCCTCTTCCACCCCAGTTAAATAATCATGAAGTCCTACTGATTATATCCACTAAAATGTTTTTTAATTTGTCTTTTCTTCTCCATCCTTGCAACTAAGTACTCTGCCTATTGCCCATTTTGTCCCATTGTAATGCAGCTACCATAAAGCTACTATTTTAAATTGAATCTCTATTTCAGAAGTTGCCAGTGGCTTTTGTAATCCTACAGGAATAAAGTTCTAAATCTTGATGAAAGGTAAAATTGTTCCCATGATCTATTCCAAACTTTATCTCCAGTCTTATTGGTGGACACTCCTGATACAAAAGATCACCACCACCAAAATGCATGTAGTTTTGTGAATATTTCTTACTGTCTTGCCACTTGTATCTTATATGATGTTTTCCTCTTTTCCATATGATTGTGTGGTTCATGGAAAGCAGATTACACAAGGCCAAAGGAGTTAAGCAAGTTTATGGTAGTAGAGTAACAGCTGACCTGAGCCGAAGATGTCATTAATCCCGAATGTGAGGGGACCTGAAACTTATATGGGCTTGAGGTGGCCTCTTTTGGCGGAAATATTTCAGTGGGTAAAATTGGCGGGAAGGAGAGTCCAATGAAATTGGAGGTGAGCATGTAGCATTGCCAGCCCAGATGTAAGGTCTAGTTCCCACACAAAGGTAAGGGAGGGCTATGGTTCCCACACTATGGGGGTGAGGGTAAAGATAGGGCCCTCCTGGACCTAACACCAGTTAATTCCTATTCAAGTCAGAGATTAATTTTCAGTTGGCACTTTTTCAAGAAGCCTTCCTGGCCAGGTTCACTTCCCAATTCCATGCTGCTTTAGGGCTGCATGCATTGTTGTATTAGTCTCCTACGGTTGCTGTAACAGATTACCACAACCTTAGTGATTTAAATTAATCTAAATTTCTTTTTCATAGTTCTAGAAGTCCAAATGAAGGTATTTATAGAATCATGCTCTCTCTGGAAGCTCAGGGTAGAATGTGTTCCCTGCTTCTTCTGTCTTCTGTGGGCCAGCTTCCTGTTTGTGACTACTTTGCTCCAATCATTTCCTTCCTGTTTAGTTTTCTTTGTGCAACTGTGTCTAATTTCTCCCTGCTTTCTTTGTAAAATCCCAGGGTCCACCCAGATAACCCAGGATACACTTCTCCTCTCAAATATTTTAACTTAATCACGTCTTTCACCACATAAGGTGATAATTATTTCTAAATAAAGAAGTAAACATATCCTTGGAGGGCCATTTTTCCACCTATCGCAACTGTTGTCCGACAACCTCACCTGTGTCTCATTTGCTTTGTGTTATTAGTGCCAAAGTTATACTTATTTCGTGGAAAGAATAAATATTGCGTGGTTTTGTTAGACGTCTACTTAGAATATGGTGAGGTAAAAAAACAGAGAACTTCTTGAGCAATTTGACGTCTAAGCTTAATCTTATATTCTGACTTCAGTCAGGTAAGTTGAGGGGCATACATTGAAACCAAGATGGTGTACAAATGTGACGTTTTTCCGTGCACATTGCCTTGATCAGATTTTATGTACATTGAATTTTAACAATGGATATAGTATTATATAGACTACTTAGCTAAACATCCTTTTTCTATATTTTGAAATATAAAATTAATACTTAAATAAATATATGGAGTTTTTCCTGGGACAGTTTAATAGTTCTTAAAAATAACATAAAGACTTAAGTTCTAACAGGACAAATTTGATAAATTAGAATACATTAAATTGAGAAATTCTGTTCTTCAAGGCACTATTAAAATAATGAAAATTCAAGACAAAAATATAAAAGGATACTTTATGGACATATCCTGAATATCTACAAATTCAATAAAAGACCAATCAAATGACATACGGGAGAAAGATTGAAGATTTGCTACTCAATGGAATATTTCAAAAAGCCACTATACATACAAAAGTTCCTCAATTTTATAATTATGAGAAAAATGCAAATTCAAGTATGATATTTCTACATTCTCATCAGAATGGCAAATATTTAAAAAAAAACATCATGTGATATGTTGGTTCGGAAGTAGAACAACTGAAATTTTCATACACTATTCATAGGAGTACAAATTTGGAAAACTACTGGAAATATTTACTAAATATTCTCTAAGACCCAGCAATTCCACTTCTGGGGAATAAGCCCAAGATAAATGTATACATTGTCAATGCCAAGCTGATCTAGAAGGGAAGATTTTCCGTGGTGAGATGTCCAGTTGGAAGAATACACAAGGGGCCAACATGAGAATGAAATGGCAGCGCCAACTTTATTGCAGCAGCACAGTTCTGGCACTAGTCGACCTCATGGGTTCCACATATGTCAGGGTACAATAAGTGGCATTCTGCGACACACATGTGATAAAAATAAGCTGAATTCATGCTTACATGAGTTAGGTGCAGGTGCCCTACTACAATAATATAGCATTCTAATCTAGGTCCTATTCTTAGCGTGAGCCTGATCACAGCCAGAGCTGGACCAGCTGGCCTGGGACCCACACTCCACACCAAATGGGGGAGTTGGCCCAGAGGGCACTACCTCAGGCCCATAATCCACTTGCCATTCCTGGAGTGGCTTAGCCCCACAGGGCACCACCACCAGGGTACTTTTTACCCACCGTCTCTCTGGGTGCTGCTCAGCACACAGGGGCATGTGACATGGCAACTTGTGCTTATGCACCAGGTCACGATAGCACCCTTCACTTCGCTACCTGTTCCATGTACAAGCTGTCTGTATAACAGGCATCCTCAGCTATGGGAGCCCAACCCTCTAAATAGGGACTTGGTGGTCTCCCATCTCAGGACACTGCCAGGAGCTCAGCTTGAAACTGCCACTGGTCTCAGTAGGGAGTGCTGTTGACCTGACAGGGAACTTGCAGAGAACTGTGCCTACTGCTCCAGGTGTGCCCCCACTTGGTCAATGTAGGGGTCTGTGCAATTCCTGTACAGAGAATCTTCCTCAGGACTATACCTCCACAGGGTATGTGGGACTGCATGATTATGGGATTAGGGCCAGTGATTGGCCTCACTGGCCAGAAGGGCTGCATATGGCTGCCAGCTTATTCTCTATTAGAGAATGCTACGCTTCTGTGTCTTTCTATAATGGAGACCAGAAGCCTATCAGCACTTTCTGGGAACAGTGCTTCTTGCCACAAGCCCCATCAAAATCTGCAGGAATAGGAGGGCTGGACCTACTATGCATAGAGTTGGGCTTTGTGCTACAGCTTGCTTTGTAGCCTTAAAGCCTCTTCTGTCTCAGGGGTCCAATCCTAGTGGGCACTCCAAGCACTAGACAGTGCGGGTTCTCATTAAGGAGACCAAATGGGGAAATGAACACTTAAAACCCCAGCAGTCTCAAATAGTTTTCGGAGCTGCTTCACAGTTCAGCTCAGAGTTATGCCTGTTATCTTATCAATCACCACCTCCAGTATTACTTTTGTCTTGTCTAACCAGACAACTCTAAGAATCTGACAGAGAACCCAGGTCCCTTGACTTTGTCCTCATTGACTGCCTAAACCCAGTTGGCGAGAGTTCTCACAGGCTGGTTGCTGCTGCTTCTAGTTCTGTAAGAGAATCAGAGGTTAAGATTTATATCGTCAATGTTATGATACAAGTGCACTGTGGGCAGTCACTTCCACGTGGGCTAAGTCTTGAGCCATGAGATAATGGCACAGAGTAGGGCTATGCAGATAGCCCTGGGAAGGACGAGGGAGTGTCCACTGGTCACCCTTTCCAGGTGAAGGCGAACTGTTCTTGATATTCTGGAGCGATGGCAATAGAAAAAAGGCATTTGCCAAAGTCCACCACATAATAGTATCATCCCAAGTTCATGTGACAACTGGTCCATAATGTCCGTGTATTCAGCACAGCAACATGCAAGGGCAGCATAACATTATTCAGCTTCAAATAGTCAACCGTCATGTGCCAGGATCCATCAGGCTTCTACACTGAACAGATTCTAGGTAGGAACCAATCACAGGTAACAAAAACATTGAATTTTAGAGAAGAAGGAAACATTCTTTACAAATGATTCTATTAAGTTAGATTTTGACAGCTTCTACTCAACTGGGAGTTATTTCTTTTTCCCTGTCTTCCTTCTTTCTTTCTTCCAACCTTCCTTCTTTCCTTCCTTCCTCCCTCCTTCTCTCTCTCTCTCTCTCTCTCTCTCCTCTCTCTCTCTCTCCTTTCTTCTTTAAAACATAACAAACACAGGCACTGTTTTAAAAATCAGGAACTAACTTACACTTAAAAAATTACAAATTCATACTCTTAAAGAGTTTGCAAAGCCCTGTCAGTATGGTCCAGAGCAAAGAAAAAATAAATATTTCTTAAAAGCTGTACCAAAGTATAAAACTCCCGGAAATATTTTCAGGCATTCTGAATCCTCAAGGACTACTTCTCCCTTCGTTGTCTTGGCATTGTGGATCCAAGTTAGGTAATCTTTGTCACATTTACCAAAAAACAATTTTAGAGGGTTTTGTCAATAGTCCAGGACATTAGATTATTAGAATAATAAAGTAAAATACCATATAATTTATTCTGTTCAAAACAATCATTCATGTTTTATTTGCATTTTTGTGTAAAATTAAAAATAAAGCAGAGTAAACTAGAAGTGCTTAGAGTTTAATTATCTCTCTATAAATATACTTTATGTTACAAATTATTTAGTAAGTTACATACATATCTGCACCGCATTACTTAACAGTCAATGGAAATGCTTAAGCTGTAAAATGTTTAACACATCTGTGCTTCATATTTTTATTTTATGATATACATGCATTAGGTCCTCATTCCATAAAGCACATAAATTATTTTACAGAGCTATTTGGCATATAGTCCTAGAATTAACAATGTAACTAGGTTTAAAATCATTTCTGCTAATTTGGCTGTCTCCACCAGAAGCAAAAATAGGAGGATAATAAATGTAACAAAAGAGTTAATTTAACACTATAATTTTGGTATATTTTTTCTTTTTGACAACCAACTTGTTTTAAGACCTAAAGAGAGTGATATGTATCCTTTAATACAGGTTTCTTTATATCTCAATTAGCACTTTATTCTAGTTTACAGAAATGATTTAGAAATCACTAAGTTGCATACAGTTAGGTTGGAATAACCTCAAAAGGACAGTATTATTACCTAAATAAAAAACCATTATTATTTTTGGAAATTTAGCAGAACTCCTGTGTATGTTATGATTAATTTTCTTAAGTAGCTCAAGCAATATCACCAAATAGCGATGCTTAAGTATATAGAATAGTTTCTTTAGAAACACTGCAAGAGGAAGTTGGTGATTATTTTCAGATCTTTTGTTGTTGTTGTTCTCTAAATCCAGTAATATAATTTATAAAGTGACCTGCTCCACATTAGTCTCATACCCACCTGGCACTCTACATAGTTATTAGAATATTATTGACTATATTCCCTATGCAACAAGAATTTTCTTAATGGATGTTGGATTGCCCGGCACTGTGGTAGACATTATACTGCATACCAACACAGTGCAAAACACAATCTTATTTACACTGAACATAAGATATCAGCAGATAGAAGGGTGTACATATGTGAAATAATTTGTAAGGCAAAGCAAAACAAATTAAATGCACAAAGTGTATGATTCAAATAAAAAATGTCAAATAGAAATTTCAGAAGAGAAAGGCCAATGTAGGCTAGAGATTTTGGGGCATGTTTGAAGGAAAAAATATGGAGCCTAGAGATTTATATGTAAAACCTATAAGAATTTAGAAGTTGAAGAACTATAATTCCTGAAAACTGTCTAAACTACTTCTTGTCTCATCATCCTTATGCATGATACCTTCATGATACTTGAAAATAAAGATCCTGCACCTTTCGCTTACTATCTCATCTCATCATTATCTAACTCTAAACTACAATTTATTGTATTGTTTTTCTTTCTTTTTCTCTTCTCCTTCCTTCCTTCCTTCCTTCCTTTCCTTCCTTCCTTCTTCCTTCCTTCCTTCCTCTCCTTCCTTCCTTCCTTTCTTTCTTTCTTTCTTTCTTTCATTTCTTTTTTCTTTCTTTCTTCTTCTCTTCTTTCTTTCTTTCTTTCTTTCTTTCTTTTTTTCTTTCTTTCTTTCTTTATATATGGTATCAGATGAGAACAATTTTTTATATTTTTATTTAATTTTATTTTTTAATGAACTCTTACATTTGTTTTATTTGCAATAAAGTTTACATAATGTAAATTAGACTGATCTTAACCTTTTGACTCCTTAGATATTTTGATGAATAAATAAATGAATTTATTTTGTTCCATTTCTTTAATTATTGTGATAACATCGGTAATACAACTATATATTTTTAAGGTTGAAAACATTATAATTTGACATCTATATATTTAATTGGGTGGTGATTACCAATCAGAGTCAGTTTCCTTCAGCTTACCAAATATTTGATCCCCTTTATCCACTTCACCCTCCCCCTACCCCCTATATTTGGACCCCTTTACCCTGTTTAACCTCTTCCTTCCTTCCCCCACCCACAACCCTCTGTAACCACTAGTCAATTGTTCATGCCTCTGAGTCCCTAATATTGTCACTGTTTCAATTGTGCTTTTAGGTTCTATATCTCAAATATAAGTTGATATCATGTGATTTTCAAACTTTTTCAGTCTGGCTTATTTCACTTAGCATGATTATATCGAGGTCCACCAGGTTGTCATCAAATGGCAGTATTTCATCTCTTCTTATGCTGAGTAATATTCCATTATATATATGTATCACAGCTGCTTTAACCAATCAACTATTGTAGGAAACTCCAGTTGCTTCCATGTCCTAGCCACTGTGAATAGTTCTGTTGAACACCATCGTGCAAATATCTTTGGACATGGGTTTTCAAGACTTTGGATAAATACAAGTAGAGGGATTGCTGGAATCATATGGTAGGTCATGTTTTGTTTTTTTTGAGGGGACTCCAATACTGTTTTCCATAGTGGTTGTACCCAGTTTGCAGTCCCACCAGAGTGTATTGAGGGTTCCTTTTTCTCCACATCCTTATCCACATTGTTTTATTATTTGTCCTGTGATTATAGCACTCTAACAGGTGTGAAAGATGGTATCTCAATCGTGATTTTGATTTGCATTTCCCTAATATCTAGCAATATTGAGCATCTTTTCATATATTTTTAGCTATTTGTATGTCTTCTAGGAAAAAGTGTCTTTTCAGGTCCTCTGACCATTTCTGATTGGATCATTTGTTTTTTATGTTGTTATTAAATCATATGAGTTCTTTGTATATTTTGAATATAGGCCCTAATCAAGAGGCGTTGCTTGAAAATATATTTTCCCATTTGGATGGTTGTCTCTTTACCATGCTGTTGATTTCTTTTGCTGAGCAGAAGCTTTTTAGTTTGATGTAGTCCTTCATTTATTTAGCTTTTACTTCCCTTGCCTTTGATGTCAAATTCATAAAAATCCTCTTTAAGTCCAAGGTCCTTGAGTTTTTAGTTCTTGTGTTTTCTTCAATGCATTTTATAGATTCCGGTCTATATTCAGGTCCTTAGTTCAATTTCAGTTAATTTTTGTATGTGGTGATAGACAACTGTCTAGTTTCATTCTTTTGCAGGCGGCCTTCCAATTTTTCAGCACCATTGCCAGTTGATCTAATGTATCATTTAAGGATGTTCTTTCCATATTGATTTTTGTTTGGATGATCTGTCTATATCGAGAGTGGGTATTTAGGTCCCTACTATTATAGTATTTTGGTCTGTTTCTCCCTTGAGTTCTGTTTTTTTATTGCTTTATATATTCCGGGGCTCCTTGATTTGGAGCATAGATATTAATAAAATGTTGTGTCTCTTTTGGTGCAAGATTCTGTTATCATTATGAAGTGTCCCTCAGTATCTTTTTTAACCTTTTTTTTTTTATTCTGAAGTCTATTTCATCTGATATTAGTACTACTACTCCCGCTTTTCTCTGAATCTCATTTGTTGGAAATATCATTTTCTACCCTTTCACTTTGAGCTTGTCTTTGGAGCTGAGAAATGTCTCCAGGAGGTAGCATATGATTGGGTTTTGTTTGTTTTTATCCATTCTGCATCTCTATGCCATGTTATTAGTGAGTTCAGTCCATTTACATTTATGGTGATTATTGAAATATGAGGGCTTCTTATAAGCCATTTTATCTTTTGCTTTCTGGTAGCCCAATGTTACCATTGCTTCCTTTTCTTTGTGTTTCTGTTTTCTTTATTTTGGTTGGCTTTTGCGGGTTTTGCTCTGGTTCTTGTTTTATGTTATATATTTCAGTTCTGAATCTTTGATGTGTGATTATTATTACAAATATGTAAAGGATAGTTACATATCAGTTGTCTTTTTTCTACTGCATGTGCCTTATCTCCATTCCCTTTTGCAAATTTGGATCTTGAAGTCCTCCCATTTTCAGTCATTATTATCTCAGTTTGTCCCTATATATGCTGAATGTTCATTACTATCTTGTTATAACAATTTTTTCTTATTATTTAAGCTTATAATACCCTTTTCTTAGTCAAAGTTGCACTCCTCTACTTCTATTAGCCTGACAGTTACTTTACTCATAATTATGTTCCTTTTGTGTGTGTGTGTCATTTAGTTTTAGATGAGCTGACCCCTTTCAGTATTTGCTGTAATGCAGGCCTCATAGTAGAGAATTCCCTCAATTTTTGTATGTCTGGAAAGGTCTTAATTGCTCCTCCATATCTAAAGGAGAGCTTAGCTGGATACATTATTCTAGGCTGGTAGTTCCTTAATAGTTTAAATATTTGATTCTATTCTTTTCTGGCTTATAAGGTCTGTGCTGAGATGTCTGAGGATAATTTAAGGGGTTTTCCTTTATAAATTACAATCTTCTTCTCCCTGGCTGCCCTGAGAATTCTGTCTTTGTCTTTGATTTTTGATAACTTTAATACAATGGATCTTGGTGAAAGCCTTCTTTGGGTTGAGATAACTAGGTGTTCTGTTGAATTCTTGAATTCCAAGGTCCAGCTCATTCCTTAGATTTGGGAAATTCTTATCCACTATTTGTTTGAAATGCTTTCTAGTCCCTGCTCCTTTTCCTCACCTTCAGTTATGCACATTATTCTTTTCTTTCCTCTCCTGATGTATCCACTAGATCTTGAATTTCTCTTCCATTGTTTTCATTCTTCAGTTTCTTTCTACTTCCTTCTGATTATTTCTAGATTTCTGTCTTTAATATCACTGTTCTTTTTCTCCATTTGGTAGACTCTATTTCCCAAGCTTGCTATTTTATTTTCAACTCTTGTAGTGTGTTTTTCATTCCAGAAGGTGTATTTGGTTTCTTTTGAGGATTTCAATCTCCTTGCTCTGCTCATCTAGCTGTTTTTTCAGTTCTTGAAATTGTTGATTTGAGTTGTTTTGAGTCTCACTGGGTTTTTTTCAGAAGTACCATCCTGAATTCTGTCATTTAAATTGCATATTTCTATATCTGTAAGCTTATTTTCTGGAGATTTTTCTCTTTCATTCTGAGATCCATGTCACCTTTTTCATGGTGTAATTGACTATTTCTCCACCTGGGCATTAATGGAAACGTATTCTGCTTTTTTTCCAGAATGAAATTTTTGTATGAAGGTCTTTCTTTAACCTGCTGCAAAGAAGGCGCCGCTTTCTTTTGATTTCCAGTAGGTGGCGTCTAAGCCTCTTGTATCTCTGCTTTATATAAAGCCTTAAAATGCCTTTTTATTTTGTTTTATTATTTATTATTTTAATTTTATTTTTTTAAGCCAGGCAACTCTTGGTTGACATCATAGATTGCAAGGATCATGTCAGCTTACAATCCCTTATTTTAATTTTTTTTTTTACGCCTACAGTACCTGTTCTTAGGTAGTCTCCCATCCAAGTTCTAACCAGGCTTGGACCCTGCTTAGCTTCTGAGATCAGATGAGATCAGGCTTATTCAGGGTTGCATGACCGTAGACTGTCTCTTTATTTTCTGATAGATATTTATCACTCCCACTACCCTCAGTTTCAGTCCCTGTCAGTGTCAGCAACAGTTTCGGTAACATTTGCGCAGATCCCCCTGGGGCTCCGTGGTGAGGGGTCCTCTGTGTTGAGGGTTGGGGGCTGTGGCTCAGCCTCGGTTTTGCAACTGGGGGGTGGAGGGTGGGGAGCAGTAAAAACTAGCTATTGTTTTTCTGCAATCCTGCTTCTCTGCCTTCTGCCCTGATGAATGGGCCCTGCTGCTGGCTGTGTGGAATCACAACTCTCCCTGGCAGGTCTGTTAAGAGAACTCACTACACCCCTCTCCCTTCTCCTACAAGGAGCTCCTGCGGCTTTGAGGGGCAGCTTCTTTATTTCTCTCAGTCCACTGCTGGACACCTGGGCTTCTGACCTGTGGTAGCTCTTATGCACAGATCCTACGCTCAGATGTGCTGGTGTGCATTGTGGGTGATTTTTGTTGAGTTTTAGATGTTCAACTTATTGTTTTCCAATGGGAGAGATCTGGAAATATCATTCCGTCATGTTCCAAAGATCTACATTTCTCTTCTTATAGCTAAGTAATATCCCACTGTTTATATGTACCGTACATTTTTATCCAATCATCTATTAAAAGATACTTTGGTTCTTTCTATATCTTGGCTAGTGTGAATAATGCTGCAATGAATATCATGGTGCAATATATTTTCACAAATATATGTTTTCAAATTTTTGGAACAAATACCCAGAAGAGGGATTCTGGTCATATGGTGATTCTGTTCTTAGTTTTTTGAGAAACCTTCATACTTATTTCTGCTGTGACTATACCAGTTTGCATTCCCACTAGCAGTGTATACAGATTTCTTTTTCTCCACAACCTTTCCAACATTTGTTATTACTTGTCCTGTTAATGATTACCATTCTAACAGGTGTGAAATGATATCTCATTGTGGTTTTGATTTGCACTTCCCTAATAATGAAATTGAGCTTCTTTTCATATGTTTGTATGTCTTCTTGGGGACATGTCTGTTCAGGTCCTCTACTGATTTTTAAAGTAATTTTCTTCTTCTTTTTTAATTGCTGGGTTATATGAGTTCTTTATATATTTTGGATATTACCCTCTATTAGAGGCATTGTTTGCAAATATCTTCTCCCATTCAGTTGGCTGTTTCTTTTGCTTGTTGGTCATTTATTTTGCTGTGCAGAAGCTTTTCAGTCTGATATAGTCTCTTTCATTTATTTTTGCTTTTATTTCTGTTGAGTTGGAGGTAAAATTCAAACAATCCTCTCTAAATCCAAAGTCTGCCAGTTTAGTACCTATGTTTTCATCTATATATTTTATTGTTTCAGGTCTTATATTTGTGTCTTCATCCATTTTGAGTTAATTGTGGTGTATGGTGACAGATAACAGCCAGTTTTTTGTTTTGCTTTGTTTTATTTGCTTGTGGCTTTCCAATTTTCCCAGACTCATTTATTATAGAGGCTTTTTTTTCTCCATTGTATGTTTTTTACAATTTGGTTGAAAATTATTTGCCCATATATATGGGGGTTTATTTGGGGACTCTCAATTCTGTTCCATTGGTATGTTTATCTATTTCTTTGCCAATGCCATGCTGTTTAGATTGTTGTCAATGTGCAATGTAAAGTCAGGCAGAGTGATACCCCCAGCCTTGTTCTTTTTTCCCAGTATTGCTTTGACTTATTTGAGGTCTTTTGTGCTTCCACACAAATCTGATGATTTTTTGTTGTTGTTGTTCTATGCCTTCAAAAAATGCTGTTGGGATTTTAATGAGAATTGCATTAAATCTGTGTATTGTTTTGGGTAATAGGGTTATTTCAACTGTGTTGATTCTTCCAACTCATGAATATGGGTTATCTTTTAATTCTTTGTGTCTTCTTCAAGTTTTTTTTAAATAACATCTTATAGTTTTCATTATATAGGTTCTACACATGCTTTATTAGGTTTATTTCTGGGTATTCTTTTTGTCGCAGTTGTAAAATAAATTTCTTCAAAACATTTTTTCTGAAAATTTATTGTTAGTGTATGGGAACACTATGGGTTTTTGTTCATTGATTTTTATATCCTAAAATTTTTCTGTATTTGTTTATCGGTTCAAATAGTTTTATAGTGGAGTCTTTAGGGTATTCTATATAGAGAATTATGTCATCTGCAAAAGGAAACAATTTGACTCCTTCATTCCCAGTTTAAATGTCTTTTTTTTTTTTTTATATTGCTTAATTGCTCTAAGTAGGACTTCCAACACTATACTGAATAATAGTAGTGGTAAGGGAAAGACTTGTCTTGTTCCTGATCTTAGTGGGAAGTTTTTCAGTTTTTCACTATTACGTATAAAGTTAGTTGAGAGCTTGTTATATATGGTTTTTATTATTTTTTGGTAATTTTTTCTATACTCATTTATTGAGTGTTTTAATCTTTATGATGGTTGCTGTATCTTGTTAAATGCATTTTCTGTATTTATTGATATGATTATATGATTTTTATTCTTTATTTTGTGTATATGGTGTATCATATTCATTGATTTGCTTATGTTAAACCATCCCTGTGCCCTGAGATGAAGCTCACTTGATCATGATGTATAATCTTTTTAATATATTTGATTTTCTAGTATTTTGTTTAAGATTTTGCCTCTATATTCATCAGAGATTTTGGTATATAGTTTTCTTTTTTGTGTTATCTTTACCAGGTTTTGGTATCAGGGTAATGTTGACCTCATAAAATGAGTTAGGAAGTATTGCCTTTCCTTCAATTTTTAAAAAAAGTTAGTGAAGAACAGGTATTAAGTTATCTTTGAATGATAGAATTCACTACTGAAGCCATGTATTCCCAAACTTTTACTTTTGGGAGGTTTTTGATAATTGTTTCAATATTCTTACTTTTGATCAATCTATTTAGATTTCCCAGTTCATGATTTAGTCTAGGAATATTGTATATATTTAAGAACTTATCCATTTCTTCTAGGTTATTGAATTTGGTGACATATAATCTTTCACAGTATTCTTGTATACTTTGTATTTCTTTAGTATCTGTCATAATTTCTTTTTTATTTTGATTTCGTTTGTGCTTCTTTCTTCATTTTCCTTAGTGAGTCTAGCCAGGGGATTGTCAACTTTATTAATTGTTTCAAAGAACCAACTCTTTGTTGCATTAATGTTTTCTATTGTCTTTTTGTTCTCAATTTTATTTAATTCTGCTGTAATTTTTATTATTTCCTTCCTTCTGAATTTGGGCTTTATTTGTTCTTCTTTTTCTAGTTTTTTAAAGTGTACTGTTAGGTTTTTTTATTGGAATTTTTTTTTTTGTCTCTAGTTGTGTTTTTATAATCAGTACAGATTAAAGTCATACCAAATACTTTTAAGGTAGAGATTTTAAAATTATGAATTTATCATATTCAGGTCACTTCTCAGCAATTATAGACATACAAAATCCATATATAATTTTTCTCATATTACTATCTATTTTAGACAATGTAATTTGTAAATGTATTATGTTTTTCAGCCAGGTTGTTGAAAAAAATAAATGACTGTCTTAAGCCTTTCTGGATAACTTGATATCTACATTTTGTCTCCACATTATTTTTAGTACAAAGTTATACAGAAAAAAAGTTCTGAAAATAAAAAAGGGTGTGAGTAATTTTCTAATTATACATTTTGGTTTCTCTGATTAGTTACTGAGATTGATATACACCTTTGAATACAAAGATAAATTCTAGTGCTGAGTTTTACATAAAAGTCATTGTGATAGTATAGAAGATTACCATATCAAATATTTGTGTTTTAAGTGTTATTTTTTGTATTTGTTATATTATTCTATTTCCCCCATATATAATTTATTTATTAATTTATTTATGGTGACATTGGTTAACAAAATCTAATAAGTTTCAGCTGTACACTTTAAAGTAAGGCATATATATTTACACTGTGTGTTCACCTCCTATAGTAAGATTTCTTTCTGTCATCACATATTTGACCCCATTTACTCCATCTACCTTTCTCCTCCCCTCTCTCCCCTACTGTCTTGAGATAGGATTTTAATAATATGAACTTTCCTCTTATTCCTGTTTTTGCTGGATCCCAAATATTTTGATATATTGTATTTCCATCAGTTTCTATGTAACTCTTTATTTCCTTATATTTCTTTATGACTCAGCTATTTTTTTAGAAGCGTGTTGTTTAATCTTCACATATTTATGGTTCTTCCTGCTTTCTTTTTACAATTGATCTCTGTTTCAAAGCATTAGGTAGGAGAATATTCTTGGTATAATTTCGATCTTCTTAAATTTATTGAAGCTAGTTTTGTATCCCAACATATAGTCTATTCTTGAGTATGTTCCAGGTGCACTAGAGTAGAATATACAAGCAGCTGTTTTGGAATAAAAGGCCCTGTAAATGTCAATTGTGTCCAATTGGACTATGTCATTTAAGGTTGATATTTTCTTATTGATTTTCTGTTTGGGTGATTATCCACAGTTGACAGTGGGGTAATAAGTTCCTACTGAAATGTGTTTTTTGTTGGTTTCTCCCTTTAGTTTTATTAGTAGATGCTTTATATATTTTGGTGTTCCTGATTGGGAGCTTAAATATTAATACATGTCAGGTCTTCTTGATATATATTTTCCTTTATTATTAAAATGTCCATCTTTGTCTCTCATTACCTTTTTTTTCTTAAATCTCAAAGTCTATTTCTTTAGATATTTGTATGGCTACACCAACTTTTCTCTGGATCTCTGGATGCCATTTGTTTGGAGTTGTTTTCCACACTTTCTGTTGAGTCTAAAATTGTCCTTACAGTTGAGATGTATTTCTTGAAGGCAGCACATGGTTGGGTTTTGTTTTGATCCAACCTGCTACTCTGTGCCTTTTTACTGGTGAATTCAGTTTGTTTACATTTCAGCTGATTATTCAAATATCAGGATTTCCTATAACCATAGTATCTTTTGGTTTCTGGTAGCTCAGTTTTTCCATTGTTTCTTTGTCCTTTCATTTCTGTCTGTTATTTTAATTTGTTGGTGTTCTATGATTGTTTCCTTTGGTTTGTATTATGTGTCTTAGTTCTGGATTGTGTGTATGGCTACCATTAAGTTTGTGTAAAAAAGTTTCATATATGTTGTAATCCTTTTTGTTCTGCTTGCATCTTATCTCCATTCTTTTTTGCTGATTCAGACCTTTATATCTTCTCCTTTTCTGTTTTTGCTTTTTTAAAATTACTTTTATTTATGCTGTAAGTTTATTTCTAGGTTGCAGTAACTTTTGTTTCCTTTTTAAATTTTGTCTTGACCTTTAATTATTACATGTTATTTAAGTTTATAATACCCTATTCTTAACAAGGGCTGTGCTTTTTTGTTTGTTTGTTTGTTTGTTTCTTTCTTTCTGTCTGTTAGTCATCCATTCATAGCTTTGTATTTTATTTTGTCATTTTGTTTTAATGACCCCCTTATGTATTTCCTGTAATGCTGGCCTTGTGGTAGAAATTTCCTTCAACTTTTGCATGTCTGAAAGGTCTTTATTTCTCCTTCATATCTAAAGGAGAACATTGCTAGATATATTATTCTTGACTGATAATTTATCTCTTTTAATTGTTCGAATATTTGATTTTATTCCCTCTTTCTTTGTAATTTCTTCTTAAAAGTCTGATAATAATCTAATAGATTTTGTTTTATAGGTTGCCTTCTTTTCTCTGGCTGCTTTCAGAATTTGTTGTTTGTCATTAATTTTTGACAGTTTTAATGAAGAGATAATTAAGTGTTCTGTTTGATTCTTGGATTCGGGGACTGAATTCTTTCCATAGGTTTGGGGAATTCTTGTTAACCATTTGAATGTGCTCTCTGTTCCCTTCTCTTTCTCTTCTTTTTACTATACCCATTATTCTTATATTACTTTGTTGTTGTTGTTGTTTTGATGATATCAGATAGTTTTTGTAGAGTTCTTTTCATTTTTTTTTTCATGCTTAAGACCCTCTAGTTTTCCATCTTTGTCGTTTCCAGATTTATTTCTTCTATATCACTAATTCTTTTCTCCATTTGGTCAGCTCTATTTCCTAAGCTGCTATTTCATTTTTCATCTCTTTTATTAAGTTCTTCAGCTCCAGAAGTTCTATTTGGTTCTTTTTAGAGTTACCATCTTCTTAGTAAAGTATTCCTGTTGTTCATTGATTTTGTTTTTGAGTTCATTGAACAATTAGAGTTTTCTTGCATCATTCTGAGTTTTTTCAGAAGAGCAGTCTTGAATTTTCTGTTATTTTAAATCACAAATTTATATCTCTTTAAGTTTATTTTCTGGAGATTTTAATTTTTTTTTTCTGAGCTGCCTTATCACCTTGGTTGTTCATAGTGTTTGATGGACTACTTCTCTGTCTAGGCATTAATGGGAATGTACTCTGTTTTAAAACTTTTTAAAAATTATCATTTAGATCATCTCTCTTTAGCAGAGAGATCTTTGTTTTCCAGTAGATGTTGTCCAACCCTCCTGCACTTCCTAGGCCTCTTGGATATCTGGTTTGTGTGTTTTTTTTTTAAATGCCCTTTATTCCATAGGAGGTATGTGTCTCTTCTGTGGCCAGGACACTTGGTACCAGGTTTCTATCCTCATGGAATATGTGAAGGGTGATGGAGATTTGAGCCTCTGAAATGCCCCTGAAGTCCTGGAATTGCCCCAACAACCAGATATAGTTCTGGGGCCAGATATAGTTCTGCTAGCTCTGGTAGGGCTATACCAAGGCATGGTTTGACCAGGTCAGGGAAGGCAGCCAGACTTCCTGACTCAGCTTTCTGCCTGGCAATGATGGTTGTTAAAACACCTCTGTGTCCCCTATGTTATTTCATCTCTGCCCTGTTCTCTGCCATATTCCCTGGGCTCTTCATTATGGAATATGCTGATCACTCAGGCAGAACTCCTCAGGTCTTCAAAGAGTGAAAACTATCACCTAATTCCACTCTCTCCCATGTCCTGCAGGAATCTCCAGGCTGTGTCTACAGTACCAGTCACCAACACAGGTCTCTGCTCCTCTCTCTTTTCTCCTCCCTTGCTCACTTGATTTGCCCACCTTCAGAAGCTCTGAGGCTCGGATCTCTCAGATGTGTTTGTGTTCTAGGCTGGTGTTTGCTTCAGATTATAGCTGTTCAGTTTGTTGTACTTTCAAGGGGAGAGATCAAGGACTATTTCTCACTCTACCAGGCTTCTGACATCACTCTGTAAACTAGATTTTAGACACAAAATAGTATTTATCCAGGAAGACCATACCTAATTTCACAGTGTAGATATAACCACATTATGTTATCATAGATCTCTGAATTTTATTGAATGGTACAGTTTTGCCATTTTTAAAAAAAATGTTCATCTCTTTTACTAGCACGTATGCTATATGAGGGCAGAGACTGCTTATTTATTGCACTATATCCAATGTCTGGTACATATGATTAATGAATAATAAAAAAATTAACAGATCATATGTGCCATTAATCTTATTTTAAAAAGCCAGTTAAAGCTAAAAGACACAGATTTCCAGAATACTGTAACAATGCCAACACTATAATTACATTTGCAGATTTTACCTCATGTTCTTTTTACTCCAGTTTTATACCTCACTAGTTGCCATAGGAGAAGAAGCAAAGAGGTGTAAAATGAGCATGGCTTATCAGAGAACTGTGAGAGAGATCTGTGCTTGTTTAGAGCACTAGACTTTTACAAGGGATAGGTATAATGCATTAAGTGTATTTCCTAGTATTCATTTAGTAGTCATTCTTTGCTATCATCTTCAAATTGTCCATTGCCTCTCCTTAATACATAAATCATATCATTTACATAGAAATACTATCTTATTGTCTTATCTTTAAATAAATGTTTTCTACAGACTTTGTCTTACAATTATTCAAATCTTCACTATGTTTTTTAAAGCTCATTTAATGCCAATTTATTTTGCTTGAGAA
Organism: Eonycteris spelaea; assembly: GCA_003508835.1. NCBI lineage: Eukaryota > Metazoa > Chordata > Mammalia > Chiroptera > Pteropodidae > Eonycteris > Eonycteris spelaea. Next base: position 1,205,878 of record PUFA01000306.1, on the reverse strand, counting down.
TAAAACAATATATTTTGAAGAAATTGTTCTGAGAAAAGCTATTTTTACAGCTTTATTGAAATATAGTTAACACATAATATTGTGTACTTTTATACTATATGTAATGATTTAATACACATATATATTGCAAAATGTTTACCAAATTAGATTGGACACACATCCTTAACCTTACAGAATTACCATTTAGTTGTCATTGCTATGGATAGTGAGAACATTAAAGGTCATCTCTCATAGCAACTTTAAAGCGTACAATATCGCTAAATGGAGACACGATGATGTACATTCAATCCTATTTAGTGAAATCCAACCTTTTGGAAGTTAATACCATTTGACCAACATATCCCAATTTCCCTTCCCCTTAGCTTCTGGTAACCACAATTCTACTCTCTATTTTCTATGCGTTTTTAGATTTCACATATAACTGGCATCATCCAGTGTCTTGCTCTGTCTGATGTGTTTCACTTAGCATAATGTCTTCAAAGTCACAATAGCAGGACTTCCTTTTGGGAGCTGAATAGTTTCCATTATATATCTCTATATGTAGATATAACTATATAGATGATAGATGATAGATAGATTATATATTATATATATATATATAAACACACAGATACATACACACATATACACACACACACACACACACACACACACATATATATATATATATAATATATATATATATATATATATATAAACACGCACATACATACACACATATACACACACATAGATACATAGATATACATATGGTCCTTCTTGTTTATTTTTTATTGTGTTGCTTGTGTTTTTGATGTCATATCCAGGAAATTAAAGCAAGACCAGTGTAAAGGTGTTTTTTCACTATGTTTTCTTTTAGAAGTTTTATGATTTCAAATATATAATATTAATCCATTTTGAATTAATTTTTGAGTGGTATAGGAAAGGAGTTCAATTTAATTGTTTTTCATGTGAACATCTGCTTTCCCCAGAACCACTTATTAAAGAGACAATCTTTTCCCTATTGAGTATTCTTAGCTCCTTTGTCAAATATTCATTGACTGTATATGTGTAGACTTTTTTTTCTGTCCCTCTACAACAAATTATACCAAGAAGTGAAATATTTATTTATCAATAAGATATCATCTAATTCCTAAGTACTTTATTATTCCTGATGTTATTGTAATGGAATGGTTTCTTTATTTCTTTTTAGAAGGTTCATTGTTAGAGTATAGCAACACATCTAATATTATTATATTTTGATTTATATCCTAAAACTTTACTGAATTTATTACTTCTAGGTGTCTTTCAGATTTTTCTAGTATGATCATGTCATCAACCAACAAAAATAATTTTACTTCTTTCTTGCCAAATTATCTGGCTAAAAGTTGCAAAATTGTTGTTGAATAAGAGTGGTCAAAGTGGATACCCTTGTCATGTTTCTAATCTTAGAGCTTTTAGTTCTTCGCCATTGAGTATGATATTAGATGTGGTTTTGTCATATATGGCCTTTATTATATTGAGTATATTTCTCTATATACCCAATTTGTTGAGTGGTTTTATCATGAGAAGATAACAAATTTGTCAAATAATTTCTCAGCATTTATTGAGATGATCATATGGTTGTCATCTTTTAATCTATTAATGTGGTTATCAATTTTATTGATCTGAGTATGTCAAAACATTTTTTACATACCAAGGAGAAATCCCACTTAATCATGGGCATGATCCCTTCAATCTGCTGTTCAATTTGGTTTGCTGGATTTTTTGAGGATTTTTGTATCTATGTTTATTAGAAATACTTTATAAGGCCAGTATTACCATGATACAAAACATATAACAATATTACTAGAAAAATTACTGCAGGTTAATACTATTACACCATGTTATTAATTATTTTCTAGGTGTTTTTTAGTTATTTTGGTTCTTTCTTTATCACATGCTGTCTTCCTTTGTGAACTAATGATTTCCACAGAGGTATACTTAGATTCCCTTCCCTTTATCTTGTGCGTACCTACTATAGGTTTCTGTTTTCTTGTTGCCTTGAGGTTAACTTAAAATATATTACTAATATATTTTTAATCTGATAACTTCAATAGCATATAAAAACTCTTAAAAACACATACAAAAATATGTCTTCACTAACATTTTATGTTTTTGGTATTATGGTTTACAACTTTTATATAGTGTTTAACAAATTATTGTAGCTATAGCTATTTTTAATACTTTTTTTATCTTGTATATTAGAGTTAAGTTTAACCCACCACTATATTGAAATGTTTGAGTATTCTGAATCTAACTATATACTTACCTTTACATTTTCATGTTTTGTATTACTAAATAGTATCCTTCTGTTTCAGCTTGAAAAACTCCTTAAGTATTGTCAGGCAAGTCTATTGGTGATAAACTTTCTCAGCTTTTGTTTTTTGTGCTTTTGTTTTTTGGAAATTTTAATCTCATCTTACTTTCTGAAAGACCAATTTTGCTGAGTGAAGTATTCTTGGTTTGCAAGGGATTTGTTTGTTTTGTATTTGTTTTTCCTGGAGCTTTGACTATATCTTATGATATAATCAAAGTCCTGCTGGCTTGCAAGATTACCATTAAGAAATCTGCTGATAGCAATATGAGGGTTTCCTTGTATGAAATACAATTTTTTTCTTATTGCTTTAAAAATTCCCTCCTTGTCTTTGATTTTAGAGAGTTTTATTATAATTGTCTTAGGGAAGATTGTATTAGATCAAAATTTTTGGGTGACCCATTAGCTTCATGATCTTGGATGTCCATATCTCTCCCCAGGCTTAGAAAGTTTTCAGCCATTATTTCTTTAATTAGATTTCTGCTCCTTTATTTCTAGCTTCTCCTTCTGGGATTTCAATCATACATAGATTATTTTTTCTCAATGGCGTCCCTTATTTCCATAGGTATTATTATTATCTTCTGATTAGATAATTTCAAATTATCTGTCTTTGAGCTCACTGATTTTTTTAGATATGCTTGGTCCAGTCTGATATTAATGTTCTCTATTAATTTCCTTCTTTTCTTTCAGATCAGTCTTCTATTTTTCAACTTCAAAATTTTGATTTGATTCTTTTCATATTTTCTATATCTTTGTTGAATTCACTTTGTTCTTATATTGCTTTCCTGATATTGCTAAATTGTTTATATCTTCTAGTAGATCTCTGAGCATACTTGGAAGAATTACTTTGAATTCTTTGTGCGGCAGTTTATGGATCTCCATTTCTTTTGGGTTGGTCACTAAAATGTTATTGGTTCCTTTGGTGGTGGCGTGTTTCCTTAATTCATCATGATTACTGTAGCTTTGCATAGGTATACGTGCATTTGGTGAAACAATCACCTCTTTCTGACTTTCTAGATGACTTCAGTAAGAAAATACTTTTTCCTTGTGGGTTAACACACTGGAGTGCACAAAGACCCTGGTTCATAGTGCTTCAGAGCACCAAAGTATAGGGGCATGTGGTGGCTCCAGCTCTCAAAAAAAAAAAAAATCACGTGTTATCAGTTCAGACCACCAGTTTCCACAACATCTTACAATTGTCTACTATGCTTAGTGAGCCTGTGGGGTATCTGCAATGGCTGAAAGGAGTTTTTGTGTCCTCAACAGTGCCTCCAGGTCCAGTGGTTATGGACCATGGCTAGCAGTAGTGGTGGCCAGAGTGGTGCTCCATGCAGGGACCAGCTACATTCATCTGTATAGTGACAAGTGCTAATTTCACAGTGTTTGGGACAGCAAGGGCAAATGTCAACTGCAGGTACACGGGTAACTACAGGGCCATGGCTTTTGGTATGTATACCTGTTCCTTTAAGTTCTTACAATAGTGCTCACAGTGTTGGAGGCCAGTGATGGGAGTCAGGCTGACAAGGTACAGGTATGCAGCTGGAGTGGTAGTCTCAAGCATGCACTTGGCAGTGTGGGTCATACACAAAGGTCTAGATTGATGTGTTGCCTAGATTGTCTGCCAGTGTGGTCCACAGCTCTGAGTTGCAGCTGTGTGGATGAGTCAGGCAGGGAGTCAGTTGTCTGGCTTCCATGAACATAAATATTTTGGGGTAAAAAAAGTGAAATCTGTAGAAGGCCATGGTGGCTGTGCTGGCCATTGGTTTCTTTGGTGGCAAAAGATCATTGGGTCTTCTGGATAGCAGATCACTGGAACCAGTTTGTTCCTGGTGTGTGGCTAATATAAACAGCTCCTGCCCTTCCTTACTGTCTCTATACATCTCAGCTTTTTAGTTTCTAGGTGGGTGAAATTGAAGTGAGTTCTACTTGAGGTGTTACTAAAAGGCTGAGGAAGCTGGTTGCTCACCACAATTTCCTTTTCCCAGCAAGATGATCTCTTCCTATCTGTAGAGTTTGTACTTGTCCCTGAGCAGTACCTTTGAGGATGAGACAGGATGAAATTGTTCTCTGTTCCTTTTTGTGTGGGTTATTCTCAGTTTTTTTTTGTTCTACTGTATTGCTAAAGTTTCTTAAGTGTGTTACTAAGCTGTTTTTGTTCACAGAGAGCTGTCTTTTGATCTTTGTGGAAAGTTGGAAACCGAAGCCATCTACTTCTCCATTTTGGTGACATCCTCTAGCTTAAAACAAACAAACAAACAAACAACAAGCAAGCAAACAACACAAACAGAATACCTACATAATAAAAATTTAGATAGAAATAATGAAAAATAGAAATAATGAGAAATTAATAGAATGAAAGTTCAAAACAAACAAAAATGTTAGTTTTTTCTCTTTTAGATGTGCCTAAAATCTTTCACAAATATTTTTGTTGTAAATACTTAAACCAGCTCAGAAAGAAGTAACACAAGTAAACATACCAGTTAAACAAAGTGGGGGAAAAAAAAACAAGAAAATTTTCAAACATTTAAAATAGTTTATAAAAAATGCAAAGTTTTCATCTAAAAACAGAAATAATATGTGAATGTGTGAACATATTCAAGGCTTCTCCATATCTTACTCATTCTTTTCTTTTCTTTATTTCTTCCATTCTCAGAAACCCTATGTTGATGCTTCATTCCTTAGGGAGAATGCATTGTCACCATGAACAGAAATGCAGACAGAAAGAGAACTGGGAATTGAGAACTCAAAGAAAGTATTACATCACAGAAGGAAAGAAACACTAAATGACTTCCTTTTTCAGATTTATTTTTTTAAAAATCACACTTTTCTAATTTAAGTTTATGAACCTAGAATAAGTTTGATTGGTAACCTTCAAGACCAGTGACTTGCGATGATCAAGTAAAAACACAATACCTTTCAATGGAACTTGGCAGGAGCTGAGAGAGAAGGCAGTTCCTTGAATAACGGGTAGGTGGCAGTCAAAATAGTGGAGGTCTATCAGACCACATGATGTAAAGCAAGACTCATCATGTTAAGTCAGCTTCCTTCATAAAAAGATATTAAAAGTCCTTATAATTTAAGATTAAGAAATAATTTCTTCCCAAAGCAAGGTTTTATTGGATAATTAATTCTTTAAGTACAGGCCTTCTTGAAATTCTTTGATTCATTTCAAATAAATAATCACAATTTTTAAAGAAGTGTAAATAACTTCCACTTAAATTTGATATTGGGAGAATTTCCATATAACGTGAAATTCTCTTCCAATACAAGAGTAGAAAGAATTTGCTCTACAGGAGATGGTGGTCAAGAAGACAGCAGTGAGAGTGGAACAAAACCTAACATGGCAAAAGCAATAAAAGGGTGAAGAGGATGAGTGTCCTTTACATTTTGGTCCTCCATATCATGTATTTGATTTTATTGGTTGACTACAAAATACAAAATTATATTATTATGGTACAGTATGGTATATTAAAAATACATTGAATCATAAGTTTATTTTAACACATAACAATTTATACATTATTGAGCAGTAGATTAATTAAAGTAAGCTAAATATTCCTAAATGACTTCATCCAGTGAATTGAGAAAATATAAAAGATGAATTTCTTATTTCAAGGTAACCTTGATATTAACAAAGGCAGAGAGATAATAAACACAAGATAAGACAGCACGAGATATAAATAAAAGACATAGGAAAACCTAAATTGTACAGTTGATATTATTTACTCTCTGTCTAACTGAAGTATTATATTCCATACATACACACTCACATGCACATAGTTAACATCATTGATAATATGTGGCTAAGGGCATGGAGAGGGCAGAACTGAGGTGACTAGGTTAGTTAACCAAGAAACCACAATACTGTCAAAGAAGAGGTAACTAACTTTCCCTATTTCACTTTCTAATGGAGGGAGGCATGTAGAATACATTAGGGGTTGTTAACTAATCATCTAGCTACAAGTTACTAGACCATGAAAAACACATCCAAATCCAACTCCAAAGATGTCTAATACTCATTATACTGGCTTAAAAAAATGCTAGATGGGGATTTCTTTCAGGTTGTTTTTCTTTGGTGAAAGAAAGATTGCATTTCTTGTTGTATATAAGTTAATTTCTAATATTAGGTAAGCATATTTTGAATGGTGTGTATGGAAATAAATATGAATGTTAAAGCATCCCTCCTTAGAAGACCTAGCCATCACCTCTCTAATAATCCTAGTTTGCCTTGGGGCTAGGCACATATCTGTGCTGGATCATTCAGAAAATTACAAACTCTATCAACAATTGATTGAGAGAGGATTATGTGATCTAAACAAAGATAAGCCAATATATTTTTTGTTTCAGGTTTATCTACAGAATTGAGAAGGAAATAAAGAGAGAGAGGGAGAGAGAGAACACATTGTGTGTTTAACTTGGTAACCAGGAGTATGTGAGTCTGGGGCTTCCAACAGCTATCTACATGCATGTAATATGTCATTACAAAATGCAAAGTAGAGAGATTAAGAGAAAGAGATAGAGACATGGCAACATTATTTTAGTTCCTGTATTTCATTCTCGTTAAGATTCTCCCATAGACTTCTTAATTTGGTAAACCAGTGAATTCTCAAGCTAGTTTGAGCTGACTTTCTGATACTTGCATATAGAATTTTTTAATATGATCAAGAGAATCAAATCGGACACAGAAAACAAGCACTGGAAAATACAATATAGTCCTACAAAAAAAGTAGGAATTTAGAACTTGATATCAGGAAATATTGGGTAAATTATATCTGCCCTAATACATGAGCAAAAATTATGTCACAGGCTCTTAGCTACATATGATGGAAAAAATATACATTAATATATAATTAATGTATATAATTAATGTATATAATTAATGTATATAATTAATTTCTTACATTTCAACAGTGAAACCATCTACTGCTTTTTGTCCAGGTGTTATTCTTTACAACACTCAAGTGTCATGAAGACATACATTACATAAAATGGCAAAATTCACTTATTCAAAAAAAAGATTAAACTACAAACATATAGTGCCTATAACCCATGTACACATATACAACAAAGGAAAATAGAAAAAATGAACACATACAATTTAAAAATAAAACTTGTTTGTACTTGTCAGATGAGCTTAATTAAAAATCAAACGTGATCATTATAAATCTATATTAAAACTTCTTAGACCTTTCAAAGCCCAGATGACCCAGATAACTCAGATGAGAGGTCAATAATCTCTTCAGCAACACCATCAAACAGGGAGGCATGAGGTATTGGTGTTTTGTATAACTCTAAGGTTAAGAAAGACCCTCCAGACAGAATGAATTTCATATACAGGAGTAATTCTTCCTATATTTCTCACCACCTGCCAGTATAAATGCACACACCTACACATGCACACACAGACACACACACATACATTTTGTTCAATTGCCTCTCCTCTAGGATATCTCAAAAAAGACCACAAAGTCCCTTTCCACAAACTAAACAAAATGGTTTTGTTCTTTGGTTTTTTATACCCTAAATTTTCATTCTTTTACTCCCAATCAAGGCTGTCATGCAGAGATCCAGAATGTTAGAGAATCTAAATTATTCTATCTCTTAGAACATAACTCTGACTCTTAGGTCGATATGTAATGTAGTCAATGAACACAAAGTATACTGGTTTCTCGGGGAAGGGGTAGGGAGGTGCTATTAGACTCCTTCACCAAATAAAGTTACTATGTCTTTGTATTATGTAATACTCCATGAGGAAGAATGCATATAGTGCCTCTGTCATTAAAACAGGTATGCTTTTATTTAACAAATATATTGTATCTATCTTGTGAGCACTTAAATTTTTTTTTTTTTTTTTTTTTTTTTTTTTTTTTACTAATCAAATTCCCATTCTGCTTGAACCACCAGAGTGGATGGCCAAATTCACAGCACCTAACTAAACAGACCTGCATACCTTTCTGTACACTAAATGTTATGAGCTGAATTGTATCCACCCAAAATTCATATGTTGAAGTCCTAACCCCCAGTACCTCAAAATACAATTATATTTAGAGATAAGAAATTTAAAGAGAAAATTGACATAAGTGATGTCATTGGATGGGCCCTAATCCAATAAGATCCTTGTCCTTATAAAAAGAGGAGATTAGGACATAGACATAAACACAGAGGAAAGATATAGGATGAAGATTGCCATCTACAAGCCAAGGAGAGAGGCCTCAGAGAAATCAACCCTTCTGACACCTTGATTTTGGACTGTTAGCCTCCAGGACTGTGAGAAAATACATTTCTATTGAAGCCATCTGGTCTGTGGGACTTTGTTATGAAAGTCCTTAACAAACTAAAAAACAAACAAACAAACAAACAAACAAAACTAACTTTTCACCACAGCTTTATAATTTTCCTACTAAATTTTTAGTTTCCAGAGCCATTTATTTTATTCTTCATTATTGTATCTTCATAATGTATGTTATCTACTTTAAGAAGTAAACAGATTATTAAAATATTGATGTGTTGTTCCCTCAACCTCAGTGTTCTAACATTTGAAATATTTTACCAGCAGCCTCAAGTTCTTTAGTCTTCTTAAACTTAGACTTTTACTATTTGTATTAGATGTATGTTTGGCTAACATATTCTCTGGTACCTGAAGTTACTAAACACCACCTTGCACCTTGGTTTCTGTTGAAATAGAAAACTAATAATGGCTTGTTTGAACAGCCCACAACAAGGTCGGGTATGAGTGGCTATGAAACAAAGAAGTGAATTGTTGGTGTTGCTAAGGAATGTGAGTCTTACATCTTTTAGATCTCTGTAACATATTGAAATGAATCTTACAGTATTAGAGGAGATAAGAAAGGACAGAAGAAGGAAGAAAGGAAAAGTGGAAGGAAAGAGGGAAGAAATGAAAGAATTAAGAAAATATGATTTAAAATACAGATGCCATTAGGCCTTCCATACCTTCAAACATTCAACCTCAATCAGTGTGTCCTATCCAAAGAAAATATGATTAAATATACTAAATATTAATTATTCTAGACAGGTTTATAATATAAAATTTTGGCAAATATTTTCAATAACTAATTTCTTTTTGGTGATATAAAGTCTATCCTTCTCTGATATGCAACACCTGACAATTACTAACAACTCCACAAGATGCAACTGTGACTCCAGAAAAAGTGACAAGCAATATTTCTTGTCTATATGGGTAGGGTTTTATGGATATGGGAAATATTTTAATATTTATTTTAATAAATAAAATATTTATTAATCTTCAAAGCCATTAACTTAACACCCACCAGAAAAAGAAATTGAGTGAAATAAATCAGTACACAGTGGTTTGAGTTGAATCATGCTTTCAATCATCTTGCTGTCTGTATGGATAAAATACTGGGTGGGATACCCTTTTGATACAGACATCATATCAATCTTACCCTGTTCTCATAACAGAAGCAAGATGTTTCTGCATACTGGTTTATCTTCTAAGGATGGGAAAAGTTATATATGGATATTTATTTTTCAAGAAAAACATTCCTGTTTCTTATATATGTAAATCTTTGTAAGGGTATTAGAGACAAAAAATAAATAAGCTCTGCCCTTACCCTCAAGGATCTCAACCCTGTAAAGAGTGGTGAGATGGAAAAGAGATTAAAAATCTATTTAGTATTTACTACAAATTAAACACTATGCTAAGTTAAGGTTAGTTGTAATTACCGAGTTCATAGAAACTGAATGCAGTAAAGAAAGTCATTAATTAAATTATGCCCTACCCTAACCTTACCCTACCCTCAAGGTAAATTGGAGGGTGGGGTTAGGGGGTTAGAAAGCACATTGGGACAAATTTCAATTTGAAACAAAGGATTGAAAAATAAATCAATCAATAAGTAAATAAGTAAATAGATAAACAAATAGGTAAATGAATAAATAAATTTGCTTTCTTGTTAGAGAATCAAAAAATAATAATATACTTAAAAGTTGAAATAGGAGATGAAAAGATTTTTGTATCCTTTCCACCAATAATACAATATGTGATAACAGCAAGAGTGGTTAAATACAAGAACGGGGGATTCTAGGTTGTCAAGGAAATGATTTTCTGCTTTCTATATATTTCTCCTGATTTAAAATGACAAAATTATAACATTCTTCTGATTTAAATAAAAAATTATATAATTATTAAATCATAAAATTTTCTCAGTATAAATTGAATCGGATTATCAGAACTTTAAATCACTAAAATAAGGAAAACCAAAAGAAAACTATTATGATACCATGGAGAACTTTCAGAGCAAGCCTGAGCTTTCCAAGCCAGCCCTGAGCAATTATAGACTGTTTTCTTCAAAGTCCTGACTTCTTCATTAATATCAACTCAGTTTCTTGAGTCACTAGGTTTAAGGAGATCCTTCTAATGTTTTCATGGCTCCAAAGATAAAATCTGACACTACCTATTAAGTAGGAAATGATTTTTGAGTCTACATCATTCAGGTCAGTAAGGCAGTTGATCATCCAAGGCATAGCCATAAATAATATCTATAAGGAGTAAAAAGAAAAGCAAATTTTTTTCAGGATAAAGAAAGTAGAACAGAATGAAAATAACAATGCAAATAAATAATTACTTTATTTCAAATAGACTTTATTTCCCAAAGGAAATTAAGTAAAAAGCAAATTTCAAAGTGTTTGATATCATGAATTACAAGTGAAGTATAACATTACTTGTTTTGTTTGCAATTACTCACTTTACTTTTATTGTAGACTGCCAACTTTTCAGTTTACACAAAGTTTATATTCAATCCTCTTCAATTTCAGGCCTGAGGAGGAAACATAGCTAATATCTATAAGCAAAGAGAAGGCAAAGACAACTTTACTTCAGAATTTTAGCAATACAGTGCATAAATTGATGACTAAATATTTTGAAAGGATGTTGAAAAGGATTGTAAAATGTTCACATGTATTTAAACAGAGAGCAGTGATGGGGCAACCTCAAAAACTATTGTACTAATAACTTCCAAAATAGTTGCAAATTGTGATATTTCTATAAAGTAAAAAACAAGTAGAGTCATTTAATTATACATCCTTATAGGAAACAGTTTAAAGAAACTTTTTTTTTCTTGAAAATACTATTGAAGCTATTTTGTACTGCATTATAATATCTTATTTATCATGACCCAAAGGAGATATATTTTCTCAGATTTCAGTCCCAGTTAGATTTTTTGAATAAATAAATACATTGCTTTTAAAAAAATTGATTCTATGAATTATTGAGTTAATGGTATATTCAACTCAGTAACTATTTTAGCATGTATGATGTTCCATGACTGCCATGTACTAATTGAGTTTCTGATAGAATCTAATTTAATGGAGGGCAAGAACTACCATCTTCAGCCTCCCCTGCTAATATTAATGTATTTAAAAAATAAAAGGATAAATATATAAATGAAATATATAGCCTAGCTCCAGCCAGTACATAGGAATTTATGGCCAAACTCTTTATTTTAATTTTTACCCATAACTTTATTATTTTTACAATAAATTATAGTTGGTATGCAATACTATATTAGTTTCAAATGCACGACATTTATGTACCTTATGATGTGAACACCACACTAAGACTAGTAATCATTTGTCACTGTGCAGTTATTACACTATTGAATATATTCGCCTTCACCTTTTTCACTCATTTTTATACCCTCTCCCCTCCAGCAATCATCAGTTGGTTTTATAAATCTTGTTTTTGTTTTGTATGGTTTGTTCATTTTTTTAGATATTCTAAATACAAGTAAAATCATGTGGTTTTTGTCTTTCTCTGCCAGAATTATTTCACTTAACATACAACCCTCTAGGTCAATCCATGTTGTTGCAAATGGAAATATTTTATTTTTTTATTACTGAGTAATATTCCATTTTATATATAAAAATATATAAAATATATACATATAAATATATAATATATATAAAATGGAATATATATATGAAATATATATACGAAATATATATATATATGAAATATATAATATATATATATATATATACACAAATTCTTTATTTATTCATCTATCAATGGACACCTAGGTTGCTTCCATGCCTCGGCTATTGTGAATAATGCAGCAATGAACACAGGAATGCATATATTTTTTCAGATTAGTGATTTCATTTTCTTCAGATAAATACCCAGGTGGAATTGCTGGGTTGTACGGCAATTCTATTTTAGTTTTTTTTTTTTTCTTTGAGGAATCCCCATTATGGCTGCACTAATTTACACTCCCACTAACAGTATATGAGAGCTCCCTTTTCTACAACACTTGCTATTTGTTGACTTTTTCATAATAGACATTTTGACCAGTATGAGGTGGTGTTTCATTGTGATTTTGATTTGCATTTACCTGTGATTAGTGATGTTGAGCATCTTTTCATATGTCTTTGTTTTCTTTGGAGAAATGTCTCTTTCTGTGCTCTGCTCATTTTTTAAATTGGATTGTTTATTTTTTGTTGTTATTGAGTTGTATGAGTTTCTTATATAGTTTTGAAATCAACCCTTTATCAGCTATATCACTTGTGAATATATTCTCCCATTAGGTATGTTGTCTTCTCATTTTGTTGATGGTTTCCTTCACTGTTCAAAACTTTTTAGTTATATTTAGTCTCATTTTTTTTTTATTTTTGCTTTTAAATCCCTTGCTCACGGGGACATATACAAAAGATATTACTAAGACTGATGTCAAATAGTTTACTACCTGTGTTTTCTTCTAGGAGTTTTATGATTTCAGGGCTTACATTTAAGTCTTTAATCCATTTCGAGTTTATTTTTGTACATGATATAAGAATGATCCAGTTTCATTTTTTTTTTTGGCATATATTCATCCAGTTTTCCCAACTTGTTAAAGAGAATGTCATTTCTTCATTGTATATTCTTGACTCCTTTGTCATAGATTAATTTACCATACAAGTGAGGGTTTATTTCTGAGCTTTCTGTTCTGTTGGTAAATGTGTCTGAGTTTTTTTTTGTTGTTGTTGTTTGTTTGTTTGTTTTGTGAATACCGTACTGTTTTAATTATTATAGTTTCATACTAGAGTGTGAAATCAGGGAGTGTGACACCTCCAACTTTGTTCTCCTTTCTTAAGATTACTTTGGTCTTTGTGGTTCCATATACATTTTAAGATGATTTGTTTTGGCTCTAAGGAGAATGCCACTGGTATTTTAGTAGATATTGCATTGAATCTGTAGATTGCTTGGGTAGTATGGATATTAATTTTTTCAGTCTATGAGCACAGTATATCCTTCCATTTGTGTCCTTGTCAATTACTTTAAAAATGTCTTATAGCTTTTTAAGTATAGGTCTTTTACTTCTTTAGTTACATTTAATCCTAGGTATGTTATTCTCTTTTTTGCAGTTGTAAATGAAATTGTTTTCTTAATTTATTATTCTGTTCATTTGTTATTAGAGCATGGAAACACTAATAGATTTCTGCATATCAATTTTATATCCTGCTACTTCACTGAATTCATTTATTAATTCTACTAATTTTTGGTGGAGTCACATTTTCTGTGTATAGTATCATATCATTTGCAAATAGTGAGAGTTTTACTTCTTCCTTTTCAGTTCGGATGCTTGTCATTTCCTTTTCTTGTCTGTTGTTTCCTAAGAATTCAAGTATTATATTCAATAATATATGTAGTAATGGACATCTTCGTCTCATTCCTGATCTTAAAGAAAAAGCTTTCAGCTTTTCATCACTGAGTATAATGTTAGTTCAAAGTGTATTATATGTACCTTTAATTATATTGAGGTAAGTTCCCCCTATAACCACTTTGTTGAGAGTTTTTATGATAAATGGATGTTGAATTTTGTCAAATGCTTTCTTGAATCTATTGAGATGATCATATGATTTTTATCTTTGGTTTTGTTGTTATGATATATCACATTAGTTGTTTTGCAGATATTAACCTACCCTTGCAACCCTGTCATAAGTTTCACTTGATCCTGGTGTTTAATCTTTTCATATTGTTGAACTCAGTTTGCTAGCATTTTGTTGAAAATTTTTGCATCTGTGGTCATCAGAATTATTCGCTTATAATTTTCTTTTTTGTAGCGTGTTTGTCTTGTTTGGTATCATGTAATGCTAGCTTTTAGAATGAGTTTGGAAGCATTCTTTTCTCTTCAATTTTTTGGAATAGTTTGAGAAGTGTAGATACTAATTCTTTTTTATATGTTTGGTAGAATTAACCTGTGAAGTCATTTGGGAGTTTTTCATTACTGCTTCAGTTTTATTACTAGTAATTGGTCTGTTCAAATTTTCTGCTTCTTCCTGGTTCATTCTTGAAATGTTGAATGTTTCTAGAAATTTATTGATTTCTTCCATGTTGTATAATTTGTCAACATATAATTGTTGATAGTATTCTTTAATGATCTTTCATATTTCCATGTTATCAGTTGTAATCTCTCCTCTTTCATTTTGATTTTATTTATTGGGCTCTCTCTTTTTTCTTCATGAGTCTGCTAGAGGTTTGCCAATTTTGTTTATCTTTCAGAGAAGTGGGACTTAGTTTCATTTGTTTTTACTGTTTTTTTATTTTTATTTTTATTTTTTATTTTTAGTCTTTATTTCATTTATTTCATTCTGATTTATTATTTCCTTCCTTCTACCACTTTGGGTTTTGTTTGTTTCTTTCTTAATTTCTTATACATGTAAAATTAGATTGTTTGGGAGGATTTTTCTTCTTTTTTGAGGTATGCCTGTAGTGTTATAAACTGCCCTTTAAGAAACTTAGACCTGCTTGTACTAATTCCCATAACTTTTGAAAAGCTGTGTTCTCATTTTGATTATTCTCAAGATAGTTTTTGAGTTCCTATTTGATTTGTTCTTTGATGTATATTATTTAATCTCCACATATTGGTGATTTTTCCAGTTTTCTTCCTGTATTTGATTTATAATCTTATGCCATTAGGTTCATAAAAGATGCTTGATATGATTTTAATTTTCTTAATTTTATTGAGTTTTGTTTTGTTGCTTAATGTTTTGCCTATCTTGGAGAATTTTCCATGTACTCTTAAAAAATGTATATCTGCAGTTTTGGGATGAAATGTCTTAAAACTGTATATTAAGTTGGTCTGTTCCTGTGTGATAGTTAAGGCCATTATTTCCATATTAATTTTTTGCCTGGATAATATTTCCATTGAAGTAAGTGGGGTATAAAATCCCCTACTATTATTGTATCACTATTCATTTCTGCCTTTATGTCCATTAATATTTGCTTTATATACTTAAGCACTTTTATGTTGGGTGCATAGATATTTATAGTTGCTATATGCTTTTATTGATTAAGCCCTCTATCATTATGTAATATCCTTTTTACAAAATTTTTTGCTTCAATCTTTTTTTGTCTCATATGAGTATTTTTACTCCAGCTTTCTTTCTATTTCTAATTTTTTTTTCTATTTGGATAAAATAGCTTTTCCTGTCCCTTCACTTTCAGTCTCTGTGTGTCTTTTATCTGAAGTCATTGTCTTATAGTTAGCAGAGATGGGTCTTTTTTTTTTTTTTTATCCATTGAGCCACCCATGTCTTTTGTTTGAAACATTTAGTCCATTTACCTTTAAAGTAATTATTAATAGGTATGTGCTTAATGCCACTTTAATTGTTTTTTGGGGGTGTTAATTTTGTAGTTCTCTGTTCCTTTCTTCTCTTAAACTCCTATGTGATTTGCTGTTTTTCTTTAGTGTTTTATTTGGTTTTCTTTATCTTTATTTTTACAGGTTCTTGGTTTGTGGTTACTATGTGGTTCATATAAATCCATTTATATTTATTGCAGTGTATTTTAAGCATTTAATGTCAAACTCATTCTAAAAGCATTCCATTTGTACTCCTCTTTCTATGCTTTTTGTTTTTTAACATCATATTTTACATTTTTTGTTTTGTGTATTTCCCAATTATTTATTGTAGTTATAGTCTTTTAACCTTCATATTAGCTTTTTAAGTGGCTGATTCACTATGCTAATTCTATGTTTGCCTTAAACTCTGAAAATTTTCTTACCCACACTTTTATATTTCTGATTATAGCCTATTATTTTTTTGCATAATGAAGACTCTACCATTTCTTGTAAAGCTGGTTTAGCAGCAGTGAACTCCTTTAGTTTTTGCTTCTCTGTAGACCTTTTTAACTCTCCTTTAATTCTGAATGATAACCTGTTGAGTATAGTGTATTTGAAGTTTTTCATTCCTCATTTCAGACTTCAAATATTTTCTTTTGTGCCCTTCTAGCTGTAGAATTTCTGCTGAGAAATCTTCTGATAGTATTATGGAATTTCCTTGTATGACATCTGTTTTCTTCTTGCTGCCTTCAAGATTATCTCTTTACTCTTAACTTTTTCCATTACAATGTATCTTGGTATTGGCCTCTTTAGGTTT
Organism: Eonycteris spelaea; assembly: GCA_003508835.1. Classification (NCBI taxonomy): domain Eukaryota; kingdom Metazoa; phylum Chordata; class Mammalia; order Chiroptera; family Pteropodidae; genus Eonycteris; species Eonycteris spelaea. The sequence goes on along the minus strand of PUFA01000306.1, from coordinate 1,189,152 downwards.
GTCTTATTTGGAACTCTCGTGCTCTGGACCTGGACTCTGTTTACTTACACAGATAAAAAATTTTTCAGCCATTCTTCCTTTTTAAATTATATATTAGTGACATTGGTTAATAAAATATATAAGTTTTAATGTACAAATAATATGTCATGTATGTTGCATTGTGTGTTCACCACCCAAAGTTAAATTTCCCTTTTGCCACCATATATTTGAGCTCCTTTACCTGTACTACCTTCCTCCCTCCCCACCTTTCCTCTGGTAATAACTATTCCACTGCCATGTCCATGAGACTCTGCTTGTTTCTTTTGTTCATTTGTTGCCTTTAGTATTATATCCCACATATGAGTGAAATCATATGATCTCAACTTTATTCTGTCTGATTTATTTTGCTTAGCATAATAATCTCAAGATCCATCAATGTCACAAATGGCAGTATTTCATATTTTCTTATAGCTGAGCAATATCCTTTTATATATGTGTACTTCATCTTCTTCATGCAACATCTATCGAAGGGCTCTTTGGTTATCTTCATGTCTTGGCTACCATGAATAATGCTACCATAAACATTGGGATGCACAATTTTGGGGGAAAATACTTAGAAAAGAGACTGCCGGGTCATATGGTAATTCTGTTCTTAATTTTTTGAGGAAACTTCATACTGTTTTTCATAGTAGCTGTACCAATTTATGTTCTCACCAGCAGCATATGAGGGTTCCTTTTCTGCCACGACCTCTCCAACACTTGTTATTACTTGGTTCATTGACAATAGCCATTCCAACTGTTGTGAGGACATATATCATTGTGGTTTTGATTTACACTTCCCTAATAGCTAGTGAAGTTGTGCTTTTTTTTTTTTTTTCATATGTCTGTTGACTATTTGTATGTCTTCTTCGGAGAAGTGTCTGTTTAGGTCCTCTGCCCATTTTTAAATTGGATTGTTTATTTTGTTGTTGTTGTTGTGAATTATATGAGTTCTTTGTATATTTTGCATAGTAGCCCCTTATCAGAGGTGTTGTTTGCAAATATCTTTTCCATTCAATCAATTGACTCTTTGTCTTGTTGATGGTTTCCATTGTTTCTTCAATTATACTTTCTGCCTCTTTGTCTGTCTATCTTTTCCTACTGGGTTCACCAGAATGTAAATGTTAGTATGCTTCATGTTGTCCCAGAAGTCCCTTATACTCTTTGTTTTTTAAAAGTTCTATATTTATTTTACTATTCTGATAGGGTGATTTCCACTATTCTGTTTTCCAGTTCATTAATTAATTTTTTGTGTTAACTAATCTACTATTGATTCCTTCTAAATTATTTTTTATTGTGGTCATTGTATTCTGCATCTTTTACTGGTGCTTTATTATATTTTCCTACTCTTTATTGAAGTTCTCTCTGAGTTACTCTAGTCTATGCTCAAGTTTGTTAAGTGTCTTTATAACTGTTTCTTTGGATTTTTATCAGCAAATTACTTATCTCTTTTTTATTAGAATTTTTCTTCTTCTTTTTTTCTTCTGGTTTTCTTATTTGTGGCATATTCTTCTGTCTTCTCATTTTGTTTGATTTTCTATGTTTGGTCCTATGAGTCAGATGAAATAGCTATCCCCAATCTTGAAAAAGTGTTTCTGTGTAAGTGGCCTCTGTGTAGACTGTGTATCAGATAGTTTTAGCAGGCAACTGGAATCCAGGTGGGCACATATAGTGCCTGGTTCAGAATGGGGCAGTCTGATGTACACGCATTTATGATACCTCACTATTGTTCTGGCTGTCCATGCCAGAACAGAGTTGTGGGCGGGGCAGCCTAGTGTGTGGTGACTTCTGCGACCTATTGATGTTGGCAGGGCAGCCCTGTTGACAGGTGCACTTCAGAGCCTTGCTGGGTCTCTTCTTGTCTCTCTATCTGGGTGGGGATGCTCTGTGGGTGAATGAATGCACACTGCAGTGTCCTCACAGCTCTGCATTTGCTCTGGTCAGGAAAGCCCTGTGTGCACATGTTGTGGACCCACCTACCCATAACTTTACCTTAACTTTTAACTGTCCTGATTGTTTCAAAATTTTAATTTTCTTCATTGACTATTTTTAAATTATTTGTCAGCCATTTATCAGCTTTTTCAAAAACAGGGCCATAAATTAGCAAATAAGCTGATGGATAAACTATGTCACATTTCTTTAACATTTCCTTAGCAATAACATTTAGAATAGTGTGAGTGAAAGAAGAAAGGAAGAGTTACATAAAACTTAGCATGGACTTTTTTCTCATGTGATTTATATGGCCATTAGAAGGGACTCTAAATATTTTAACAGTGAAAATGTCCAATTTCAATTTAGGAATTTATAAACTGGGTACCATCTCTGGACAGATGAATCAGTCATTTGTTTTCTGTTTTGAATATCATACTACACAATAAGATTAGGAAGGTAACCCAGTGAATAATATACAGATGTTTTGGTGGAGTTTAAAGTCATTGCAGAAAACTTATAAATATCAACTGAATTTTATGTAAGTGAGAAGGTCAGGACTTCAGGACAGCTTACTTCACTGGGGCAGATACTGTCAGGTTTAAACAGCTTCAAATAATAATAATATAGGTAGTAAAGAAAAATCATTTTAAAAAGACTGTCTAGAGATATTTCTTGTTCACTTTTATAATATATGATCTAAAAATAAACACAGCATTTACTATTTCCAAAACTTTACATTCTTCTGAAAATAACCTCAGTGTACTAGATCACTGGATTTTTAGATCCTTTTTCTCAACATCATCACTACAGAAAAGGTAAAGCATGCCACTGTTTATTTGTAAATATGTGTATCCATAAATGAATAAATAAATAATAAAAATAAAAGTCTCACATATACGTCTAATCTCAGTAGACTGATAAGAAATATAGAGAAAACATTAAATTTTAGATTGTATAGTTGTGAGAAATACTTTCAAGTTGTGTACTTGTTTATCAAAATAAGAATTTAAATTAAGGTTGCTTTAATTTTTGTTATTTATTCATTTGATTGAACGTCTTGCCTGTCAAGAGTAATGGTCACTCTTATGTATCAATTTGACTAAATCATGGGGTACCTAGATGTTTGGCTAGATTTTTCCTGAGCATGTCTGTGAGGATATTTCTGGATGAGATTAACAGTTGAATCAATAGACTGAGTGAAGTAGCTTGTCCTCCCCAATGTGGGAGAGCATATCATCCAATTCAGTGAGGGCCTGAATAGAATGAAAAGGTAGAGAAAAGGATTATTCGTCCTCTATGTCTGACTGCTTGAACTGGGACATCAGTCTTTTGCCCTTATACTGGGAATTATACCTGGTTGTTAGACCTTCCAATTTACAGATGGCAGGTCTGTCCAATTTACAGATCGGAATATATCACTGGTCTTCTTGGGTCTTCAATTTACAGATGGTAGGTTTTAGAATTTTTCAGTTTCTGTAATTATATATATCTATTTCTTATTTTATTTCTCTGGGGTATGCTGACTAATACTCTGGTATTCACAGTGGGTTTTTGGTAGGCGTTGGGAAGTTGCAATACTAAGGGTATCTTTTTTTTTGAGAATCTGGACAGAAATTTTCTAAATGAGGAATATGGGTCATTCTCTGTTAGAAATGGAGAATGATTAAATCCTATATAGCTATTTCTTATTACTTGAAGAACAAAGACTATTTCTAGTGATAGAAAGCTGACTCTTAAATTTCGGTTTTGTAAGCTTTTTGTTGTTTTCTAGTTTATATAATTTTTAAAAAGTTGTTAATGAAAGGCCAAATTAGAACACCCTAAGGTAAGAACATTCCTTAGTTATATTTTTAAAATTCTACAGAAATATAAATCTGCCATTGTCCATTTGGAATTCTAGAAAACATCATTGTTTTCTGTATTTCCCTCACTTTTTTAGGAAATTTAATATGTTTAATGTGATTCATTCTGAAGTACAAAACACGTACTGTCTACAAAGAGTAGACAGTAACTATAGATTGAATTTTTCTCTCTGCATTAGTACTAGACCATGGACTTGACACACACTGACAGTTTAACTCTAAACAACAAATAATCAAATGGATTACGGATTCAAAGGGATCTTATGACAAAAAAAGGTGGCAAAGTGACCTCACTGTGAGCTCAAAAGATTAAATTTTCTTACAAACTTTAATTTTACACTCAAAATTTCAATTATTTTCAAATGTTGATATTTCTTAACTGATGATCACATAATAAGATTACACAAATAAAACAACACTTCTCATTTTCAGGGCTTATTGAATGCAACAAAAACAATATTCAAAACAGAGAGGATTGATACACAATATAGAATTATGTGCACTGGGTTCTGACTTCAGAATTGAGACCTAATTAGACTTGAAGTCTAATTAGTGCATCTCTGCTAATTATATGTGCCAGTTACAGCCCATGTGCTCTGATGAATTTTTGGCACTCTTTTGGTTGCTGATTATTATTCAGCTGTTTGTTTCCTTCAGTACACGTTTCCGCTATTAACTTTCTTATGTGAACATTTTCCATTATGAGATTATACCAACAGTTAATTTTAATGAGATGATATTAACATTTATTTTTTTGTGTTAACTGTAAATAGTTTTAATTATTTTTCTAGAGTAACATATACACATATGCAGAGAAAATTACTAAAATTTTAAAATTTGAATTGTTTGCTATTATAACAAAATAAAAGTTGTTACAACATGATTTAGTGGTGGGTTTTATTAGCTCTTTATGAACAGAAACTCAATTTATTAAAGGTAACTTACTATTAATTCAAATTAAAAAAAAATATTCTGTCCATAACTCGAATCATTGGTTCTATTGTTTATTTCATTTCAATTTATAAAGAATGTTCAACAATGCCAAGTTCCAGCAGAAGTGTTACTTCTGCAGTTGAAAAGAGGCCTGATTAATTCTTTTATTTTACATAATTAAAAAAAATTATTCAATTATAGTTGGCATACAATATTATATTAGTTTCAGGTGTACAATATGCTTGTTTATAAAAGCATTTATGTAAGTTATAAAGTGATCATCTCAATAAATCTAATGTCCATCTGACACCATACATAGCTATTAATGATATTATTGATTGTATTCCTTATGCTATACTTTACAGACAAATGACTATTGCATAATTGCCAATTTGTACTTTTCAATCCCTTCCCCTTTTACACACATCTCCCAACTCACTTCCATCTGGCAACCATCAAAATATTCTCTGTATCTATGAGGTTTTTTTCTATTTTGTTTGTTTATTTTGTTCTTTAGATTCCACATGTAAGTGACATCATATGGCCTTTGTCTTTCTCTGTCTTATTTACTCCACTCAGCACAACACCCTCTAGATCCATCAATGGTATTGCAGTTGGAAACATTTTATTCTTTTTTTTTTTTTTTTTTTTTGGTGTGGCTGATGAATATTTCATTGTACCACCTCTTTTTTATCTATTCATCCATTGATGGACACCCAAGTTGCCCAAGGACACTATATTTTGGTCATTGTAAATAATGTTGCAATAAATACATGGATTCATGTATCCCTTCAAAGTAGCACTTTGAGTTTGTTTGAATAAGAGGCTGAAGTGGAGTTACTGGGTTTTTCTTTGTCTCTGGATATAGCTTTTGTTTTAAAGGCTATTTTTTTTTGGTGTAAGTATTGCTGCCCTGGCTTTTTGTTTGTTTTTTGTTTGTTTTCATTTTCATGAAATATATTTTTTCAGCTCTTTACTTTCAATTTCTGTGTCTTTCAATCTGAAATGAGTCTCTAATAGGCAGCATATGTAAGGGTCTTGTTTTTTATCCATCCAGGGACCCTATGTCTTTTGATTGGAACATTTACTCCATTTACACTTAAAGCAATTATTGATAAATATGTAGCTTTTGTCATCGTCGTTGTCGTCATCGTCTTCTTCTTCTCCTTCCTCTTCCTTCTTCCTCTTCCTCTTCTCTTCCTCTTCCTCTTCCTCCCTCTTCCTCTTCCTCTTCTCTCTTCCTCTTCCTCTTCTCTCTTCTCTCTTCTTTCTTCTTCTTCTTCTTCTTCTTCTCTTCTTCTCTTCTTCTTCTTCTTCCTCTCTTTCTCCTCCTCCTCCTCCTCCTTCTCCTTCTTTCTTCTTCTTTCTCCTCCTCCTTCTCCTCCTTCTCCTCCTTCTCTTCTCCTTTTTCTCCTTCTTTCTCCTCCCCACCTCCTTTCCTTCTTCTTTATCTCTTTTCTTCTTCTCCTCTCTCTTATTTTCTCAAAGAAGTCCTGCTTTCATTTCCTATAATACTGTTGTGTGAACCCCTTTAGCTTTTTCTTGTCTGAGAAGCTCTTTGTCTGTCTTTCAATTCTAAATGATAACTTTGCTGAGAGAATAATCTTGTAGGTCTTTGCTTTTCATCATTTTCAATATTTCACACCAGTCCCTTTTGGCCCGAAAAGTTTCTGTTGAAAAATCAGGTAACAATCTTATGGGAGCTCCCTATAAACTAACCTTTTCTCTTACTGCTCTTGTGAGTCTCTCTTTGTCTTTAACTTTTGGAATTTTAAATACAATGTCTTTTGGTATGGGCCTCCTGTTTGGGACTTTCTGAACTTCCTGGGTTTGCATGTCTAGTTCCTTCACCAGGATAGGTAAGTTTTCTGTAATTATATTTTAAAATGGGTTTTCAATTTCTTGCTCTCCTCTTTTCTCCTTCTGGTATCCCAGTGATGTAAATGTTGTTAGGCTTAATGTTGTCCCAGAGACCCTTAAAATATTCTCATCTTTTGGATTCTTTTTTCTTGTTGCTCTTCTGATTGGATGTTTTCTGCTACCTTATCTTCTACATTGCTTATTTGATACTTTGCTTCATCTAATCTACCTTTAATTTCTCCTAATGTATCCGTCATTTCATTTATTGTATTTATCATTTCTGACTGGTTCTTTTTTATGTTTTCTATCTCCTTTTTAATGTTTCCTTTCTCTCTTTAAAGTTCTCACTAAGTTAATTTACCTTTCTTAAGTTCATTGAGCATTCTGGTAACCAGTGTTTTAAACTCCGCACCTGGTAGATTTCTTGTCTTCATTTTGTTCAGTTTTTTTTTTCTTGAACATTTGTTTTTTTTTTTTTTTTCATTTCAGACATGTTTTATTCCCTCCCTGTTTTGCGTTCCTCCCTGTGTTGTTTCTATGTATTATATAGCTACTTTATCTCTCAGTCTTAGTAGAGTGGCCTATGTAGTAGGTGTCCTGTGGGGCCCTGTGGCATAATCTTCCCTGATCACCTGAGCCGGGTGCTCCAGGTATGCTCCTTGTATAAGTCAAGTATACCCTCATGTTGTAGTTGAGCCTTGGTTGCTTTTTGCACATCATTGGAAAGGACTGACTCACAGGCTAATTGGTTGTGCGGATTGGCCAGTGAGAGCTGGACCTATGAAGCAGGATGTAGTTTAGCAAGGCTCTGGTACCTACCCAGTCTGCCTTTTGGTTTTGTCTTCCTTTAATGGCACCCTCAGTGATGCTCAAATGCAATGTCTGAAGCCAGCAACCAGGTGTGCCAGGCCTGAGGCCTCCTGGGAGGGTCTCCATCAGCAGCCTGTGCCCACTTGGGACCACCTGGCAAGAGTCACCAAGCAATTCATAGATGGCAACCACCCATTCTGGGCTTGAAGGTATTTTGAGAAGCCAATCCTCAGACTGAGGATGACTGTCGCTAGTGCTCAGCTTGGGGCTGCTCAGCAAGAGGTACAGGGCACACAGATGCTAGATGTTAGTTGTCTAGGTTTCGTGAACATTTAAAAGATTTTAGGAAAGTTCAGAGCATGAACCAAGAAAGGCTATTTGTATGGAAAAGTCACTGGAGGTGGCTTGGGAGGGCCCACAAGTTGGGTGGGGCAGGGTCTCAAGAAATCACCAAGGTGGTGTGAGTCGTGTTAGCCAGGTTGATGGAAACTCAGATATGGTGGCCACTTGAGTCTGCACATCAGGAAGAGTATGAGCTCAACAATGAAACAGTGGATTCTGTCAGAAATTTGTCTGGGAGAAGCTGCCCCTCCAATTCTGGACCTGAAGCCAGACAATTTAGTTCCTCCTTATATGTCCCTGGCACCTTTCAAGCCGCTGCCCCAGCACAGGAACTCAGAGTAACTGAGCCCATTAGCAAATAAGTCCATGTGTGGGGCTTTTTAAAAGGAACATCTGTGATTCTAGCTGCCCTCTGTCTCATTCAGCCACAATCTGCTGGTTTTCACAACCAGAAATTTTGGGAACTTCTATTTTTGGCACTACAACCCTGGGCTGAAGAACCTAATGTGGGGCCAAGACCTCTTGCTTATCTGAATATCTTTCCCCAAACTTAGCCCATTCCATGTCTTCAGCCCTCTTACCAGTCTTGAAGTGGCCTCTTATGTGTGTCCTTGGTTCTAAGACTTCTGTTCAGTTAGACTTCAAGTGACTCCCAATTATGGCTGTTCTGTAGTTTAGTAGTAATTTTGATGTGCTCAGGAGAAGAGGCAAGCACAGCATTTATCTATTCCACCTTCTTGACTGCATCTTTTTCCTGCTTTATTTCTAGCTTCTTTTTCCATTAAAAAGTATAAAATGTAATTGATTTTGTTTTTAACTTTTTGTAGTTAGTTTTAAATATTATTTTTAAGATAATTTTCTTGGTTTGAGAGAATTTAAATGAGTTCCTAAAACTAGATTTATAAAATAAAATATATTTAAATAAAAACTCCATTATGATGATCAAGGATCAGAGAAGATCAATCTAGAATAAAGAATTTTGAAAAAATCATTATCATAATGAAAATTGCTATCTATACAGAGGGATGGAACTTGGGAGATAGAAAATCTGACACACTTACTGATTATACTTATATGACTATGCAAATACTGGTATTAAGAAGTCATTTAAGGCAATTTAGCACTGGGTATTCACTGAAATCATCTATAAAGCTTTTTTTCTTTTTTCTTTTTAAAATCACATATGCCTGAACCAACTCATGGAGATTTTGATTCAAGAGTTTTGGAAAAGAGCATGTAAAGCTGAAGGGTTACAATCTCCACAAATAATTCCGATTTCTTTAGAATTGTTTGAAGTAACATTTATTTACATAAAATAATTTGTTAAATCAATTACTGCACACCTATGTTCTTCTCCCTACATTGCATATTAAAACCAAATTCTATAGACATTGTTTTTAATTATATTTATTGACAAAAACTCTCTTCCTGACCAAATTTTAAATAGGCTCTTCTAAGTTCTTTCTTTATTAAGCCATTTTCTTGGGCCCTGACATTGGCTTGATAAAGTCAGTCTTAGCAACAATTCCGCTAAGTCATCTTCCCACCTTTGAGTTCTGATTACCCTTGATATTGGATTAAGCTTCTCATCCCCAACCTTTGATGTATAATTTCATGGCCTACCTTTAGTAAAAAAATTGTTTAAGTCATTTTAGCAAGACATTCTCACCCCTGATGTCTCCTCTTAGTAAGTTTCTGTCTACTAATTCCCTCGCCCTCTTAATCCCCACAACCTACTTCTTGACTATAAATTCCTATTGTCCTTGTATTTAGAATTGAACTCAGTCCTATGTTGAATTCTTTTCCCCCTATTGCTAAAGTTACGGAATATATTCTATCTTTACTGTATTTAACTATATTTGGTTTTATTTCTCTTGAACACTCTAGAGGCAAACTTATTAATAACAAAAACATAAAAATCTGTTACAATGTTACTAACTTTTAGAGTAAGTAGTCTTTGAAATTGTTTTCCAAAATAACATAAAGCAGGAAAATTTCTTGAGCTGTGTTGATTGTGTGGTTTTAAAAAAATCTTAAATATCTTACTTTTTTTACTTAAAAAGTCAGTTTAAGTTCAAAATGTAATATGAGGAATTAATAAAAGTTACATGCTAGAACATCTAGATTGTTTGGGCTAATATTAATATTAACTAAATCTATGGTTAAAAATTTGTTGGTAAAGTCAATGTCTATTAACTGTTTTTTTTCTAATGTTTGAAAATGTATTCTTCTAAGTGAATATTGGACTCAAGTTTCCTCAAATTTTAAAATTAAGAACATTTAAAAATTATAAAACAGTGTCAATTATAGACTATATAACAAGAACCACCATAGCAGGGATTAAAATAATAATAATAACACTTCCAGTTTTCCTGGGGTGAAAGCCAGCCTATGTAACCAGATGAAGCTTCAGACTTATTACAAATGGTACATTAGATATGAGATTTTTATATAGGCACAGAATAATCAAAATATAAATGCTATTATAAAGGACACCTATAGAATTTTACCCACTAACAAATGAGAAGATAAGAAAAAAATCTTCAAGTCTGGGCTCTAGTTAAGAGAGAGAGAAAAAAATAGTGTCCTGCATCACTTAACAATGAACCTATTTCACTATGAAACTCTGAACCAGATTTCAAAATACATGCTCAGAGAAAACTCACAGAACATGACTTTCATTATCATAAATTATTGTACTGGATCTAAAATGCTCAGTTTAATATATCAAAATGTTTACAATGAAAAGACATAAGAATATAAATTGAAAATATTAGAAACTGCAGAACACCGAAGAACGATTTGAAAAGTAACTAGAAAAGAAAATATGGTCAATGAATAACTATGATGCCAATAGTCAAAATCTCAACAACTACAACAGAAGCCACATAAAAGGTAAAAATGTCATTGAAAAACTAAATAAAATCTGTTAATCTTAAATTTTATTTATTTATTTATTTATTTATTTATTTATTTATTTATGGGCAAGGCAACCCTTGGTTGACCTCACAGATTGCAAGGCCTTGTCAGCTTGCAATCCCTTATTTTTTAGGTCTCCAGCACCTGGTCTTCCTAGGTGGTCTCCCATACAAGTACTAACCAGGACCGACCTACTTAGCTTCCAAGATCAGATGGGATTGGGTTTGTTTAGGGTGGCATGGCCATAGACTGTTAATCTTAAATTTTAAATCTCACTAAACATTAATAATGATGCAAACTAGGGATTTTCAAAAATAGAATGAGTCAATATAGAAATTTTCAGCCCCAAAGAGTGATTGAGATTTAACAATGAGTCCTTCATTAAGAAAATTTATAAAAAGATTTTTTTGGATAAAGAAAGTATAAAGCTCAGAATGAAAGGGTTGAAATATAAAGAGAATTGTGAGCAGAAAATTTAAAAACATGTGGGTGGACTTAAGGATGTATTGATAGTATAAAAAACAATCACAATAATGCCAAATATTGGGGAGTATATAAAATATAGTAGATTTAAAATCCTGGAAAACAGTAAATTAAGGTGAATTACAAGTTACTACAGTTAAAGTTTTAACATCCTTCTAGTATTAATGAAGAGGATAGACATGCTGATTGGTTTTGGTATAAATTCATATTAAAAATTTATGTTAAACTTGATATTGTTGTTAGAATATAGATTTAAAGGGACCATTAACTCCATCCTAATTATAAAAACAATCATGGTATGTTAAAAAGTAATTTTTTCCACATCAGAATATTGAATGTGTGCAGAAATATAAATAAATTAAATTCCAAAAATGACGAGGCAGGCCAAGGAGGAGAGAGTCATGAAGCTGTTTCTATCTCTGACAGAAACAGGACAATGAATTCATCATAAGCAGAAATAAAAACCTTTGTTCCAGCTTTTGAAAAATCTTTACAGCTTTGTGTGGGCTTGTGTGGCTTATAAATATCCTGAAGAATTTTAACTCCAGAGTAAACTGACATCCACCTGCCAAAATTTCTTCATGGGCCTTCACTGAATACAAGATGGTTACATGCCACAGACAAAGGGCAAAACAGGAGATAAAAGAGTAATCCTCTGATCATGTGGGACCTTCCTCAACTAAGTGGCCCATATAAGGTAGAGAGCACAGTAGAGCTGAAAAAACTCCTCAAGACACAAAGTGGCCTTCTGGTGACTTGCTTATTTGGGGGAAGACAACAGGCAGGAGAGAGGTCTGTGGAGACACAGAAACTTAAAGCAGACCTAAAGAGTAAATAAAATTCACAAAGGCTCCACAACACTGAAATAGTTATAAAATATAGTATTCACATTATTTGGAGAGGTGGTGGATGGGCTGAAAGCACAAAGTATTCACTGGGAATTTACAGAACCTCAGATCACACTCCCTATTAAAGAAAGTCCTGGTTCTGTCCCCAAAACACTGTGATTAGAAAATGAAATCTAAATAAAACTGGAAAAAATCCCAGACCCAGCTAAATGACAAATTCGATTGCCTTAGTTGACTCACATTAGCTATTAGATTCAAAAAGAGGCTTCCCCACTGATAAAAATAAACAAATGAAAAACATGACTCATAAAAATATAAATGAGAGAGGAGATGTTACAACTGATACCACAGAAATACGAAGGATCATAGGAGACTACTATAAACAATTATGTACCAGAAAATTGGAGAATCTAGTAGAAATAAATATTCTTAGAAACACAATCTACCAATGATTAAATTATTGAAAAACCATTTGACTAGACCAATAATGACTAATGAGATTAAAATAATACCTTCCAACAAAAAAAAGCCAAGGACCAAATAATTTCACTAGTTAATTCTACAACACATATAAAGAATGAACATCAATTTTTCTCAAACATTCCTAAATTTATTTTACAAGGCCAACATTACCCAGAGAGCAAATCCAGGTAAGAACACTGTAATTCAATATTCCTAATAATTTTAGGTGCAAAATTTCCCAATAAAGTACTATTCACCAAATTCAACAGAACATTGCATGGATTATACACCATTATCAAGTGATATTTATCTCTGGGATGCAAAGATGGTTTGATAAATGCAAATCAATGAGTGTAATCCACCACACTTATAGAGTGAAATATTAAAATTTCATGATCATCAATAAATGTAGAAAAAAATGCAGAAAAATTTAACATTCCCTCATGATAAAAACTCTTGACAAATTAGACATAAAAGAAACATAACTCAACATAATAAAGACCATATATTCACATCTAACATCATATTCAGTGGTGAAAGATTGAAAGCTTTACCCAAAAAATAGAAACAAGAAAACAGTGCCTACTCTCACCACTTTTATTCAGTATAGCACTAGAAGCCCTAGCAAGAACAATTAGGCATATAAAAGAAATAAAAGATATACAAATTAGAAAAGATGAAAAAAATTGTCCCTGTTTGCAGATGATAGGATCTTATATATAGTAAACCCTAAAGATGCAATCAAAAAACTGTTAAAACTAATAATTCAGTAAAGTTTTGGGATATAAAAATTATTATAAAAGATCAGTTTTGTTTATATACACTATAATGAAATATTAGAAATGGAATTAAAATACATTTACATAGCATCAAAAATAATAAAATATTTAGGATTAAATTTTACCAAGAAAGCAAAATATCTGTACTTCATAAATTAAAAGACATTGATGAAAGAAGTTAAAGAAGACACAGGTAAGTAGAAATGTACACCATGTTCATGGATCAGAAAAAATAATATTGTTAAAGTATTTATACTATCCAAATTCAACTATACATTTAATGATATCTCCATCAATATCCCAATAGCATTTTCCACAGAAATAGAAATAACAATCCTAAATTTTTAGGAACCACACAAGTTCCAAATACCCAAAGAAGTTCTGAGAAAGAAGAACAAAGCTGTAGGCATCACACTTCCTGATTTCTAACTTTATTACAAAATTTTAGTAATAAAAACAGACATATAGAACAATCAAAAATAACTGAGAGCCCAGAAATAAGCCCAAGCATATACAGTGAACTAATATTTGAAAATAGAGCCAAGAACATGTAATAGAAAAGAACTGTCTCTTCAATAAATGGTTTGCAGAAAACACGATATTGACATACAAAAATAAATAAATAGGACCACTATCTTACACAACTCACAACATAAACTTGAAGTGGATTAAAGACTTACATGTAAGATCCCCAAATTTAAAACTATTAGAAGAAAACATGGAGGAAATCTCTTTGACATTGGTCTTGCTGGCAATTTTTTGGATGTAACACCAAAAACACAAGCAACAAAATAAAAAATAAATAAGGAGATGACATCAAACTAAAAATTTCTGCACAATCAAAAAAAAAATCCACAAAATAAAAAGGCAACCTAAAAAAAGTGGAAAAATATTTAGAAACTATCTAATAATAATAATAATAATAATAATAATAATAATATTTTAAAGTGAGCCAAGAACTTGACTAGGCACTTTCCCAAAGAATACAAATGACCAATAGATAAAAAAAAAAAAAAGTGTTCAACATCACTAGTCATCAGGGAAAATGTAAATCAAAAACACAATGAGGTATCACCTCACACTTCTTCGAATGGCTATTATAAACATAAGGCAAGTGTTGGTGAAGATGTGGAAGAAAGGGAATCCCTGTACATGATTGGCGGGAATGTAGATTGGTGCAGCTATTATGGAAAAACAGTTTGAAGGTCCTCAAAAAATTAAAAATAGAACTACTTATGATCCAGCAATTCCATTTCTGGGTATATATCTAAAGAAAATGAAATCAGGATCTTCAAGAGATATCTGCACTCCCATGTTTATTATAACATTATTCAAAATAGCCAAATTATTGAAACAACCTGTGTTCATTTACCAATGAATATATTGGATTATTTATTCAGCCATTAAAAAATAAGAAAATCTTTTACAACAACAGGATGAACGTTGAAAGTATAATGCTAAGTGAAGTGTCAGACAGAAAAATAGAAGTAAGTATAGTCTCACTTATATATGGAACCTAAAAGTGCTGAACTTATAGAAATAAAAAGTAGAATGGTAATTCCCAGGGGCTAGCATTTGGAAAAATAGAGAATTGTGGGGCACAACTTCCAGTTCTAAGGTGAATGTGTTCTGGAGATCCAATTTACAAAATGATTACTAAAATTCACAATAAGTATTATATATTTACAAGTTATTAAAAGAGTAGATCATAAATCCTATCCTTGCATACTAAAAAGGTAATTATGTGAGGGGGTTAAGATTTTAATTAAACTTATTGTGGTAATCGCTTCATGATATATACCTGTATTAAATTATTGTGTTGTTCTCCCTAAATTTACATATTTTATATGTCATTAATACCTCAAGAAAGCTGAAAGTAAGAGATTGCCCTTTTCTGATTGTAAATATTATATACTTCAGTTTTAATTTTTCTTTTACATATAATGCTTAGCATAACATTTTTTAAAGAGAGAAACTCATTAGGCAAAAAAAAAAGAGGCTTTTGTTAAAGAAGAAAAATAGTCAATAGAAGCAGAGCCATTTATTGTTCATATTTTGGGATTATGATAGAAACTTTAAAATAACTATGAAACATGCATTAAAGAGTAGAACAGAAAGACTGACATATTAATCGATAAGCTATTTTAGCAGGGAAACATGAAAGCCATTCTTTGAAAAAATGTTGCTTATCAAAGCATATACATTTTAATTAGATATTTAAAAAGAAAATGAACTGTGTCTATATTGAAAGATATATATTAGATACACTTTATAAAACCATTGACATTCCTGAAGACTCATTTCAGCCTGGAAGTTTTTAAGGCTTTATTCTGTTATTGTACTGAAAATTACTGATCTGGAAGTATGAAATAATAGACAAAGCTAAATGTCAGCATTTAAACCAAAGTGAAATATCAAGAACTACATCATCCACTGCAAGGAGGCAGGATTCTCCTTTGATAAGAAGTCATATTTCTGAGATTGTTGTTATTCATCTCCCTGTATTTTCTTAGCCTTTATAAAGTTCATACAGGGAAATCACCATAGATCATAAATGGATAAGTGAGGATGATGACCATGGAATAGAAAAAAAATGTTTACAGAAAATTCAAGAAATATCTGAAGAACGTGAAGACCAGAGTAATGGATTATTGTTTATTTTGACCTAGAACTAAAAGGTAAATAATTTAAAAACCTAGTTCTGTTTCTTGGAATTTTAAGATGAATACCTGATTTACATCTCAATTTCTTCATGAATTTAGACTTAGGTTATTATGGTATAATAAAATCAGGCCATTTTTTTTTTTTGGTTCTAAATTATATGACCACAGTGATTTAAATTTTTTAAAAAATGAAGGTACTGACAACAGATTAAAATAGCATTGCATAAGAATCACAACATTTCAAAACTCTTGGGATACCCACTTGAAAAATCAATGGAGTTACTGTCAAATTGAAATTATGCTATTGAAATGATTTACAAAATGAAATATTTTTGCATGGTAAACAATCTTTGACTTGATTTACTTCTCTATGGAGGAAATGAAATGAGAAGAAATAGAAAGTTAAATTATAGGCAGAAAGAGCTGAGTGTTTACATTCAGATTAAATTCTGAATTAATCACTAAATATGATGTTCCTGGGAAATCTACCTAAGTTAGGTGAACCTCACCTTCCCCAAGTATAATATAAGAATAATAATACTTACTTTAGGATATTGTTGAGAATATTAGTGATAATTTTCTTAGTATAATGCTCATCATAGTAGATGCTCATGAATAAATATTATGATATCCAAAAGTTAAATTTACTCAAAGTAGGCTATTACAGAACACAAAATATCAAACAACTAAGTTGCCATATATTCTAATGTACACACATATGTAATTCATTTTACTTTGCCTTTTTTTCTCTGCTTTATTGAAATATAATAGACAACTGGTTGCTTGTACTCAATTATAGTTGGCATACAATATATTTGTTTCAGTTGTATAGCATAGTGATTAGAGATCTATATAACTCACAAGGTGATCATCCCACTAAATCTAGTACCCTTCTTTCCCCTACATATTTATTACAACATTATTAACTATTTACTTTATGCTACACTTTATATCTCTGTGACTATTTTGTATCTATCCATTTGTACTTCTTAATCTCTTTGCCCTTTTTTGCCATTTCCCTAAATCCCCTCTCATCTACTAGCCCTCACAATATTCTCTGTATCTGTTAGTTTATTTCTGCTTTTCTTATTGTTGTTGTTGATTTTGTTCTTTAGATTTCACATGTATGTGAAATCATGTGGAATTTATCTTTCTCTATCTGACTAACTTCATTCAATGCAATACCCTCTAGGGCCATCAAGGCAATGTCCTTTTCCATTCCCTTTTAGTTTGTGTGCGTCTTTTAATCTGAAGTGACTCTCTTATTGGTAACGTATATAGAGGTCTTATTTTCTTATCCATTTAGCCACCCTATCTTTTGGTTTGAGCACTTAATTCTTTTCCGTTTGAGGTACTTGTTGATAGGAAGGTAGTTATTAACATTTTTTATTCATGTTTTTGATACTTTTTTTTCTTTTTAGTAATTCCCTCTAACATTTCCTGTAATACTGGCATGGTGTTGATACATTTCTTCAGCCTATTTTTGTCTGGGAAGTTCTTTATCTGTTCTTCAACTCTAAATGATAGCTTTGCTGGATAAAATATTCATGGTTGTAGTTCCTGGGTTTTCATTACATTGAATATTTTGTGACAAGCCCTCTGTCCTGCATAGTTTCTTTTGAGAAATCAGCTTCCAGTCTTAGGAGCGCTCCCTTGCAGATAACTGACTGCTTTTCTCTTGCTGCTTTTTAAAATTCTCTCTTTGTATTTAACCTTTGACATTTTAATGATGATGTGTCATTGTGGGCCTGATTGGGTTCATCTTTTTGGAGATTTTCCGAGCTTCCTAGGGTTATTTGTCTATTTCCTTCACTAGGGTAACAAAATTTTCATCACTATTTATTCAAATAGCTCTTCAACTTCTTGTTTCCCTTCAGGAGTGCCAGGTATTTTTACATTTAACTGTGTCTCATAGGTTCCTTAAATTATTATTATAGTCTTGGCTTCTTTGTTCTTGCTGCTCTGATTGAGTGTCTTTGGCTTCTCCATCCTTTATATCAGTGGTGTGATCTTCTTTATCCACACTGTTTATTCCCCCTAATAAACTCTTCATCTTAGATAATGTGTTCTTCATTTCTAACTGGTTCCCTTTCATAATTTCCATTTCCATTTGTATGTTTTATATATATATATATATATATATATATATATATATATATATATATTTTGTTGTTGTTGTTGTTGTTAAAGTTCTCACTGAATTAATTTATACTTCTCCTTTATCAAGCATCTTTATAACCAGTGTTTTGAACTCTGCATCTCTTAGATTACTTGACTCCATTATTCCTAGATCTCTGTTCTGTTTTCTCATATGGTTTCTGCTTTTTGTCTTCCAATTTTGGCTGCCTTTTTGTGTCTGTTTCTATACACTAAGCAAAGCTCCTAGTCCTACTGGTCTTATTAGCATGGCTTTGTATAGTAGGTTTCCAGTGGCACAGTCCTGAGAGGGGTTCAGCTGCAAGCCAAGTTTAGCCACAGCCTGTGCCCCTCCGAGGCCATCTGCTAAGATTCAGCAAGCAATCCACAGATGCTATGCTTACAGTTTCCTCAAAAGGCCACACCAGAAACAGGTCAGCTGCCTCCAGTGTGAATCTTGGTGTTGGCTCAGTAAGGAGCACCAGATTAATTGAAGATACAACTGAATAATGCTTGGATGAGGCTGCAAGTTGGAGGATGTGGAGTTTCAAAGAATCCTCTGGGTAGAGCAACCTCTGTTATCCAATTCGTTGATGTCTCAGCTATGGCACCCCTATATCCACACACTGGGTTGGGGAAGGGCTCAACAGAGGAACAATGGATACTGCCAGCACTTCTGCCCTGGAGAAAGCCTTGCTCTGGCCCTCACTCCTACAACTCAGTGTCCCCCTTAAGTCCCTGGTGCCCCCCAGAGCAGCTGACCTAGATCTGGTGTTCAGAGTGAGCAAGTCCATCATCACAGAAGTCTGGTTGCAGACACAGCCCCTTTAAGAGGCATCTGCAACTGCTGGCTGCTGCTATGGAAGCCTCTGTCGCACTCAGCAGCTAGAGACCTGGCAGCCTCACATCTTCTCCCTCTCCTACCTTCTACTGTTGCTGGTTGATTAATCATTCTCTCCTTTGTTGAAGGGCTTCTATTCATCTGGATCACAGGTGACTTTGTGTGCTGTTTCCTCCGTGTTTCCATCCCAACTTCAGTGTGGTCACAAGAGGGATGTACAAAGCCTCTAACATCTATGCCATTTTTAGGTACCTTGATAATTCATTTTACCATGAAAGAAGATATAAAATATTAAATTAGAGGATAAAATTAATTTAGTTGCTTGAATTTGAGATAGAGGAACTTAAACAGGGCTCAGGTAACTAGCTAAGGATTTGATCTTATATTTAGGTTTCAGGAATCCTAGTTTTTGCTTTTATTTTTATTTTTAACATTTAATGTGAATTAATTGCCAAGATGCAACTATGTTTTTCATACCTGTAATATGTACTTGGAATTATATTTGCAGTAAAACAGTTTAATCTTAAAATTTAATTGTTTAAAAAGTACAACTTGTGTACTGACCTTGAAACTTTTGACTTTCGCTTTTTTTTCTCACATGTTCTTTACAGTCTACAGAAAATAATTTCCTGTATTCTTATCATTTTTTTTCTTACCTTCTTCCTCACAAATCCATCCATTAAGTCCTCATTTTCTGCTTTGCCAGACAGTTCCCTGATATGTGTTTCTTTTTCTTTCTCCCATAGCAAGAATTCATCTCAAGAAATAAGAGCTAAATAAATGAATTTCATTCATTTAATATAAAATATTTGAATGGGTGTGTTTTCAAATAGCTAAATCATCTAGGTTAAAAAAATTACTCATTCTTTGCCACAATCTCCATTAAATAAATAAAATAATCAGAACTTATGGAGTAGGCCTAAAAAATACATGGAAGCAAACAAAAATTTACACTACTATAAATCATTCCTCATACAACTATGATGGTCACATGAGTTACATTATATTGATCTTAGAAGTAAGTATTCATGCTATGTGGGAAAAACATGGCAGACATAAAACAGAATTACATAGAGGGGGTAAAAGGGTAATTCCAAGGGTGAATGTGTAAACAATCAGCATTGTGATTTACCTCTCTGGGGTTAAAGTTATAGGAGAAAACAGGTATACAAAATAGTATAATCTAATTCTTGAGTATAACCCATTGCTATATTAGTGGAATAAATCATAGTTCTACCATACCATCTCATTGAAAAATACTAAAAAAAAAAACACCAAAGAAAAGAAAAGAAAACAAAAAAAACATAGTTAGCCTTTAATTTCATTATGAATCTTTAATAAAGAAGAGAAAAAACTACCTCCTACATTCCCCTCACACAACCCACAACTAATGGTTAAATTTATAAACATAAAGGTTTTTTTGTTTATTTGCAAAGATAATGGAAATCATGGCATATTTTCAAAAGCACTTTGTTTTATTCCTTTTCCTATGTTGTCAATATCACAACAGTTATCTGACATCAGAATCAATCATTCCCAATATGCTACTTTCAAAAAAAATAAAGCTATTTATTAGAAAAATTCAAGTTAAAAGAAGAATATATGAGATAAGAATAAGAGAGGAGAACCAAAAAACATATGTCTCAATATTTCCAAAATCACAGAAAGAGATTATGTGTTAAATAGGGTGCAGGTAATATGAGAAACAGAGTTAATTCTATTTCACTTCCTATTTAATATTCGAGGACAAAGATTGTTTGAATACCTCTTTTTACCTCACATCCACAATACATGTGTCCTCATGGCAAGCTTATTTCATTGCTTCTTATATGAATGGTTATTTCAAAGAAATTTACAATGCCGATCAATCACTACTACAAGCACCCATACACTAATATTGAAAATGGACTCATGGAATCCATTGCTTTTTATTTTAACAAGATTGAATAGTGAATAATGAATAATTATTCATTATTCATTATTCATTATTATTGAATAATGAATAATTAGAACAGTTTTGATTTTTAAAAATCACATCTATATTTAAATGAAATAATTATTTATTATTATGTTCATATTTAAGCCAAAGTTTCACATTCTACCTTAAAGAAAAGTTAAAAGAAATTCCTCAAAAAGAAGAAAAACAAAATGTCAGAAACTAAGATAAAGGAAGACCATTAGAGAAAAATAAAGGTAATAAAATCATTTTTTTCTTATTCTTAAATTATCTAACACATAATAGCAGTTGAGAAGGAGGAGTTAAGAATACTTTAATATAAGGTAGTTGCACTACCTATGAAGTGACATAGTATTATTTAAATAGACTTGTGTAATAATAATTATAATTGATATCCTGAGAGGAAAAACTAGAATAATATAAAATGATCAATTAAAAGAAGGCAGAAAAACATGGAAGAAAATAATAGAAACAAAGACAAGGACAATGAATAGAAAACAGTAATGAATATGTTAGATATTAATCTAATTACATCAATAATCACTTTAAAGATCAATGGCCTAAATTTATCTATTAAAAACAAACTGCTAGAGTGAGTCAAAGAACAAGATTCAACTATATGTTGTCTACAATAAATCACTTTGAAGACACATACAGATTAAAAGTAAAAGGTTAGAGAAAAGTATGCCATGTTAACCATAATCAAAAGAAAACTAAAAGAAAGCTATAATAACTTCAGACAAGCAGACTTCAATGCAATGAAAATAATCAATTAAATAAGGTATTAGGCGATGATAAAGGGACCAATTCTATCACAAGAAAAAACAATTCTTAATGTCTAGAGATATAGACAAATCCACTACTGAAGGTGGGAATTTCGGCATTCTTCTATCTATATGGACAGATCTAGCAGGCAGAAAATCGGTAAGGACATAGTTGAATTCAACAGCATCAGTTAATTGGATCTAATTATATTTTATTCTATAACAGTAGAATATACATTCTTCTCAAAAGAGGGACCACTTTCTGGCCATAAAACACATATTAACAAATTTTAAAAAATAGAAATTGTACAATGGATGTTCTTAGTCAATAATGGGAATTAAACAAAAAATTAATAAAAAATAGATGGAAATTTTAAAATACTTGGATATTAAATAATACCTTCTAAATAACTCATATGGCAAAGAAGTCTCAAAATAAATATTTAAATATTTTAAATTAAATTAAAATAACAAAACATAAAATGTGTGATGCAGAAAAAGCAGTGCTTTGAGGAAAGTCATAACATGAATATATATATTAGAAAAGTAGAAAGTCTAAAATTAATAATTAAATTATTATTCAACTGTAGAAAACTAGAAAAAGAACTAATTAAATCCAAAGTAAGCAGAAGAAAAAAATTATAAAATATGAGCAATATCAACAACATTGAAAACAAGAAGTTAATAGTTAACATAACCAAAGCCAATTCTTTGAAAAGGTACATAAAATTGATGAAGTTCTAGTCAGAATAATTGAGAAAAAAATGAAAAAAGTACAAATTAATAATGTCAGAAATAGAAGAGGCACCATCACTACTAATCCTATGAACATTAAAAAGCTAATAAAATATGGCAAAAAACTTTATACTCATAAATTTGATAACCTAAGTCAGTCAATTCTTTGAAAAACACAACCTATCAAACGTCATCCAAGAAAAAATAGATAATATAAATAGTCTTGTATCTACTAAAGAAATCAAGTTGATATTCAATAATTTTACCAAAAAGAAAGCCCAAAGCCCAAAAAAGTTAATTAGTGAATTTTATCAAACATTTAAGGAAGAAATTATGTCAATTCTTTACAATCTCTTCTAGTAGATAGAAAAAATAAAATACTTTTTATCTCAATTTATGCAGCCAAGCTTGCCCTGATACTAAACCAGGCAATGATATTACAAGAAAGAAAAACTATAGACCAATATCTCTCATGATAAGAACTGAATATGTTTGTATCCCCTTATATCTATACCTCTAATGAAGTTTATTGAAATTCTGACCCCTAAAATGATGACATGAGGAGGAGAGGCTTTGGGGAGTTCGTTAGATTATGAGGATGTAACTCTTATAAATGAGATTAGTGTCCTTATAAAAGAAACCAGAGAGAGAGAGAGAGAGAGAGAGAGAGAGAGAGAGAGAGAGAGAGAGAGAGAGCGCTCTCACTCTTTTTTGAGGTTACAAGAAAAAGTTGGATGTGTGCAATCTGGAAGATGGCTCTTACCAGAAATCAGCTATGCGGACACCCTGATCTCATATTTCCAGACTCCAGAAATGAGAAATATATGTCTGTTGTTTAGGCCATCCAGTCTATGGTAGTTTGTTATATCAGTCTGAGCTAAGACCTCTCTAGAACATAGGTGCAAAAATCCTCCACAAAATATTTGTGAATCAACTATAACAATGTATAAAAGATAACACACTATAATCAAGTGAAATTTATCCCTGGCATTCAAGTTTGTTCAACATTAAAAAAATTAATGAATGTAAACCATCACACCAACAGGTTAACAAAAAAAAAACGTTATATCAATAGATGCAGGAAAAAAAAAACATATCTATTTATGATGAAACTTTCAGCAAAATAAGATTAGAGAGAAGCTTCCTTCAAGTTTAAAAAGAACATCTAGAAAAAAGCCTACAGTTAACATCATACTTAACTATGAGAAACTAATGCTTTCCCATTAAGATCAGGAACAAGGTAAGGATGTTCCTTCTCACCACTCTTATTTCAATATCACATGGAAAGTCCTAGCTAATGTAATAAGACAAGGAAAAGAAAGAAAATATATACAGAGTAAGAAGGAAAAATAAAAATTTCTTGGTTCACAGATGACATGATTGCCTCTGTACTCCTAAAGCACTAGGGGGAAAAAGGAAAAACTCTCTTGGAACTAAGTGATTATGGCAAGGTTGCAGGATATATAGTTTAAAAAATTGCTTTTTAAACAACTGCAACCAATAATAGGAATTTAAAATTTAAAAACAATACCACTTATATTAGCACCAAAATAATCTAACAAAATATTATACAAGGCTTATATGAAGAAAAGCACAGGCCTTTAATGAACGAAGCCAAATGAACTAAATAAATGAAGAAATAATTCACATTCATAGATTGACAACTTCAATATTAATATATAATTTCTTCCATTATTTACATATTATTATATATTATATATTATGTTTATTATATGTTTATTATATGATATATATTAATTATATAGTATATAGTATATAATGTGTGTGTGTGTGTGTATATGTCAGATATATATCACAAAGTAATCTTAATCAAAATCCCAAAAAGTTATTTTGTGGATATTGACAGTGATTCTAAGGTCTATATGGAGGTCACATGGTAGCTTAGTGGCACATGGTTAAGTGTTTAATCTCTACTAAGACCTAATAGCAAGCTAAAGCTGTTTCTTAAAAGAGGAGTAGTTATTTTTAAAGGATGATGGGCTTTGTTTCAAAGTCCTGATGGTCTGTATTGTGATTCACCAATAGTGATCTGCCAAAGGCTCTAAAGAGCATCCCTCTCTGCCACTAACACTTCAAGCATCATTGCATCTTCCAAATTATATGGCCCATGTGGCCGAGCAGCTTGCATGGCAGCCTGGACCTGTTGTAGAACTTTCTCTCTTTCTGGGCTTCATTTAAAACTAGCAGTTTGGGGGTGACTTGGGCTAGAGTAGGACATCTGAATGAGAAATATGCTGCCTCCAAAATCCAAAGAGGTTCATTGCACTGTGCCTCCTTTCTAATTTTAGGAGGGGCTAGATGAACGATGTATTCTTCTTAGAAGGGATATCTCAACATATCCTACACCACTGGATCCCTAGAATGTCACAGAGGTAAAAGACCCCTGAATTTTTGTCAGATTTATTTCCCACTCTCTGATACATAAATGTCTTACCAATAGGTCTAGAATACTTGCTACTTTTTGATTACTAGGTCTAATAAACATAATGTCGTCAATATAATGAAAGAACGTTATGCCTCATAGGAGGAAAGGTGATCAATGTCCTGTGAACTGAGTGAAGTGAAGTGAATTAGGTGAAAGTGTATTGCTGGCTTTGCTGGCTGAAAACAGACTGCTTCTCATGGTCTTTAGTATCAATTATGGAGAAAGGTAAATTTTCTAGATCAATAGCTGCATAACAGGATTCAGGGGATATGTTAATTTGCTCATAAAACCACCTTTGATAAAGCAGCTGTAATTAGTTAAACTTACAATAATCCACTGTCATTCTTCAAAATCCATCTTTTTTTTCTTTTTAAACATTTTATTTTTAACATAAAATTATGTATATATTGAAGGTGTATAATGTGATGATTCAATATTAACAGTGAAATGATTATTACAGTTAAGTTACTTAACATATCATCTTCTCTATGGGCCAAATAAGTGAGTCGAATAAAGCTGTGGAATTCATGACCCCATATCCTTTGAGTCCCTTATTGTGCCATTAATGTTTGCAATCACTCCAGGTATGCCAGATTGGTTTGCTTTACTATTTTCTAGATAGAAACAGTATTAATGGCTTTCTCTTGGCCTTTTCTACCATAATAGCCTTCACTCCATTTGTTAGGGGATTAATGTAGGGATTCTGACAGTAGCTGAATATTAGCTTATTGCAATTATGCATTCCAGAAGTAGGGGGAAAAAAGCACAGATGGGTTCAAGAACCCATTGGAGCTACTGTTAGACGGACTTGAGTTAAAACTATTGGCTACCTGACTTCCATAAACCCCTACTCTGATTGGTGGATCACAGTGATGTTTTTGGGTCTCCTAGAATTAGTGTCAGTTCAGAACCAGCGGCTAGTAACTCTAAGTATTTTCTTTTCCCCAATGCACAGTCACACTGGTAAAAGGTTATAGTCTGTTTTTGGGAAGGCTGGAAGAAAGATTAACAATATGTTTTGTTGTTGTTGTTGTTGTTGTTTTGTTTTTTGTTTTTGTTTTTGTTTTTGCCAGAGTATTAGGGTCCTAGGTCTGTAATGTGGCTAAAGTCTGAGAATTGATTGAGGGACTATGACTGCATGTTTTTATAATTTTAGTTAGATTTTTGTTGAATTGATCAAGAACTTTTTGACATACATATCAAGCAAGAATTTAGTAAACATTCATCTATTTCACCTCTAGAAAACCATGAACAATAAGCAAATGCCATAGGTATCTTCAACTCACATTATTCTGATAATCGCTTTGAAAATACAGTAACTGAGCACACCTTGATTTACTGAATAAATGCTGCACTTGGACCCTGCCACCTGAGGATATAATATACCCATTGTATGTAGGCTTTCCAGTTTAGTGGCAGCAGTTCCTACAGCAATGTCTTACCTACAGAGAGAAAGCAACTATAGAGCTCTTCAAGGATGCTGAAACTCCCCTCACAAATTTATTTCTCACAGTTATAGTAAAAGGTATTATACTCTTGATATCCTCTTATAGGGTGGTGGCCAAATCTTAAATGATAATCTCCTCCTTAAGCCTTTGAATCCCTTTATTAGGATACCAAGTCAGTTTTGGTATATATCAACTTGTTTTAGTGTTGGTAACTTCTTGGTTCATTCGGGCAGCCAAAAATCAAAAACAAAACAAAATAAAACTGTTAGAGCCCTTTCTAATGCCTCTGAGCTACAACATTAAATCCAGAATCCCTCCTCATAGCAATTAAGTAGATTTGACCTAAATTTATGTACTTTCTACCATTATTGCAAACCTTAATATGAATTTCCAAACATATTCCCAGATTTTTATCTATATAAATTGAAAATCATGTAGTTCTTTTGGAACATAGTAATTCAAATACTCATAGGATGAAGCTCTGGGTTTGGTTTTCATCAATCTCCATTTTGTGTCAATAGGAGATAAGGGTTTCTTTCAAGTCAAATGTAAAAAGTATTAAGTAATTTATGTAGTGCTTGCCGTAGTTGAATCCCTGAACTCATCCTTTACTTTACTTTGCCCAGAGCAATTGGGAGTAACCAGTAAATCTCATTATATTTATTAATCTGACAAAACATCGTCACTGAAACCTTGCTTTTTATAAGTATTTGATTAGCATTATCCAATGGTGATATTTTATGTATCTGATTACCACATTATACCATGGGCTATAAGGGCTTACTTTACTACTGGAAATAGAGTTATTAATGCTTTTAAAACTAATTGGATTAAAGAAGTAATTTCAGAAAACTTAGAAAACTTATACTTAAGATTCTATTCCTCTAGAACCAGTCTTAGTACCAAATCTGTATTAGTCAGCATTCTCCAGAGGAATAGAATACAGAATATATATCTAGATAGATAGATGATAGATGATAGATAGATAGATAGATATAGATAGATAGATTTATAGATGATGATGATGATAGATAGATAAATGATAGATAGATAGATAGATAGATAGATAGATAGATAGATAGATAGATAGATGATAGATATAAAGATAGAGATTTTGAAGAATTAAATTAGTTTATGCAAGTCTGAAATCTGCAGTGTATGTTGGTGGAACAGGGATACAAGGAAGAGTTAATATTGCAGTTTAGAGTCTGAAGGCAGTCTGGAGAACATATTTTCTTCCACAGGGAATCTCAGTCTTTCCTCTTAAGGCCTTCAACTGATTGGAGGAGGTCACCCATTTTATGGAAGGTAATCTTCTTTATGCATTCTGCTGATATAAGTGTTAATCACATGTTAAAAAAAAAAAAAGCCTTCACAGCTATATCTATACTGGTGTTTGACCAAGAACTGGATTACATGGCCTAGCCAAGTTAACATATAAAATTAATAGTCACAAACATCAATGGCACAATCTATATAATGAAAATAATTAATCCATTTGATTCCATTAAAACTTCTGTGCCATGAAAGGTACTGTCCAGAGAATAAGAAGATAAGCTACAAACTGGGAGAAAACTTTTGCAAGTACATATCTAATAAAGAACTGGTATACCAAATATACAAAGAACTCTTAAAATTCAAATGTAGAAAAACAATTTGATTTTAAAATGGGCAGAAGATATGAGCAGATATTTCACTAAGGAAAGTATATAGATAACAAGTAAACATATGAAACAATCTCAACCTCATATATCACTAGGAATTACAGATAAAACAACAATGAGTTATCATTACATACATATTAGTATGGCTAAAATCCACTGGTGAGAGTATGAGTAACAATCATCTTATTCATTGCTCTTGAGAATGAAAAATGGCACAGTCACATTGGAAGACACAGTTCTTACAAAACTAAACATACTTTCACCAAATGATCCAGTAATTGTACTCATTTGATATTTATCCAGTTAGTTGAAAACTTATGTCCACATAGAAACCTACACAAGGATTTTCATATCAGCTTTATTCCAAATTGGAAAACCTCGAAAGCATCAAACAAGTCCTTCAATAGGTGAATAGACAAATACAATATATATACTTATTGCTAAAAGGAATAAGCTACTGAGCCACAAAATAAAGATGTGGAGGAAACTTAAATATATGTAACTAAGTGAGAAAAAGCCAATTTAAAAAGTTTATATGGAGGAAGTGCAAAATTTACCACTTTTGAGTTCTTGTGATTGAATAATAAAATTGATGTAAAGCAGATTAACAGGAGAAAAACATATTAATATGTGCCCACAGGAGATGATAAAATGATGCTCAGAACATGCCTCAAAAGGGCAGCTTTTATATCTTTTACACAAAGACATGATACATTTGTGAAGAATTGACAGGACAAAGAAACTTATGTTGAGTGAGAAATCTAAGCGAAGTTTGGATATGGGTAGTAATTAGAAAAAATAACAAGGTTTTTTTTTATACATACTTAACTGTGGTGATAAGATGTACCTGTTGTTAGCTAAATGTGCAGGGAGAGAGTCTTTCACATGGGTCATTTATCTCCTGCTTTCAGGGGAACACAGTGAGAAAGAGGTTAGAGTGGTTTTTATTTATTTATTTATATTTATTTATTTATTTATTTATTTATTTATTTTTTTACATTGGCAGTTTCTTAAGTAACCTTAATTTAAAATAATCAATATGCATTGTGGGACACTTTGGAGGGCCTGCTCTGTGCTCCAACAATGAAATACTGTATGATATCAACTATGTAACATTCTGGGAAAGACAAAACAATAGAGGCAGTAAAAAAATTTGCAGTTGCCAGGGGTTTGAGGTAGGTAAGGATGAGTTAATAGAGCTCAGTGATTTTTGGGAGGTGAAACCCTTCTGTATGATACTATAATGGTCAATACATGTCATTGAACGTTGTCAAAACCCTTAAGAATGTACAACACCAAGTGTGAACCCCCGTTGGAAACTATGGACTTCAGTTGATAATGATGTATCAATATTTGTTCTTCAGTTATAACAATTGTTCCACATTGGTGTGGGACGTCGATAATGGAGGAAACTGTGTATGTGGGGCAGGGGGTCATGGGAACTTTCTCTGTACTTTCTGACGTAATTCTAAAACCTCTTTTTAAAACAAAAAAAATCTATTAATTAAAAAAAATAAATTAAAATTGTGTTGAGTTCTTTGAACATGGGGTACAGATTCAGAAGATCTTAAGTTTTAGTCTTATTTCAAGAAAATTTCATAACATTTAATAAATCTCCACACATGTATTTCTTAATGTCTTTTCTAAAAACTGAAAGCATGTTTACTTCCTCCTGCATGTATTGCAAAGTAAATATGGCTTTAGTTCATGCTTTGTCACCCAATTCATTAGGTGATAAAAGTCAGTTTCCTCTCCTTAGTTTCTCATTTGAATAGTAGGAATAATAATGTCTCTCCTCTTTTCATAAGATTTTTTGGGAGACCCCAAAATTATATATATGAAAGCCATATGTAAACATTACTTTTTATATTTAATGGCAATGTTTATTACACCTTTCACTGAGAGCCTCTTATTCTCCCAACTCATACGTATTCTCTCTCTGTCTCTCTGTCTCTCTTTCACACACACACACACACACACTCACACACACACACACACACACACACACACACTACAAACAAACATGACTTTCAGTGTTAATCAATTTAAGAGTAGAAGTTAGAAACTATAGATATACCCTATAAGGTCCCATTGATCCTCTACACGTTGATCAATATCTACCAGTCATTTAATGGCATACTTCAGCAAGGTAAATAAACTAATGCTGAAGTGATGTTCTCTGCAACTGCAACGTCACCGTCATGATCTGAATGTATATTGAAAGTAGATTACAGGTTTTCCATGCAGATGCTATTGAGCTACGGTATAAAATGTAATGAAATACCATTAGGGCATTTTGATATATGGTTTTACTTGATAAATTTTGTTTTGATAAAAAAGCTGCCCCAAAAAGATTTTCTAATTACCAATTTATGAGGAAAATTAATCAAAATGTCTTCACTCTCATTAATAATCCTATGTACCTCTTTTTCAGTTTACTGTGTATGTCACATATAATTATTCCATTTAAATTAATAACAAAGTATATGAGAATTTTCAGATATCAAAAGCTAAATGATCTAAATTTTAACTCAGTGCTTCATCTTTTTATTTCAAGAGTAATAAAAGAAAGTGAGAAAAACAATATGAGACAATATACTTGGGCTTAGAGTCTATCAATCTATGAGCTAGAAAAATACTTGCAATCTTCACTAAACTTAAAGAGTATTCAATAAGCAATTGATTAATTATAAATCAATAGAGTCAAGAAAAGTTATGGCTCTGTAAATAGTGAATATGAATTTATTCTTATATCAAAAAGAGCTTTGGATCATAAATCTCTTTTCTTTTATATTAGTTATTTCATGCACATAGCTAATGACATTGATGTGAGAAATAGATAAAATAGATATTTTTATTTTTAATGGAAAATTTAAGGAGTATATTTTTAGGTGAATTTTTGTAAATTCTTTGGTAAAGTTGGTAAACTACTTGGGAAGCTCTCAGCTCTCATAGTAAAAACAAATTAAAATTTGCTAAAATGTTAATATGAGCAGTACTATCTCTATTAAGCCCAGAAAAATAAAGCATAGACCTCAATCAATGCTTCAAAGGACAATAATTGATCGCAGCAGTAAATTATAATAATAATAATTGTTTTTTTTTTATTTTGGGAGAGTAATTGCAGATGAATGTAGGAATTTGATAATATACTCTGTACCCATTTTAAAAATCTGCATGACAGGATGTCTTCTATGCCCCCTTTTTAATAGTAACCTAGATAGCAGCTTTATATATTAAGAGAAAATGAAAAATAAAAAGTTTCCAAGTGAGGTGAAAATAAGTTCAGGAAATGGTGAATATTATATAGCAAGCACCCTATTGCTATCAGGTTAAGAAGTTCTCAAATTCCAGCCAACATATCACAGCAATCAAAATTAGATTCTGTTTATTCAAAGTTAACCAAATATAAGGTTTTTTGAGGTAAGAAACATTTCAAAAGAAAGATTATAGTTTTAAGTGGTCATCAAAGGGCACAAAACACTTTGAAATAACTGTTTCAAAATACTTTAAATGTATTCTGACCAGACAGCAAGACCCATGGTACCACATAGTGGGCAACATGTTTCAAACTAAATATATCACTAGTCTCCTTCACTACCATAAGACATACATAGTTTGATGTAGTACTTATGAGTATGGATAATAACCTTCTTCACCAGATCACCCTTCTTCACCAGAGTATTCATTTTTAAGGCAGAGTACAACAAACTTAATCAATAGATAATGGCTAAATATTTACTTGAATTGAGTTTTATGGTCATGGATATTTCCAAAATGCATCTAAGAAGGTCATATAAAACTCTCATTAAGAACAAGTAAAATGTAACTACATCATCAAGACATAAGAATGTATTGATAATGAATTTTATTAGACCCATAAGACTTAACTGTCCTACCTCTACTGAATTGCAAAGGAAAATAGCACTGATATAGTTATAGCATCACCCCACTTCAAAAATTTAATGGTTTATCTATAATAGTGATTCCCAAACTTTCTGATTTGGGGGATTTTTTATACTCTTATGAAGTACTGGAAATTCAAAGAACTTTGGCTTATGTGGGTTATGTGGTTCTATCTCCATTTATTACTAATATTAGAACATTTAAAGACATTTTTCAAGACAGAAAATATGAATACACACTGCATTTCCCATTAAATAATGATGTCACTACATATTATGTAGATTCTGGAAAACTCCATTACGCATTTATGAAAGAATGAGAAAAAATATATATATATATAATGTCTTAGCATTTAAAAAAAATTTTTTTTTGACCACATGAATGTTCAGAAAAGGCATCAAGGAGTCCCAGAGTGCCACAAACAGCACCTTAAGAAACATGGGCTTACAAGGTACAAATTCTTGCTATAATGTACATCACAACATGTTCAGTCCTTCATATTCATATCTCATTCTACCCACTATTCTCCTGTATCTCCTTTCACAGTCTGTATTTATTACTAATATCCATTATTCATCATTTAGCACAAATGCTTACTGCATGCTTATATGTCTGGCATTAATCTAGGCAAACAGTGAAGGTATAATCTTTGTTTCCAAGATCTGAGGGTATATTGAGCAAAACAAAAACGTAATTAAATAATTACATATATTTGATAGGTTTTATAATAGACATGTGTACACAGTGCTGCATAACACAGAAGGAAGTATTGCCAGACTACTGACTAAATATGCTTGATGCATGCTCTTTCCTCAAATTGGCTTGTTCTCCTTACTTACCCAAACTGAAAACTATCCTTATCCTTCAAATCCAAGGTCAAACATTTCTTTCCACATGAGTTTTATCCTGATGCTAAAATCAACTTTAATTCTATGTTTATCTGAACAACACTTTACAAAATTGTTCCATTACAATTTTTACTTTTCTCTATATAGAGAAAATTAAAGAAAGTTGCTGCATAATGCATAAGAATATTAAAGTATTCTTGAGGCACTGAGTACAGTTTACTCTAAAAAATTAGGGAGGTTGTATTATTTACCTTGTTTAGGTTGAGGCCTCCTAGGAACAACCAGGATATCAACATTAAGTGGTATTTTCCAAAGTTTCTTCTGTTTAAAGAGTTGGGAAGGAAAGGGTTGTCATATAAGAGCAACAAGGAAAGGAGGCCCAAACCAATCTAGACCCAATGGCTCTGGATGGCTGTTGTCACTAGGAGAAGTGGGTACTTAGAGACACAACACTGGACATCTGCTTGTACCTGGCTTTTAGAAAAGAGATTTGTTTCCCTTTGAAGATCCAAGATGGAAAACTATCCTCACTTATAATTGGGCCAAATGGAAAATTTGAACTGGACCAATACTATTAGCAAAACAAAATAATATATTGGTTATAATTATTGGCTTTAGAACTAGACCATGTAAGTTATAATCACCCTCTTCCTAGCTTTGGAAAGTTGGGCAAAATATTTAATCTATTTGTGTTTTATTTTATTCATTCATGACATTGAAATAGCAATGCCTTCTTTATTGGAAAGAGCAAATTTATACACTGTCTGACCCTTAATAAGCATTACATAATTGGTATTGCCAATGGAATAAAATTTATAAAAATAAACACCATCATTTTTATAGTTTTGTATTTCTAGAATCTAAAACAGTGATTCAAACATAACACCAACCAATAACATTTATTAAATGGATAAATAGAAGAATCAACAGTCAAAATTGGCAGGACATATTGTCAATAGCAACATCATTTTACTGAAAGATAAACTGCAGTTGCAAATCCACTGATCTGGGTCTTTCTGCAGCTGTGAAGTGGAGCTGAGCCTTCACATTTGGATAGCAAATCTTTTTGGCTTTTCATATATCTAGGAGATGGAGGAATTATATGCAGAGATAATGGGTTTGCAGGAGTTTTGACATGTGGGCTCAAATCAGTATTCATTTCATTGGAATGAAATATATGAAGACTACACTTCATCTCTGTTTTGTGAAGCAGTTTTTATGGTTGGATCTCCAAAATGATATTAAATCATATTGCATTATACTTGTATATGTCCACATCATGCACTAGCAAAACAATCTGATGGGTTTAGATAAATCAAGTCAAGTTTTGAGAATGAGATTTTCCGTGGGTTTTACTATTAGGCAGTGGAATGAGCTGCCTTTTAAAATAAGATATGGTTCAACTTGAATACTAAAAATTGATGTTGGCTTTTAAAAACATTCTCTTTTGACTTTACCCTCTGTTTTCCCACAATATTGCAGAGAGATAGGTCATATTAAATGCAAAAAAGAGAGAAAGATTTTTTTCATCCCTCCCTCACAGTGCTGTAATTCATAAACATTGTCCTTCTAAAGTATAGCGGTCCTTTTTTTTCCCAGAGAAAAACACTGAAATAAAAAACAAAAAACAAAAACAAATTCATATTAGATTTGGAAAAGAAAAAATGTGTGGGTAGAAAAAATTTCCAAAACCATTGTCTGCAGTAGCTTTCAAAATATCAGCAAAAAGGAAACTTGGCCTTTTATAAATACTAGAAGGTCTTGAAAATCTTCCTATGTAAACAGATGAAAAATCAAACTTAGAAAGAAGAGTCATAGAGTGTAAAAGTAATTCTGGATGGAATTGATTAAGAAAAGTGGGGGTTGGATACAAGGATAGAGTAAATTAACCTGAATTATTTAATATGACGATAGAACATTGAATTAGGATGATGGAACTGTGAATGATTTGTCCTTTATTTTTTTTTTAATATATAACTTTGTTTATATTATGGTTATATTGTGGTTTTAATAAATTAGGAATTTTTATGTATTTACTAGGGATTTTACTATATGCCATTGTTTTGGGGTTCATTATCTCTTTTAATCCTCATTGCAGTCCTGTGAAGCACACAGCATATATAAGACAGATGAGCTTATAGAGCTCAAGTGCTTTACCAAGGTAACACATGTTTAACTGAAAGAGGTAAAATTTGAGACCATATCTCTTAATCCCTTTTAATGTCATTAAAAGGTTAAATCTAGGACATATATTGCAAAAAGCATGTTATTTTATTTCATTATTTTTATAATAACATAATATAATAATAATATGATAAATGGACTCAGTTCATATTATTTATCTTGTACAATTATTATATTATCTTAGATTGAAACTTCATTTAGATATGATTGATCACACGCTCCACAAATTTTGTTTTATTTGAAAACTATAGGAATTATAAAAAGAAATGATATTAATTACTATTATTATCACTATTTGGAGAAAAACAAATGCTACGGAAAAAGCTGTGGAAGAGGAGGTAATAGAAACTTTACATTCTAAAAATTGACATTAATAGACTGACAAAAGTAACATATCAGCTTTAAAAGAGCAAAGCAGAATGGAAGTTAAGTTTATCCAAACTCTAGTCCAGTAGCTATCATATTTTAAGATAATCAGGTCTAAATTATATTCATTGCCAACCTACATTTAGGATTCCCCAAGGTAAAAGCTGAGAACTTGCTCATACTTGCCTTCCCACATGGTTGGCTATTTCTAAGCTTACCATGGCAAGTCTACCTTATGGCTCACCAGAGTTTAAAGGTATTATACTCCTTTGCTCTCCATGCAGAACTTATGCTGCACTGGTAATAACTTAGAAAAAAATAAGAAAGTATAAAGATGGCTTAAGAAGATTTCCTTTGGACTTCATTCAGAACGTGACTCTATTCATTATATTTGTACCATGAGATGAAGATGGGCCAAAGCCTGGGGGTCAGATAACACTTTGCTGATAAACACTTCACTCCTCCTGTATGCTCTCATGATTTTTCTGTCCATCTATATCTTTTCTCTGATCACTAACAAAAATATCTGTGAACATGGTATTCAGTACATTACATGTAAATACCACACATTAATTTTCAAGGAAAGTACTGTGAGGTTTTTTTTGAGATATATAACCTAAAATGCTCTTTTAAGACATAATTTATAATTAGCTAATGTCTTAGACAAATGTTAGATCAAGGTTGATTCATCTCTCTTCGAAAAGTTTATACACACACACACACCACACACACACACAGACTTCTAAGTTTTCAGAGGCTAAAGAAATATATATATATTTTCTACTTTCTAAGCACATAATATAGGAAAATTTTATATAACACCACATCAACTTGTTTCTAAAAAATGAAAGGAAAAATAAAAAGCACTGACAATTCAGTAGTAGAATATGTTGTTTTATTTTTATGTTAAAGATTACATTAATAAGATGTGTTCTTAGAGAAAATGTTCAGAGTTTGAACATTTGGTTTCTGTTTCTGTTTTTATTTTGCTCTGAGTTATTTTTGGTTTATTGAGCCTGAGAACAAATTAGCTAGCTATGTTACCAAAATAAATCACCATATAAAAAAACCAAGTTACCTTGAAACCTCCATGGCATTCAGCATTGCTGTAAGGCACCAACTATACCACCTGCTCAATTGGAGCTGTATGGTTTCCCAGGCCAAGAATTGGATGGACAGAGTAAAATTGTGATAGCAGGTGAGGTAATTTACCATTATGAGAGGAGATGGAATATAAGTGATAAGCAATCATCTTTGATTAATGAGAACTCTCAGATTTCCATTTTATAGTCTGTATTACAATTTGGGACACAGGAAGAAAATGCATTATAGTTTCAGGTAAAAGTACACTGGGCACTCTCGCAATGAAGTACAAATGCCTACAGTGGAAGAGGATAGGAGAACCATACTGAACTATATCTGGAAACACAGGAATTGAATATTGTTTTTGGTCTCTTTTTAACTATCATGAATACAGTAAGATATCATAATATGTGGTTAATATAAAACCAAATTTTATGTTGAAAATGTGGGTTTATCCTCCTTAAAGGTGTTATATTTGTAGATTTTTATTTCTTCTTACAACCACAAAAAAAATGAAGTCTTTTTTTTTTTGTGAGAACATCTACTGTAATGGTAGAAATAAACCTAGATAACACTAAAAGGTTACATGATCAAGTAGCCTTTTACTGTGATTGCTTCTATCAGATCCCAGCACACTAGAGACACAGTTCACATTATTTTATGTAAGAAACAGTCACTAACAACCACACCAAAAAATCTAAAGTCTTCAGACTCTTAAGTAGAGTCGGGCTTTTATTTTGTATTGCTTTTGTATTGTTTTCTGTAGTTTAACATACTGTATAATTTCTGACTTCATTACTAAGATCACCTCTCTTTATTAAGGGAATAGTCTAAATCAGTTCTTTCTGTGGTTTACATGATGTAAATAAAAACAATTTTTTTAAAAAGGTGGATAGACCTAGACTCTGCAAGGGTCACCAACCCCCAGGCCACAGACTGGTCGGTGGTCTGTTAGAATCCAGACCACACAGCAGGCAGTGAGTGGTGGGCGAGAGAGAGCAAAACTCCATCTTTATTTGTAGCTACTTCCCAACGCTAGCATCACCACCTCAGCTCCACTTTAGATCATCAGGTGTTAGATTCTTATGGGAGCACCATCCCCGGTGCAAAAAAGGTTGGGGACTGCTGACTATAGAGAACAGGATAAACAAACAAACAACAGAAATAAACTCATACATACAGAAAGCATTTTGATGGTTGTCAGATTCCGAGGTGGGGAGGTGGGTCAAGGGGAGAGGGATTAAGAGGTACAAATTGGTAGTTACAAAATAGTCATGGAGATGTAGAGTATAGCAAGGAGAATATAATCAGTAGTATTGTAATAACTATGTATGGTGTCAGATTTATTGGAGTGATAATTTAATCTATTATATAAATGTTTAATCACTGTGCTACATACCTGAAACTAATATAATATTGTATGTCAACTATAATTTTTAAAAAATAAAAAGATTAAAAAATTTTAAAAGGTTTGAATTATTTGAAAGAAATAATTTTTTCACTTAAAAATGTTACATCAGTCACATAATTGGAAATGAAAATTAGAATTAGGCCATATCTTGAAGAGGAATATACAGTCTCAACCTATCATGAAATGATTGGTTCACAGTCAATTTCAAATAATTTATTTAAAATAATTAATATGTTTGACAGAATGGCATTCAAGGATTGTAAATCAAAATTAAGAAGAATGTGTAGAAAAATTTTAAATGTGTATGACAGATGATTTAAAATAGCACAGTTCATGAAATAAGTGTATTCTGAATTTGATTGTTAAAAATGAGTGAACATGTAAGTTAACATGAGTGAATGACAATGATAGAATGGGTAACATTTACATTGTACTTTAATCATTTAAAATTAAAATTTTTCTAATTTTTTATTTTAATTAATTCGATAATAAAAGTTCACAGCATATAATAAACAAATTTTTGTTTATTATATTTCAGATGTTTGAATGAAATAAGGAATAGAAAATAAGAATGACATCAGCAAGATTGTGGAATAGAAAGCCCTGAACACTTCTTCTCCCAATGAAGACTAATTCAGCAACAATTCATAGACAAATTCCCTTTGTGAGAAATTCAAAAATGAACTGAAAAGTTCCACTACTGCAGGCACATGTGAAACAGACTCATTGAAACCAGTAGGGAGATATAAGACATCCTCTTGCCAGAATTCCTACTGCTAGCACAGTACTCTATAATCAGGCAAAAAAAAAAAATTCAGCATCTACTTTCTCCTAGGTGAGGAAGAGAAAGGACGATCTGTGAATTCTAGGAGAGGTCTCTGCTTTGCCTAGTACACAGAAACCTATACAGAGAGTCAACAAAAATAAAGAAATTAGTAAATTTGTATGTTTCAAAAAAAAAAAATCAGATCTACCTCTATCTAGAACTTATACCAATAAAGTGAAGTTAAATACTTTTCCTGACAGATAATTCAAAATAACTGCCACATAGATACTAAGGTCAAGAGAATAATGTATGAATAAATTGAGAATTTCATCAGAGATAAACCATTTTTCAAAAGTACTAAAGAGAAATCAAGGAGCTAAAGAACACATTGACTGCAATGAAAAATTCCCTAGGGGATCAAAATCAGACTAGGTCAAACAAACCAACAAAAAAGAATAAGTAAACACTAGAAATATAATCAAGGACAGCATTTCTCTCTAAAGTAGGAAACATATAATGTACTTTAAAGATTCAGGTAATATTTTGTTTCTTACATTGTATGGTATATATTTATAATCATTTTTATTCCTTATACATTTTTGCATTCATAAACTATTTGATAATAATACTTTTTAAATAGAAAATAAGAAAGTAGTGATATTTCCAATTGCTTTTCAATGGTTAGAACTCACCTATCCACAAGAGATGCTTCAAATGTAGTTTAATTTTGTACCCAAGAATAGGAAATGGGTTTGCAGT
Organism: Eonycteris spelaea; assembly: GCA_003508835.1. Classification (NCBI taxonomy): domain Eukaryota; kingdom Metazoa; phylum Chordata; class Mammalia; order Chiroptera; family Pteropodidae; genus Eonycteris; species Eonycteris spelaea. The sequence goes on along the minus strand of PUFA01000306.1, from coordinate 1,149,927 downwards.
TCCACCATTAGTTTCTATAAAAGTCTGTTCCTTTTATAAAATATCAATTTAATTATTTTCCACACATAGAACCCTCTCATTCTTTCCCCCAAAAGACACATAAAACTTTATCCTATTACTGCTCCCAGTTCAAACCCAGGCTCTTCAGGTGTTGCATGATTCTCCCCATCAGAAAAAAGTTGAGTATCAATCAAAATAAAGAAGAAATCAAATCCTTCTCATATCTTCTATACCTTTTGAAAGGGAGCCATGGAATAATTCTCTTAGTTTGAGTCCACTTTCACACCTAAATTTCAAAAAATTAATGGTTTGGTTTGTGAAAGAAGAATTTCCTTGATTTTAAGATTTTATATTTTGAGTTGAAATTCCTCTTTAAAGAACAATTAGTTACTGTTCTTTTCAAAAATCAGTAGGTATAAATGTAGCTAATCTTTAAAACGAAGAGAAGATACAATATGCAAAAGTGCTTGTTGGGTTATGCTGAAAACAACAAAATATGTTGAGATATAATAAAAGAAGAATCCCATCTATGTTCTCAGCTATACCATGTAGAAAAAGAAAAAAAACTTTGCTAGCTTAGTATATGAGTTCTTCTTAAAGAGAGATGAAGATGAATCATTTCTTTCCATGAAAGCTCTATGACTCACAACACTAGGATAAACAACTGGGCCCATTCCTTCTAAATTTTGGGAATTTGTCAAGTGTAAAGATGAAACAAATCCATTGAATTTGTTTTTTCTGTGTGTATTTTTTCCTGGCTTCTCTTGTATTTACACATTTTCAAAACCCGAATTTCAAAAAAATAAAAAAAAATAAAATATAAAACAGATTGTAATCTTTAACATTTACTTGCTATGCAATTCTGAGCCATTTAGGCAAGAGTCATTCACTACTTTTAATCTGAGTTACATCTTTGAAAAACTTTGTCTCTGTTGCGACTCAGAAAGCAAAAACTTCTTTTTGAATTTCTAGACATTCAGTATTCTAATTTTCTAAAAATGGTCTAGAATACTTTTATAAAATTTCAGTATTCTGCTTCTTAATTAGATTTATTCTGTTATTTGTGGAGACCACAGTGTATTTGTTCTTTATTTTTAATTATTTTTCAATTATATTTGACATACAATATTATGTTAGTTTCAGGTGTAGAGCATAGTGATTAGACATTTATATATTTTACTAACATCACCCTAGTAAATCTAGTACCCATCTGATACCATTATAGCTATTACAATATTGTTAACTATATTCCCTATGCTATACTTTACATCCCCATGACACTTTATAACTACTAATCTGTAATTCTTAATCCCTTTCCCTTTTTATCTATCCCCTAACTGCCTCCCATCTGACAACCATTAAAATGTTCTCTGTCTCTGAGTTTGTTTCTATTTTGTTTGTTCATTTATATATATATATATATATATATATATATATATATATATATATATATATATATATAAATTCCACACATAAATGAAATCATATGGTATTTGACTCTCTCTGTCTGACTAATTTTACTTAGCATAATACCATCTAGGTCTTTCTATGTTGTTGCTGAGTAATATTTCATTGTATATATGAACCACTTTTTCTTGATCCTATCATCTATTGATGGACACTTAGATTGTTTCCGTATCTTGGCTATTGTAAATAATGCTACAGTGAACATATGAATGTAAATTTTTTTTCAAATTTGGGTTTCTTTGGATAAATACTCAGAAGTGGAATTACAGCATCCTTCTTTGTCTCTTGTTATAGCCTTTGTTTTAAAGTCTATTTTGTCTGCTATCATTATTGCTACCCCAGCTTTTTTGTTTGATTCCATTTTCATAAAATATATTTTTCCATCTCTTTACTTTCAGTCTGTTTGTGTCTTTCATATGAAGTTAATTTCTTGCAGGCAGCATATGTAAGGGTCTTATTTTCTTAATCATAGAACATTACCATATTAAAATAACACTCAGAAATACAAGGAAAAGCAACAATGAAGACATTGAGCTAACATAAAACGAAAGATAAAATGACTACAAGAAAACCTCGTATTTCAATAATCACCTAAAATGTAGATGGACTTCAACAATAAAAGGCACAGAGTAGCAGATTGGATCAAAAAACAAAACCCAACCATATGCTGCCTTCAAGAGACACTCCACCGCAAGGACAAATATAGACTCAAATGAAAGGCTGAAAAATGGTGCTCCCAGCAAATGAATCTAGAGAAAAGTAGGTATATCCATACTTATACCTGATGAAATAAACTTCAAGATAAAAAAGGTAATGTGAGACAATGATGGACATGTCATAATGATAAAGGAAATCATACATTAAGAAAACCTAACACTTACCAATATAAGTGGTCCCGATCAGAGACCATAAAAATATATAAAGCAACTACTAAGAGACTAAAGGGAGAAACTGACAAAAAGACAATTATAGTAAGAGACCTAAATAACCCACTCTCAGCTATGAATAGATCATCTGATCAGAAAGTCAATGATGCATTAAACCAATTGGATATAATCGACATTTACAGAGTTTTTCATTCCAAAACATCAGATTACACATTCTTCTCTAGTGGAAATGGAACATTCTCAAGGATGGACCATATGTTGGGACACAGAGCTAGCCTTAACAAATTTAAGAATATTGAAATCATACCAAGCACATTCTCTGACCATAATGTTTTGAAACTGTAAAAAAAAACCCTGGTCAACTGTAAAAAAAAAAAAAAAAAAAAGAATCACATATATGTAGATAGATCAAGAGATACTTAGAAACAAATAAAAATGAATATACAAATAAAAACTTTGGAGAAACAGCAAATACAGTTATAAGAAGAAAGTTCATATTAATGTAGTCCTATCTCAAGAACAAGAAAGATTCCAAATAAACAACCTAACATTACATCTTTAAAAACCAGAAAAAGAAGAACAAATGAAGCCCCAAGTCAGCAGACAGAAGGAAATAAAAATTAGAACAGAATTAAATAAAATTGAGAACAAAAGACAATAGAAAAAAACTTATGCAAGGAAGAGCTGGTTCTTTGAGAAAATTAATAAAATTGACAAACTCCTGGCTAGACTCACTGAAGAGAAAAGAGAAAGGACACAAATAAACAAAATGAAAATGAAAGAAGTTATAGCAGATACCACTGAAATACAAGAGATCAAATTTAACAACCTAGAAGAAATGGACATGTTTTTAAAAAATACAATAGATCAACAGTATGGAAATTGAAACTATCAACAAAAACTTCCCCCAAAGTAGAAGCCCAGGAACGAATGGTTTCTGGAATTCTATTAATCATTCAATATCTGATCTTCTTAAACTTTTCCAAAATATTGAAGAGGAGGCAATACTTCCTAATTCATTTTATGAGGCCAACTTTACCCTGATACTAAAACCTGGTAAAGATACTCAAAAAAGAAAACTACAGACCAATATCTCTCATGAATACAGATGTGAAAACCCTAAGCTACTAGCAAATTGAATACAACACACATTAAAAAGATAATACACCATAATCAAGTGGGCTTCATTTCAGGGCACAGGGATGTTTAACCAATGTGTATCAATTAATGTGATACACCACATAAACAATATAAAAGATAAGAATAGTATGATCATATCAATAGATGCAAAAAAAAGCATTTGACAAGATATATCATCCATTTATGATTAAAACACAAAAATAGGTATAGAAGTAAAGTACCTCAACATAATAAAGGCTATATATGAAAAATGCTCAGCTAACAGCATACATAATGATGAAAAACTAAAAATCTTTTCTCTAAAATCAGGAATAAGACAAGACTGCCTGTTATCCCCACTATTATTCAGTATAATACTGGAAATCCTAACCAAATTGCAAGAGAAAGAAATAGAAAGCATCCAAATAGGGATTGAAAAGGTCAAATTATTTCTTTTCGCAGAAGACATGATTTTCTATACAGAAAACACTAAAGACTCCATTAAAAAACTATTAGAAATAACAAACAAATACAGCAAATTTTCAGGATAAAAAAACAATGCTCAAAAATCCATAGTGTTCCTATACTCTAATAATAAATTTTCATAAAAAAGAATTCATTTTGCAATTTCAACAAAAAGAATATAGTACCTAGGAAAACCTAATGAAACATGCGAAGAACGTATACACTGAAAGCTACAGCTAGTATCAAAAGAATTTGGAGAAGAACAGAAAGAAATGGAAAGATATTTTTGTGTTCTTGGATTGGAAGAATCAACATAGTTAAAATGACCTTATTACTTAAAGCATTATATGGATTTAAGGCAATCTTCCTCAATATCCTAACAGTATTTTTTAAAGAAATAGAACAAAAAAATCACCAGATTTGTATGGAAGTGCAAAATTCCCCAAATAGCCAAAACAATTCTGAGTAAAAAGAATAAGCCTGGAGGAATCACTCTGCTTGACTCCAAATTATACTACAAAGTGACAATAATCAAAACAGCATGGCATGGTATTGGCAGAAAACCAGAAACACAGACCAGTGGAACAGAATTGAGAGGCCAGAAGTAAATCCCTACATATATGGTCAAATAATTTTTGACGAAGAAGCCAAAAAACACAATGGAGAAAAGAAAGTCTCTACAATTTAGGTACTGGAAAAATTGCAAAGCCACATGCAAAGGAATAAAAATAGACTACTGTTATCACCATATACCCAAATTAACTCAAAATGGAACAAGAATCTGAATATAAGATCTCAAACAATAAAATGCATAGAAGAAAACATAGGTGCTAAACTTATGAACTCGGATTTAGAGAGGATTTTATGAATTTGACCTCAAAGCAAGAGAAGTAAAGAAAAAATCAGTGAATAGAACTATATAAAACTAAAGAGCCTCTGTACAGCAAAAGAAACCATCAACAAATAGAAGCAACATTCTGAATGGGACAAGATATTTGCAAACACTTTCTTTGATAAGGCCTAATATCCAAAATATTCAAAGAATTCATATAGCTCAACAGTAAAAAACAAACAAACAAACAAACAATCCAATTTAAAAAAATGGGCAGAGGACCTAACAAATACCTCTCCCAAGAAGACATACAAATAGCCAACCGACACATGAAAAGATTCTCAACGTCACTAACTATTAGGAAAATGCAAATCAAAACCATAATGAGATGCCATCTCACATCTGTTAGAATGGGTTATCAACAGGACAAGTAATAACAAGTGTTGGAGAGGTTGTGGAGAAAAAGAAACCTTCATACACTGTTCATGATTATGTAAATTTGTAGTCACTATAGAAAAAAGTATGGAGGTTCCTCAAAAAACTAAGAATAGAATTCATTTGACTCCAGCAATCCCTCTTTTGGGTATTTACTCCAAAAAACTGAAAACATTTATTTTCAGTTTGTGACAATATAAATGGATCTTGAGATAATCATGCTAAATGAAATAAGTCAGACAGAAAAGTTGAAAACCATGATTTTACTCATTTGTGGAATATAAAACTGAAAGCAGTAAACAAACATGACAAACAGAGACTCATGAACATGAGCAGTGGGTTAGTGATCACCAGAGGGAAGGGTGGGAAAGCAGACATAGATAGTGTTAAATGCAGTCACGTTTGGTGACAGTAGGAAATTTAATTTTGGGTGGTGAACACACAATGCAATATATATATATGACATATTATTGAATCGTATACTTGAAACTTATTTGATTATTAACCAATGTCATCCCAATAATTTAAATTAAAAAAAAATTAAAGGAAAGAAAAAAAGGAAATTCTGTCATTTTCATTCTCATCTGTCCATCATTAATCCCATTATTAACCCCTGGTTTTCCAAGGCTAGTATTCAGCACCGTTAGCAGATTTACATTTCTACTTACATTTCTACTTTAAAGTCATTTCTAGACATACTATGCAAAAGAGCTGCATATACTAGATACTCTTATATGGTTTGACTCATTTTAATATTTATAAAAGTAACTTGTACTAACTTTTACAAGGCATATACCCTGAATTCTCAGTAGATTAGCACATATTTCTTAATTATGTCACAGTTTGATGTGGTTTAGCTAGGGTTGTCTATATTTTAGGCCTTCTGGAATACCTGGCCTCAAGGCTACCACACTAGGGCGTAAGAAATAACTGAGAGGCATAACTTGCTCTTATCTATCTCTATTTAGAGGTAACACATGACTTTCACTTATAGTTCATTGGCTAGAAATAGTCTTATCACTGAAAATTTCCTATAGCTGAAATAGGGAATGGTTACCTCGATATTTGGTGAGAACCCAAAATTGTCTTTCACATTGACTTGGCATATCCCCCATGTTAGTATACATAAATATACCAATAAAATTTTTAATCGAATAAAATTTTTATAATATAAACAGCATTCAAGTGTCCATTTTTTGGTCCATAGATCATAAAATTTAAGTCATTAGACTATATTTTTACTGAGATAAAGTGATATAACTAAACAATTGTCCAGATTATTTCAGGTCTTTAAACATTAATTATAATGAGAGAAGATAATACAGATTCAGGACAAAAAAAAAATCTAAATTGAGTAATGTCTTCTAAATTGAGTATTATTATTCTCATTACTATTCTTAAGGAAATTAGTAACCCAGAAGCTAAGGCACTCAATAGTATGTGACTTTAGAAAAATAAGCTAAATAGCGTTCTGACTGGATACACACAGTTTTAAAAAAAACCTCACTTGTGCTCTTCATTATTTGTGATCAATAATGAAAGCACTGTAAGAACAAAGGGGTTGTAGACACCTCCAATCTCATAAAAGCTTTTTCATTTACTCCCACACAATTCATGGCTATCTTGTTGACTGTTTCACCAGTCTTCACATTAAATAATGGTCTCATTGAAATTTTATGTTTTCATTTAAATTCTGACCATAGTCTTCGGCCATGTCATCCTGAACAAGCCTGATCCCATATGATCTAGGAAGCTAAGTGATGTCAGGCCTGGTTAGTTCTTGGACAGAAGACCACCTAGGAGGACCAGGTTCTGTAGGCGTAAAAGATAAAAAATAAGGGACTATAATCTGACAAGGTCCTCGCAGTCTGTGAGGTCAACCAAGGGTTGCTTTGCCTTAAAAAAAAAAAAAATTAAATTAAAAAATTAAAAAAAAATTCTGATCATAAAATGTTGATTCTTTTCCTCTGAAATGCTTCTGCTAAATGTTACTGACTGAAGCATCTTGTCTCTCTGCATCATTGAAAATATTACAAAGTGCCATCGTAATATTTAGTAAATATTATTTGAGATAGATAAATTATAAAGTATGGACTATACTGTACCTATTGAAAAATATGACAATATTTTTTGAAATTTACTTATTGCATGTTGGTTTATATCTGATATTTTTGATAATTACTAGAAAAATCCCATTATCAAATTTACACAATTGGTTTAAAATTGATCAGAAGTAATTAATGCTTACTCATTATTATTTTAAATGACACCAAAGGACACAGGATTTATCCAAGTTTTATCCATTTGTTAATAATTGCTGCTAATTAGGTGAAAAATATGTTTTTGCTGAGATTGCATTATTCCATAGAAACCCAACTCGGCACTACCCGTGGAACAGATTTGAGGCACTGCTTTCATCAATGGCATCACAATGCACATGAGCCAAGTCTCAAAGAATATACAGGTAATCACAAGCTACAATTTTGGCAATTCCTGTGTTGATATTTTGAGGATTAGATGACTCAGGAATTGTTTTTCTTTCCCTTCCAAAGGCTCTTTTGAAAGTTAATGGATTCTATTTAGTGTGGCTGACACAGATCTTCACATATATTGAAATATTATTTTAGATTTAGGAACATATCTAATACCACCATTGTTTAATCACAAGGAGTGTACCACTGTCTTTCTTTTATATAACTATCAAATTCTTTGGGCTCCAGGATCTAAATTCTAAAGACAAGGACGATGCCTGGAATATATATTTATTGAACAAATAAAAACAGATTAAAATCACTTATGTGTTATGATATACAGGTTAATAACCTAGTCATATCTCATTCAGAGATCTTCACAATAATTGCAATTCTCATAACTATACTAATTTCAGGTAATCGCAAATGACAAAATATAGATGGTATTGCTTGGAATAAAACATTGAAACTTATTAGCCATTAATGTATTAACTTGAATTATCTGATCTCTTTTAAGATACAGATGAAATATGACTTAAAATTATTTTGAGTTAGTGTAAAGGAAAGGTTCCAAAACATACATGAAAAAGAAAATAAAGTTTAACAGAATCTCATAATTGGAGAGCCTGGAAAATTAGCAACTTATATGAAATAAGTAAAATGAATACACATGGAAGCTGGAGATACACTAAGGAAAAATATCTTACTACATAATTTTATACAGTATTTTCACAGTGTTGTTTCCACTAGAAGTTTAAATGTAGGAAACTAACAAACTTTATGTATCCAGGTAGAACCAGGCAGAATGATATTAGGTAATCATTGTGAGCTAAGGGAGGTGAGTTGAAGCTAAAGATAGTTTATCAGTAGGAAAAAAAAAGCTGAAAAAAATTTTCTTTCTTAGTTTAAATAATCAATTAATCAATGCATTTTATGATTGATTTCTAAATATTGGCAACAAAATTTTTGTAGAATGCTTCCAACCATCTTTCCACTAAAGATAAAACTATTTTGGCAGAGACTACTGGCCTATGCCAATTTAAACATGAACTCCATGTGAATGGAATGAGGGATTAGGCAGAGGCCCCTGTATATCTTGTCAAAACATATGATGTACCTACCCCACAATCAAGGTTTCTGATTTAGTAGGTTTTAAGATGGGACCCAAGAATTTGAACTTTAACAAGTTCTAGGTTCTGCTGCTACTGCTCTTGTGAACCACTGATGTAAATTTTCCCAACTAGGTGAAAATTATTAGTGTGACAACGAGTGGAGATAATTGTATATTTGATAGCAAAAATTAAAAATTACTGGCTTGTTTGCTTTCTTGCTGTTGTCATTGACTTTTAACCATAAGAACTGAGTTTCCAAATTAAGGATTTGCACATTATATAACAGCTATTCTCTATTTAATTTTGTTATGTGTGTTTAAGGAGAAGCTGAATAATAGTTTTAAACAGAGCTACTTCAAATGTATAACTGTTATTGGCTAAGAAATTATAATGGGATGATCACAGTGGAATGAAAAAGTCAGAATCAATACATGGTTGTCTATTGTTCTTTGAGATACATTTTGGATTAGTGACCACATAGAGAGCATTACTTTTTAAAAAAGAAAGCTGTCATCAACAAGATGGATTACAATAGCTCCAAAGGAGGAAATGCCACCGGCTATATCAATGATCCATATAATAAAAATCTGTGGCTTTTTGTGTCAATGAGCTACATTGAGTGGATTATTCATATACCGAAAGGCTTTGAAATTATGTATATTTTCTTTTTTTACTTTTAGATCCAAGAGGAAAATAATTATTATCAAAGCAGCGCACTAAAACCATAAATTAAACTGCTCTATAAATAAGTTCAGTCATCATTTAAATTACTAATGTTTATGAAGCAGTAGAATATGACCGGATTTATTTATTTGAAAGATGATAGACTTGAACAAAGTATGTTATGAATATTCTTAGGCTTATGAGTTTAATATCATGGAGAGCAACTATGACATATTCTTATCTAATGTTCCCTGTGGCCATTATCAAATGCACAGACACAGGGTTAGCTGGGCCACTGGTCTGACCCTTCTGTTATTCTACAGCTATTTAGGAGAATGTTTTATGAGCAGTACAGATATTGAAGCTAAACTTTATTTCTTATTATATGGTTTAAATAATTTAAAGATATATTCATAAGCAAGATCCCTTGTAACACAATAATCTTGTGAGATAGGCAAAGCAATCTCATGACTACAGCAAATATCACTTTCTGAGAGTGTGAAAGTTTCTAATTGAATACCATAAAACTGACGACCACTAGCCAATGCAAAAATAAAAAAATTATGAATAGTTGTAGTATTTTATGTCTTCCATCTCTACTAGCAATTTGGAATTATCATGGCAATGAAGGGCCATTAAGAACAGCTCTAGATCATCCTTTTCCATGTTATAGGTCATTCTTAAATAACTTCATTTTTCTCTAATTGTTCTTTCCAGCATGGCCAATATTGCTCATAAGGAAAGTCAAGACTATAAGCCACAAGTCCTAGCACCTTGTTTTGGCCCTTGTGCATGGTGCCTCTTGGTTGTTCATTTAAACACTCATTTTCTCATCAATAACAAGGTTAGTAATATCCATATTATACAACATAGTTATTATCGATATTTGCATTGACAACTGGTTAATGGGAAACGTAATGAATTCACTCCAGCACTGCCAATATATCATAAAAATTGCCAGGGATAAAAGAATGAAAAAATGCGATGTACGGCTTTAAGAACCATTATTGTCTAGCATGGAAACAGGCACAAAAATCAAATATTATATATGAAATTATAAGTATAATGAAAATAGTAAGGATAATAGAAGCATATGATAATATGTATTCTGTTTGCATGGTCCAGGTGAGTATGAATTCAGAGAAAATGAAAGTGTTAATTTTTCAATATAAATGTAAGGCATTTCATGACTGTCCTATAATGTGCTTATTTCATAATACCCATGATATAAACAGCCTTATCAGTGTTTTACATTAACATACACCTTATATTGATTTATCAAATGTATTTTAAATATTTTCTCAGAATCTAGGTGTCATTGGTTAGACATTTATACTGTATTTGAAACTAATTACATAAAATAAAAAGAATCTAGGTATTATTCATGAAACTGCTCTAAAATATCTATAGTGAAGCAAATGTAAGTTATTCCAAAGAAAGTTTCTTACCATAGGAAGAAAGAGAATAAAGAAGTAAAATGTTATATCATTTATATGGCAATAATTGTTACATTTAAATAAATAGCATGAAAAGGAAATAGGAAGTAATTTCAAATAGGATACTTTGCGAATGAAATATTTACATTATTACCTAAAAAACAAAATGAAGAAGTGAGCTATGAGAATATCAGATAGAAAAGAGTTCCAGGCAGAGAGAAAAAACAAAGGTAAAGGCTAGGATGCAGAAGCCTACCTTGTACATTGAATAAACAGTACAAAGACCAATGTAACTGTAGGAAACAGGAAGAATGAGAATGCTAAGAGATACCATCAGAAAGTTACCTGTGTATAGGGTTAGAGGTCATGTAGGGAACACCTTTTTACTCTGGGTAACTAGGGAGTTATAGAGTGTTTTGAACAAAGAAGTTTTATCTCTGTACTAAGTTGATTCTATTGCCAACTACTTTGAAAAAATACTATGGAGAGTGAGGCAAGTTGTGTGTGTGTGAGAGGTGGTCACAATAAGGAATTTTAGAAATCTATTACAATAATTCAAGTAAAAGTAAGTGGCTTAGACCAGAGTAGTTTTCGTAATAGAGATGGTAGGAAGTGAGTAGTTTCGGTAGTGCACAGCTCTGACTTCAAACATAGTACACTGTGGCCAGTCACTAGAGCAGACCCTGTATCTAGTATGTCTATCTTGTATAATATAGCAAGAAAGCATCAGATTATTAAGTAAGTATACTAAGCTCATCAACCAAAATCAATTATAAGTATACCACAGAACTGAAAACATCGGACTCTTTGTTTAATTAGCATTTATTTGTCCCAATGTGCTGTGGCTTGGAAGGATCAAACAAATTGCCCATGGTTATAAAAACACACAAAAGTAAATAGAATATTGTAATGAATCTCCATGTACTTATCACACAGCTTCAACAAAATCACTTTATAATTATTCCACTTCATTTTTCTGCTTATTTCCACCCTCACTCACTTCACTCCCTAATGCACTACCTATGAACAAATACACCTGAAATATTTTTCTTTAATATTTTCAAACAATTTCAAATTTATAGAAAAGTCGCAAAAGTTCACATAACTTTTTTTCTTAATCATCCAAGATCAGATTACCAACATGATATCTTCAGTAAGCATAGACACTTCAGTGCTCATCTTCCACAAATACTACTTTCCTACATAGCAACATAATTATCACTACCAGGAAATAAGCATAAGTCTTTCAGTAACATCCAATCTAAACCTTCTTCAAGTTTTATCTAATTTCCCAACCCCATCCTTAATCGTAAAAATTCCCACTCAGAATTGTTTATTACATGTACCTACAGGTCACGTCTTCCCAATTTCCTTCCACGTGGAACAGTTTCTTAATGCTTTCTTAATTTTCATAAAGATTACGGACCAGATACCTTGCAGAACGCCCCCCAATATTAATCTTTTTCAGGTTTCCTCATGTGTAGATCCAGGCTATGCACTTAGGCAGAAATATTGCAGAAACGATGTGGTGTTCTTTTATTTATGTAGCAATGAACAGTTTAGCTTTGTCCCATTACAGGTAACGTTAACTTTGCCTCCCTGGTGTTCCTAATACACTTTCCCTTTTCATTCAATAAGCATTTTATGGACACATACTTTAAGAACATGTGGACATCTTACCAGAATCAATTACTATTTTTGTGGTTGCCAAACTATAATCCAATTTCATTATTAATTTTACATCTATTAGTTGGCATTATACTTTAAGAAAAAGCTTTCTCTTTTTATTGCTTTTTAAACCAATCTATGGGCATGCTTCCTTTTATTGCACCTTGCTGTATTAAGCTTCACAGATGTGGTGTTTTTTACAAATTGTAGCCAAGACCCTGTACAAGCAAAAGGATTACAATTCCCTTTATTGAGATACTTCCTTTATTGTGCTGATCTGGAACTGAACCCAAAATATATCTGAGGTACACCTGTATTTAATATCAGTATGAACTGATGGGTTACTATTACTCACTAGGTTATAATCTGTCACTACCATTATTTATTTTAACATCCAAATCATCCTAGATTTAGCCAATAAGGGCCTCTTCAAGTTAGCTTATGTATTCTTTTGACATATCTCCAGCATTCTTGGAAAACTTCTTTATTTTTAGGAAGAAGATGATATTGCAGGTTCATCTTGTATATAGCTTGCCTCAGAGCTAGAATCATCCATTTCTAAGGAGCCTGGCTTCTTTTTAATAAAGAATGATATTCAAAAGCAAAATCACAGGTATGAAATATAAACATTGATGTGTTGCCTAATGGCAGAAATACCAACATTCACTGCATTTCACACAAGAGCAATTGTCTGAGAATGCACTCCAGGTAACAGTATACTTAGCCACAGACTGCCAGAGATCCAGGTCTTTTGTAAATGTGTTTTCTGTAGCTCACATTAAAATCCCACAGAAGTATAAGCTAAAAATATTTTAAAAACCTAAAGTCTTTATAGCTATTCCATGTGACCATAAATAGCTAGCATATTATTTTTACTTAATGAATTATTATTTTTTATTTTATTTTAATTACAGTTGACATTTAATATTATTTTGTATTAGCTTCAAGTTTACAGCATATCAGTTAGACATTTGCATAATTGACAAAGTAATCCGCCTGGTTAGTCTAGTACCCATCTGGCACTATACACTGTTATTACGATATTATTGACTGTATTGCCTATGCTGTGCTTCACATCCCTGTGACTATTTTGTAACTACCAATCTGTGCTTCTATAACTTTTTCACCTTTTTAACCCAGGCCCCTAACCCTCTACCATTTAGTATCCACACTGTTATCTGTATCTATGAGTCCATTTATGTTTTATTTTCATTTATTCTGCTCTTTAGATTCTACATATAAGTGAGATCACATGGTATTTGTCTATCTCTGTTTGACTTATTTTATTTAGCATGATACTTTCTAGGTCCACCCAATTTAATAAGATTTGTTGATGAAATGAGAATATTTATAGCACTAAAAGAAAGACTATTTACATAGTAATATAAATTGAGTCATTATTATATACTCAAGAATTAAAGACCTTGTCCATAATAGTGCTCTGTATTTATATTGAATTTAGATTTGTTTTTAAAAATGCATCCTTTTGTGGCTTATGGTACACTTTTGCTAATATTCATCTCTTCCTCCAAGAATCATTTAAAAAATAGTTTTATAATAAAATAACGTTAGAGCTAAGGTACACAGTATTGGCAGGTGTTTTATTCTCATATATTAGTCTCAAAGCTTATTTAGGTCATATATTTGTGTGGAGATTTTCATTTGTTTGTGTTTTTGTGTCCTTATAGGAAAAAAAAGTGATTTCATTCCTTCCAGAGTGTTCTATATAAAGTCTGATGAGAGTCAGAAAGTAGTTTAATCCAATTGTCTATACTTATGAGCTCTATTTTCTAGTCTCTCATGCATTCTATATGATATCAACTCACCCCACACATTCCCTGAGGCTACTCTCACTAAAGTTGTAGTCTAACAACCTGACTGGTACCCACTGGACATGGCTTGTTTCAGTTGTCTAGAACACTCTTTAGTGTAGGAACCTATCTACCTGCACTCTTCTGTGGTTATTGATCTCTATCCCTTCTCCCATGTTTTCCCATGTGGCCACTGAATGTTTCAGTTCCACAGGCTTCTATTCTTTTTTCTGTCCCTTCCCTGTCTCCAGCTTTTTCCTTTATCTAACTCACACAGACTCTGATACCACATATATGCTGGAATCTCTGTCCTGAGGCCTACACAAATATATCCAGTCTTATTGGGCATATTTAAGAAGGCATGAGTCTCTTGAGGACCAGAACCATGTCTAATTGACCTTTTGTATCTTCAGCACACATCAGAGTGCACACATTGTAAATGTTTATGAACATCCTACATGAATACTCAAAAGTCCTCTTTTCCCCAAGAACCTAGTCAACTTCCAGTGTTCCTTACCTTAGTAAATCAGAAAGATCAGGTACAAAAGCATAATGATTGTTATGACATAATATGATTGATTTCAACCACTCCATTACTGTCCATATCCAGTGCATTAACAGATCCATCATGCTGTCCTTGTTGCTACAGCCTTGCAGCCCCTCAACTCGACTTTTCTAATTATTGCAACAATCTGTTATTAGTTTATCTCCTTCAATCCTGATGCACTTCAAAAAATTTCCCAAACTGTGCCATTGTTTATGTTCTAAAAAGAAAATCTGATCATCCTATTGCCTTAATTAAATATTTCAATAAATTTCCTTTTTTAAATTTACGATCTTTATAGAATCAAGACTATTTGTAATTTGACATCTCTACTCATCTGTTTTTTTCTGTGATCTTTCTCTTTCTATCTGCCTCACCAAGCCACTTGCTCTTCTGTAGTTATGCTATCCAGTTCTGTACTTCTGCTCATGATGTTTCCTATGATGAGAATACTTTCTCTCTTTTATATAGAGAAATACTTCTTCTCCTTTCAAGCCTTATCTGGAATGTTTCTTTCTTAATGAATCCTTTCCTGGCCTTGCTCTCTCCTCCCTCAGTAGAATTGAGTGAATGCCTCATTTTGGGGTGCCACTCATATGTTCTACAGTAGTCTATCATAGCACCTAAATGTTTTGTCTTTTATTTGTTTTCATAGTCTGTACCTCAAAAATAGATAACAATAGTGCCTTCTTCATGGTTAAATATGATTTTTTTTCAATGTTTGTTTTACTTTAATTAATTCCTATATCATGTACTGGTGCCGGATGATGCTGAAGGCATCCAAATAGGAAATGAAGAAGTCAAACTGTCACTATTTGCAAATGATGTGATGCTCTATATAGAAAACCCTAAAGACTCCACAAGAAACAATAAGCAAATATAGTAAAGTCTCTGATACAAAATCAACATTCAAAAATCCATAGTGTTCCTATACTCTAACAACAAAGTGTCAGAAAAAGAAGTTGAAAAAATAATTCCTTTTGCAATTGCAACAAAAAGAATAAAATACCTAGGAATAAATTTAACAAAACATGTGAAGGACCTATATAATAAAAACTACAAGACCCTATTAAAAGAAATTAAAGAAGATACAAAGAAATGGAAAGATATTCTGTGTTCTTGAATTGGAAAGATCAAGATAGCTAAATGATCATATTACCTAAAGCACTATACAGATTTTATGCAATCCCCATCAAAATCCCATTGGCATTTTTTAAAGAAATAGAACAAAAAAAAATAATCAGATTTGTATGGAAGCACAAACGACCCCAAATTACCAAAGCCTAATGAATTTATATCAAAAGAATTTTAAAAAGTAAGGATATAGAAGAAAGAAGGGAAGAAAGAAAAAAAGAAAAGAAAGACAGGTGGTCTGACTCTGTAATTCACATTTAATACTATATTTCATTAAGGAATCCAATACAGAGAAGATGTGTGATGTGCCATGTAGGCTCATTTGTGTATTTTGATTCAATATATACTCCAAGATAAATGAGATGTACTGTACTGAAGACTTAATACTTTTTCAACAGTAACTGAATTGCCTCACCATGATCATACTGCTAAGGCAAGGTATTCTATGTATGAAATGTACAGATCTTAGCATTTAAGGGGATAAAGCCTGAAGTTAAACCACCTAAGTTTTAATCATAGCTCCATTATTCGCCAGCTTAGTTAACTGATTTCGAATTATAAATTTCTTCATTTGTTAAATAAAAATAAAAATAAAGTCATTATCCACCCTCAAAGGTACATTTTAAAATTTAATTAAATAAACAATGCAAAAGATTTACCTGTAATAGCAATGGGAATTTAATACAAATTGGCAATTGCAATAATAAAGTGATAAAAAAAATTAAATGAATAATTTTTATATCCATTTTTAAAAATATAAAATACCTTTACTGAAGCAGCTGATAGCTATTGCAGTAAAAATCCTGGGAATGTGCTATATTTATTAAGCTATGCAAAGATAGTCATCTATACTTTTTCCATTCATAAAAGGATATTTTTTAACTTTGATTTCAAGGTATCAAGTTAAAACATATTTTTAAGAACAAATATTTTAATGAAATTATAAAAAATTAATACTTTAAATTTAAATTGTCAACATCTTCAAAGAACTTCAAAGTTATTTACTACAAACTATTCCACAAATTTGTAAATAAAATTAAGCTTTGAAATTGGTAATAATTCTCATTTATTTAGTAGGAAAAAAAGGTATTATCTGTAAATTGAACTTCAAGAGACTAACTTCGTTAGTGATGAAATTAGTGTTTCCTTTCCAGTAAGAACTATTCCTGGATTTCCAGAATTTCTACTAAATGATTATTGTTGGATCCCTAATTATACTTTAGAAAAAGTTTTAAAATTGATGACACAGTGAGAAGTAAATTCATGTATACCTAGATATCTTCATTCCTATTGATCACATTGCTATGCAGTAAATGTGACGTGATATTAGCCATGGTTTGTTTTTTCCTTTAATATATGGCTAAATACTTTAGCAATAGCATCCCTCAATTTTACTGGCCACTAATTTGCTTGTAAACTTTGATTTGCACTATAAAACATACAACAGCCAGAAAAGTTGGGTTTCTTTTCCTTAAGTATACAAATTTAAATAATCAATAACCTTCCCTACCACGCATGGAAACCACCTCTCCCTCCACGATAGGCTTGGAAATTTTTTTCTTTCTTTAGACCTCTTCTTGTATAGCCCCAGAAGGAGAGATAAATGAAAACCAGTCTTTTCAAGCCTAAATGTTACCTTTGGTTAATTATAATGTCATTATACTTAAACCAGCATTTCAAATACTAACACTATCACAGTGCCAGAAACACCATATAAGGAAGAAAAAGCGGGAACCTGAGTTCTCCCCCTACTGGGAGGAAATAATAAAGCTATGTCAGCAACATGTTTTTCTGGGTTCTGCCTTGAGGGCAAACAAAAAGTTCATAAACCAGCCATCTTGCTCTCACTCTCTCTCTCTTTCTCTTGAGTAAGCCCATACTCCCCTCTTGAGTGTGTACTTTTGCTTTAATAAATTGTGCACTTTCTTGCTTGTTGTTCATCTTGCTCTTGAATATTTCTTGTGGAATAGGACAAGAATCTGGTCACTGGACCCCCACGCTCTCCAGCTATTTGTCTTATTGTTGAATTCTTTCTTGTGGAATAAGACAAAAACCTTCCCTGCAACAAGAACAGCCTTCTTTGGCAACTTGTCAAAATATATTTTCTGTCACTTAGGCTTCCAGAAGCATGTCTTTACTGCTAATGGACCATTTATTCTGAGACTGCTGAAGAACTGCTTAACCAAATGGGAAAGTCACAGAGCCCCATCCCCTAAGCTCACTTCTGCCTCACCCTTTCCTCCTGGGTCATTCAGCCACTGCTTCAGGTTCCCGAGGTTTTACAAATTGTCCCATTTTGTCCTTGGAGAGCTATAATTTTTGTAAAATGTTTTCAGTTTAGCTTAGTCAGGAAGGCTCAACCCAGAGACCTTCCTTAGAGATTTGTCTTACAGAGTGAATTGTGGATAAGGATGTGTGAAGAAAACTGCTTCATTACTTTTTACCTGACGCAGACTTGGAAATTTACATGTATATTGCTGCATTACAGATTCTGAGAAGCTCTGCACTAAAAAAAACAGGTTTAACTTTGCAAAGTTTCCTAATTTATTAATTAGTACTTTTTAAATGTATATTATTATGCATATGCTTTGAGAAGCAGTGGCTCCCAAACATCTGGGAAACCTGCATTTTTAACTCAGTCAGGTACACCCAGACATCCCTGGCTGAAGACAAGGTATGATGTAAATGCAGAAGCTTCTGTGTCCCAGAGCAACAATTCAAAGATGAAACCAGTGGGCCATCTCCCCTAAGGAATAGGCACTTAAAAAAAAAAAAGTTTCATTTTCAAGTTAATTTCTCTGCTTATATTAATCATTCTGAGTGAATTAAAGAGGTACAGAAAGTGTAGTTAGGCAGTTAGGTAGACATGAGTGACAGGGGAATGAAGGTTCAACCCAGAGACCTTCCTTAAGACCTCCAGGAAACACCCATTTTTATGGTTAAAAATTACCTGAACTACAAGAAACTAAGAACTACAAAAACAACTGCTGGTTTAGTCTGGCTATAAGCTTGTGCACAGTTATTACATATACTAACTTTTCCTGACCAAAGCCTCATTCTATCATCATCATAATAGTATATATATTCCTGGAAATTCATAAATCTAATTATAACAGATTGAATTCTGGGTAACCACATGCACAGTAAATGAAAGGTTATGTAACAGCATATGTCAATCAAAAGTACCTCACGCGCCAAATATCTAGCACCACCCCTATAACCACCCATCATGTCCATAATATAAGTTATACAATCTGTAATCTATGGAGCTATATACATCTCTGGCATAGCCAATTTCTCTCTTGAAATGTTCTTTAATTAACCTTACTTTTCTTAAATCCTACTGATCTGTAATTCTTTACTGTGTCAACAGAATGGACCAAGCCTTCTCAACATTCCCAGTGCCCCAGGAACAATAGCATACTCATGTGTTAAAGAAAAGTATTTTTATAACACAAAGATATTATCACAGATATGTTTTTGTCAATTAACTTAAGAAAAAAAGGGGAAATAAAGACTTCTACTGAATAAATGGATACAGACATTAACATGTATACACATGTAAACAAGAAAAAACCATCAAATAAACACAAGTGCCCCTACTTGCAAAGACAATAGAAAAAAAGTTCAGCTAAATATTTAGGTGAACTTATCTTGAAAATATATTTCATTTCAATTCTCCATTTCAGATGACTTTTAAACCAAAGATAAAATGGTGGTATTATCTTATTAATTTTAATTCCATTTTTAAATAAAGTCAACTAAAGAATTACCAACAATTGGTATAAATCTTTTTTCATTTAATGTTTTCATTAGCCACTAATAAAGGCAAAACATATAGAAATAGGCTTACAGAAGAAGATATCAGATAAATGGAAAGTAATTATTCATTAGGAAAGGTTAAAGAAAATGACTTGATTTGTTTTGTTTCATCTGTCTTTTGTGGTATTCCTCAAGGTTTGAGGCATCAGCAGTAATAAAGGAAATAGATTTACAATTGTAGGACAGCTATTGTTTGCATAGTGTTGGCACTAAATTTTGCTCACAGCATACTTACTTTGAAAAACAGAGATAGGCTGTATTCCTATCCCTAAATTTCAAAATTGAAACAGTTTGCAAAAACATGTATCTCTACACAATCTATAGAATCACTAATTTTTTTTTTTTTTTTTGAAATTAACATAAGGAAGAAAAACATCTGTAAAGAAGGTAAGAATATTAAATCCTGAGTTGTATAGTCTGAGTTTTAATAATGGTCACAATGTAACTGTTGGGGTGATATGAAATCTGGTGTCACCCCAGTGGCATGGAGGGGGTCCACAATTCTTTCCTGCAGACACTATATAGAATTATAGGTCAGTGAGATTTAGAAAAAATAAGATTTATTGAAAGTACATTTTTAGAAGGAGATGGGTCATGCTAAGGAAGGCTGTGGCTCCGTGAAATTTGGGAGGTGAAAGATAAAAGACAGAATAAACTCCAAAGGAGGAATGAGTTTTCAGCGAAGAGAGCTGTAACCATGCAGAAGTGAGAAGTTCTGTTTATATTTGGGTTATAATGGGAGGGTACAAGAGTAGTACTACATGACCAGTGACCAGCATGTGAGGTCACCTTAACTGACAATTGGCAGCTATATAACACCTTGCCTACTGCTCATTTGCTTACCTAGAATTCAGTC
The DNA here is from genome assembly GCA_003508835.1 of Eonycteris spelaea. Taxonomy (NCBI): domain Eukaryota; kingdom Metazoa; phylum Chordata; class Mammalia; order Chiroptera; family Pteropodidae; genus Eonycteris; species Eonycteris spelaea. The sequence goes on along the minus strand of PUFA01000306.1, from coordinate 1,129,205 downwards.
TGTTATAATTAGATTGGTGAACTTCCAGGAATAGGCATAATATTCTGATGGTATAATGATGGTATAATGAGACTGAGATTATGGGCAGGTTGGGGTAGTATTTCCTGCATACATGTTTGTGGCAGGTTTAAACCAGCAGATTTTATGGCCTTTGTGCCTTAGGATTTGGAGTAATTCCTAACCATAAAAGGTGAGGTGTTTCTAGGAGGTCCTTAAAGAAGGTCTTCAAGGAAGATTTCTATGATTACAGAGCTGAGCCTTCACTCCTGCCATGCATGCCTGCCTAACTACTTTATAACAGGAGATATGAAAATATACTTAACTATGGTAATATTTTTAATATAAAATCTCTGTCTCTTGAATATGATAAACCCAGGTGTTAAAATGCTTAAAATGAATCTTATTCATTAGAGAAATAATTTTGAGATTAGAAGAAAAATGAATTTGTTATGACATTTAAAATGATCTAATATTTTACTTTTTCCATTCAATATTTAAACATTCTTTTATGTTCACTATGTCCAAATAGCCCCTGATGCTTATATAAACAAACATTAGGACAGTGTGATCCACTCACTCATCTTCAGGCTGGAGTTAAAATTTGAGAAAATAGGATATTTGCCTCCCTCTTGTCCCACCCAGATCATTTTATCTGAGGAAATGACTACATTCTCACATACCTACTTAGGTGCTCAGTGACAATAGACACAAATGCCCTCATTAACATGAGGCTGGATGGTAGTATTACCAGTCCAAAGACTCCATGCCTTACACTTTGAAAGGCAAACTCAAAACATCAGAGTTTGAAGTCAGGAAAAATTTATTGATTGAGAAATGGCCAGCTGAGAGGATAGACTTCATGATTCTTCAAATCTATCTTAAGAAAGTACATAGTTCAGGCTTCTTTTATGTCAAGTGAAGGGGAAATTGGAGGGGCAAGAGGCGATCGACCACGGCACTACTGCAGACATCTGGATGCCAGCATGAGTTCCATGAAGACTGTTAAACTTTTATTGTTCTTAGTCTGTTAACTCATGAGAATGATCACAAGGTTCCTGCAAATCTTTGATAAACAATTATTATTTTTGCATATACTTCCTTGATCTCCCCAGGAGAGTTACCTTCTGGTAAAGGGCTGTTTTAGTCAAACTGAAGCCCCAAGCAGAATTCTTTTAATGATTAACATGTCTATATGCAAGACTAAATGGAAAGCTATTAGCCTGAAGGTCATAGGAACAAAGCAAGCTTGAAAAAGATGGAGTCAGAGAGACAAAGCGTTTCACTCTGTTATAGTAATAGCTAGAAAAGGCTCTGCACTAGACTTCAAGGGTACATATCACTAACCGTAGACATAACTTTCTGTACCCCAATGTCATTCTCTGTCAGGTACTGCAGCACAGGGCAAAGGGTCATACCTCTTAGCTCTGCACCAACCAGTCCTCATCAAGTATGCTTTGGTTTCTTCATCTGTATTAAATATCTAAACAAGTTGTAGTAAAATATTAAACAAAATAAAGCACTTAGGATAATGGTTGGCACATGGCTAATGTATTTACTAAGTAAATATAATATTGGCTGAAAAACTAGAAAATTTAGCAAATAATATGTTTTTTATATATTAGTAACTCTGTTTTCAAAACCCTGAGAATTATAGTGTGAAACAGTTGTCTCACTATTTGTTTCCTGTAATCACATTTTCATATTTCCAAACTGGATTAGCACAACTTTCAAGCTGTCAGGCAATAACTAGAAAAATTTTCCTCAAATTCAGTCCTACATAAGAAATTGAACCACACTGATCAAATCTTGTGTTAAAGAGTAAAATTGTTTCCAGTCACTTATATTCCATTCTTAGATTAGGTTTTGTTTCTCTCCAGTATTCTCTACTTAGAGTAGAATTTTTCCAAACATTATGGATGTTCATCAAAAAATAAAAAATAGAACTCCATACTATTCAGCAATCACTTCTGGGTATTTATCTGGAGAAAACAAAAGTATAATTTGAAAAAATAAATGCACATTGCCTCTATGTTTATTGAAGTATCATTTACAATAGCCAAAATATGAAAGCAACCCAGGTGTCAATTGATAGGCAAATGGATAAAGAAGTGTTAAGTATTTAAAATGAAATACTATTCAGTCATGAAAAAAAGAATTAAGTCTTGTCATTTGTCATATCAGTGGACCTTAAGGGTATCATGCTAAGTGAAATAAGTCAGACAAAGCAAACATTGTATAATTTCTCTTATATGTGGACACCAAAACAAAACAAAACAAAACAAAACAAAACAAAAATGTAGGCAGTTAGGTAGACATAAGTGACAAGGGAATGCAGCCCAACCAAGAGACCTCCCTTAAGACCTCCTAGACATACCCATTTTGAGGTTAAAAGTATCCTTACATGCTAAAATACAAGGAAGTAACACAACACACACACACACACACAATAGCCACTGATTTAGGCTGGCCACAAACACCTGTGCAATTAGTACATACATTGTCCTTCCTTGACCTTAGTCTCATTATACCATCATTATAACATTATACATATGCCCAGAAGTTCATGAATCTAATTATAACAGACTGAATCCTGGGTAACAATATGTGCAGTAGACAAAACGTTATAGAACAACTAATCAATCAAAATGACCTAGTCAATCATCTAGCACCACCCTCGTTACTTCCATCACAGCCAAATATAATACAGACCTCTTCACTTCTATGGGACTATGACCATCTCTGGAGAAGCCTGTTTCTCTCTTGAAAATTACTTTAATAAATCTTAATATTCCTAAATTTTGCTGATTTGTAATTCTTTACCGCATCAGTAAAAAGAACTGAGGTCCCCTCAGCGCCACCTGGGTAATGACTTATTTAGATTGCCCCCAAAGGTAACAACAAACAAACAAACAAACAACAACAACAACAAAAAACCCAAGCTAAAACCAAACCAAAACAAAACAACGAATCATAGACTCAGAGAACAGATTGGTAGTTGTAAGAGATGAGAGAGTTGTGGGAGGATAAAAGAAATGGGACAACTTTTTTTAAGTTTAAATATATTGAGTAAATTTTTTTAAAAAAAGTGAAATTTTTATCGTGGTGTAAACATTAATCAATTATGAAGCATTTGCTTATTGCATGTATGAGACAAAAAGCTTTTATAAATGAAATCTCTTCTGAAAGAAAGGGTTTATCGAGCCATAGGCTAGCCATAAAAGGACTGGGTGTGGGGCATGAAGTCTAAACCATTGGCAGCAGCGCTGTATGAAGACAGCAACATGTCCACCATCTTGGAGTTGATGAGCTCTTTTATATTTCAAGTAGGGAAAAGAAAGATGTTATAAAAGAATTTGCATTACCTATGGATAAAGAGGGTAGGCAAGGTAAAGCAAAACTAGTTCTGAGATAGGTGCATAGTCTGTGAAGAAGTGTTTGTACCTTTAGATTGATCATAGGCAATGGTTCAGAAGTTTATGCTTAAGCGAGAAGCAGAGATTACTGGTAGTTAGCTATTCAGCTATTCTCTTTAGATAATTACAAAAATAGCCACCTGAAAGTTAATACACAGTTTCAACATACGTTCAGAAAGATAAGCAAGCTTTTGTCGGTTTTGCCCTGCAGTTGTTAACTGATTAACTTTTCTTGTTGCTTCCTTCTACCCTCTGGCCTGCTGTAATTTAATTTAGAACATCTCAGAATTTTCTCTTTGTCACATTTTTCAGACTTCTTTTCATCATACCATATAAGTAAAATTACAATGAGACTCAGAACAATGAGGTTTGATGGAGGCAGAAAAATTCCAAAAAACAAAAACAAAAAAAAAAAACAACTACTACAAAAAAAAAATAATTAATGAGATAATGCAGGCCAAATGGAGGACATCGGAAAGCCAAGGGGCAAAGACTCACAAGAGTTAAGGTACAAAAAGGGAGGAATGGGGTGCCAACAAGCAAACAAACAAACAAATAAACCATGTAGTCTCGAACAAGCTCTGAATTAAATATAATAGGAAGAACAGTTGGTTTTGAGTTTTGAGTGTATGTGAGTTTTGAGTGAGAGAGAGAAAGAGGGAGGGAGGGAGGGAGGGAAGGAGGATGGGAGATAGATAGGGAATGGAGAAGGAGAGAGGAAAATAATTTTTCTACTTAATTCTCTTGGTTAGGCTCTAATGCTATTAATATTAAACTAGGCAGAAATAATAAAAGAATGCATAGAATTATGCTTAAAAGTTTATCATATTTGCTTTGTCTCACCTCATCATTCTTGGGATTACATTTTGAATCACTAGGAGAAAAAATGTCATCCCAAATGGATAGATATGTGGATTTGTATGTCTGAAGGTGACTCTGTTTATGAATCAGGTTTATGACATTATTTGGATGGATGCTTCTAATTTCAAATGAAGAATGGGTCTTGAGCAACTTGTATCCTTCAATGAGAGTAGTTATATACATTATATGTATACACACATATGTATATACGTATGTATATTTTAAAGTATTAGGTCAATATATTTTCTATCATATAGAATGTTTTTTCCCCTGAATTATTCTAGAAGAAAAACTGGCTTGTACTTTGAGAATGACATGGTGAAATATTTATGTTGACACTGGATTTGATTATGAAAGCGTTTTTTTGCTCTTTGTAGGCAGGCTGTTTGTGAATAATTCTGTGTAAGTGGCAGAACTGTGGCTTATTTCTATCAAGGTCACAATTGCAGACTGCACAAAATGGAGTTGATTCTATTTTCTGGGTTGTGCTTTGAATAGATTTTGTCATATGGAGCTTTTGTTGGGCAGAGAAGTTTTTTGGCGATCTGCTCCCACTACTCAAGCTCTTGCCTCTAGCTATGTTTTAAAAATTCTACAAATCTTTTGCCTTTGGGCTTTTCATGATTGTTTGTGACTTTCAGAATGTTTTCCTGCCCATAATGATGTCTCTGAAAATCAATAATTGTAGGCTATTAGATAATGACGTCAACTGAAAAACTCTTGTTAGGTTTAAAGCATCAAATAAGCAACCGGAAGCTAATTACTTGTATCTTTTAAAATTCCCTTTCTCTTATACATTACCACTCCTAATTATCTATCTTTGTATTTCAGCTGGTCTTTTGAATTAAAATTAAACGTCTTCCTCATACTTAAGAGTAATGGAAATATAGCAGCTTTATTTTAGATGTTTATTAAAATTATCTTTCCTATTTGTCTCTCTGATTATATGTATGAGAAATCTCAACAGTAGTTTTTATTTGTTCCTCTTACTTCTTTCTTTATTGCTTTGTATCACCTCCCTCTTTTTACTAGTCTTTACTTTGTAATTAATCTTAGTTTCCTATGGTATTTATATCCTCTCCATTGGTTTTTTATTCTTACTATTTTTTATTTTCTTCAAATATTTTTAAAATGCCACTTATAACATATGTTAACTTATGTTCTTTAAATTAATGAATTCTGTAGGGTTAACTCAGAAGATAGCCCCTCCACATACTCAGAAGACTGAGAGATGCCCAACCAGCAGTCAAGGAAGGCAGTACACAAATTGCTTTCAGCAGGGTCTACTCCCAAGAATGTTTTCTGTTGCCCCCATGGAAGTTATCTGCTTCTGTAACCAAACAGCACATCTTGCTCCCATCTGTCTGAGAAGGCAGCTGCTCCCTCAATGATTACCCTTCCCTCTGCCTGTGAGAATAAAAAATTCTGCTTGCACTTGGTCAGCAGCAGTTTTTTTTCCTGCAGCTCAGACCAGCCACTGCTAAAGCTCCCCTGCCTCATGAGTAATAAATGTCATTTCTCGCCCTCTGGTCTTCCTGGTGGTTTTCTCAGAATATCCAAACCCAGGTGCAAGGTCCAGGTCTGAAATTTTATACATCTCAAAAGAAATTCAATGATAAACAATATTTGTTTGTTATGACATTTCTATTAAATGCATAGTGTTTTACTTAAATTAATGCAGAACTAACTTTATAATAGAAGAATAAGACCACCACAATGAAGATTTATCTACTGTTTCTTTCTTAAGGAAGATGTTAGCTTCTACATGATTTATTTTAAGTTCATTATTTATTTTGTCCTAATAATAGTAAAATATTAAAGTTCAATTTGTACTGCTTCAAGAAAAAATCTATAATTTAATTAGTCATATCAGTTATTTATTTAATACAAAGAATATAGAGATAGTATATAAAACCACATTTTAAAGAATGATGTTCTGAGTGCTTGTCTTTCCTAGTATTCTTTTAAAAATGATATCTTGCTAGTAATAAATATATGACATGAAACCATTCTTTTTAATGAATATCTCTTGCTTTCTCAAAGATTAACTCTACATGGATTGTTTGTATAAAGTAAATCTCAGCTTCCTATAGGCTGTGCCAAACAACCTTAAAAGGTTTAATGGTCCTTTCGTCCCATCACAGAGATTCCTGACTTGCACAGTTCTGCATTTAACAAACCTATTTTTTGTGGCCCTCATGTTGAAGCCATGCTGACAGAAATCACTAAATTCCAGGATTTCTTAATTACTACATTTGTCATCAGATACTAAAGTCTCACACTTTGCAAGTTCCTGTGTTAAGACTCTGGGGACTCCAGAGTTAAATAATTCAGTCTGGGACTTGCTTTATGGCCATATCATTTTATCTTGTCATGGATTTGTATCAATGAAAGCATTTTCTTCAGTGTTTAACTCTATCCCCCTATCCCATGTGTTCTTTTAACTCATTCTCTTCATTTAAGTCAGGAAACATTCCACAATTATAGGAAAAGATTTGCTCTCAGTTGACTGAGGCCAGACTCTAAATATTGTCCCATAATGTCAAGTCAGAAAGATGAAATTAAAACCATTTTCCATTTTCTCTTCTCTTTCAGTGCCAGCTTTAAGCAATAATATGAAGCAAATTTTAGTAGCTCCTAGAATTCCGCCTCTGCCCCTTGCTCTGTGGCCATAAATAGAACAAACTCTTTAAGTTTTATTTTATAGCTCTAAACAAGTCTATGATTTGGAACAGAACACCTAACTTAACACAAATTGTCTATGCATTCAAATTGTGCTGTGGCATGACTCTAGATACAAAAATTGAATAATTGATGTTTTCTGGTTCTTGTGGCATAATTGATGATACCTTCATTTCTGGTTTCTGTGGTTAGGTTTTTGGTGTCCATTTTATCCTGCTGAAATGAGGTTATAATTAATGATTGCTGATTCTGTAGGGAATGTTGTACTCATTTGCCACCAAAATTTTGTTATAGCTAAGCGTATTCACTTGATTGTGCTAAATTTAGGAAATTAACAAAAATTATAATTGATAGGGCAAATGAATATGATCATTTCTATCACCATTTGTTCACTTGATGGAATGCAGTTCTGTGTTATTAAAATTTGCAATTTAACTTCATCTTCTCAGACCACTTGATTTTTCTAACACATCAGTAAAAACAACTCTTATTCCTGGAATATAAAAACGTAAGGAGCTGTGCTGAGGTTCAGTGAATTTCAATTTCTGGTATTTCATAGAATAAGCCATTTTAAAGAGGTTGACCAATATCTCTACTCTACATGGAGGCTACTGTCCAGAAGATCTTTTCTTGCTTGATTACAGAACAAGCTTCTCTGAAAATGTGTTTTCGTTCCTGTTAAAAATGCCAAATTGATAAGTTTAATTATCAAATAATTTTAAGGAGCTACTAAACCCAAGCAAATTTCTAGACATGATGAAGACAGAGAATGTGAAAATATGTAGTATCAAGGGCCTTAAAAGTACATGTAACTTGGTTAGGAAAACAGAACATAAAATATGAAAAAGTTGAATATTATACAAGTTAATTATAACATAACACAACAGTAGAAGGGATATACTAGGTATTAATTAATTAATTGGCAAATGAAAACGTTCTGTTATTGGCTTGACTCTGTTTTAACTTAGATTAACATTTAAGAGGAAAACTCACCAAATTAATCATTGTGTCTACTTATTTGTTTCTGATATATAGAACAAAGTTATAGTAACAAAACCATATGTTAATGACTGGTGTTAGGAGTGCTTTTCTTTTCTGGTACCTCTTAATAGATGTGTTTTTCAGGATAATGACTCTAAAATCTCAGGTCTGCCACACCTTCAACCCAGCTGCAATCTCTGTAATAAAAAGCTCCAATTGCTTGTATGAAAATAATTCTTCTTAGAATCCAAGTCCAAATTAAAGCACTAATATGAGTTTCTGTTGGATGACTCTCTGCAAGCTGCAGAACATCAGATATGAACAGAAGAATGCTCATTAAAATTATTGCCATCTGAGCTTTACTTTCCAAAACTGAAGTGTGGATATTCTAATAAAGGATCAAGGTATAATGCAATGAAACATGCTGTTCACATTTCCTCTTTAAGCAAAGTTGTCGAACACTACTTGAGAATTAGGAAGTGGTATTCATTTTAAGAAGCTTTTAACAAAATATTTAGGGTCATGTCTATATGACACTAAGACATAGGGTGAAAATTTCAAACAGTAATCTGGATACTTTTTTTCCAGATGCCAAGCAGCTGAAGTATTTCCAAATATGATAAAGTTTTTAAAAAATATTATACATTAATATTTTTAATATTATATAAGTACAAATAAAAAATCTCTTGTGGCAATATTTCTAGTATGAAAAATAGACAAAAGTGTCTTTGATAATGAATCCACTTTTTAAAATAAGAACACTAAATTGCCAAAATATAAAGTTAGATTTATTACAGTATCTTTAGAAAGCTACCATTGAAATAAAGATATGGATAAGGTAGATAATATTGTCATTAATCATATTAACGAATATTAAAATTTCTTAGTATAGGTCCTTGGAAAAGCCTCTTGCCAGTGAATATATAAAGGCAATAATTTTTACTTTCTTGGAGTAGGGCAAGAGATGGAGTGAAGAGAAAGAGTGGTTCGCAGTCCTCTGAAAAGAAATGTGTTAATGGCCTTTCTTTAATTCTCTCACAGAGCTTCTCTCTCATCATCACTGGAGTACAGAAAATAGAGAACACCTTTGCCATTTTACAAATGCAGCTACTTGTTGCCAAACAAGGCAGCAGTGACCAGGCTGTCATGATATACTCAGGAGATGCTTAAGCAAGCCTGGTTATTCTGATCTTCTCAAAAGTGTTTATATACCATCCTTAACAAGCTGAAGATTGTCATAGATGTAGCTGGTGCAAAGTTGAATGTGGAATACTCTAGGTACCAATATATGTATTTTTTTTTGAAGTGTTGTTTCATTGTCTTTGCAAATGAAATAAAGGTATTTTTTCCACAAAGTTTTTCCTTGTCTTCTATTTGTCTTTTTTTTTAAAAAATTTATTCCTCTTCCCTTTCTTTTTTTTTCTTTCTGGAATTTATTCTTGGTAGTTTCCAAAAGGAAAGAGAAGGGCAAAGGAAATCTTTCCAATTCTATTTTGCCTTTGAAAAAGACATCCTTTTACTATACTGATTTTTTATAATGTTGAATCTATGTTTACTTACTTGAAAATTAGCTAGCATAATATAATATTTACTTTGAAAAATCACTTATGACATGTGGACTTTAGAAACAAGAAAATGAAAAAAAGAAGGTAGGGGAAAAAGCCAATTTTTGCCCTTAAGCAAATTTCAATTTCTGTTCATGAAAAAAACTAGGAAAAATAAACACTTGTATATTTCACTTTGCCTCACAGGGGTTTCTTGGAGTATAAAAGTGTCATTGCTAACATATTTTCTGTTTCTTATTTGATAAAATGTTACATGTGGGTTTCAGATGACAGAGGAGAAAATGAGGGTACCACATGTTTCCTCACATACTTTATCTTCTTAATGTTAATTTCATGTGTTACTTATAAAATGCCCAGAGCCCTCATCAATTCTGAGACTTGGTCTTCTACTGTTTCTACATGTGAATACTTTTGTATCTCCTGCCTTACTGCTGCAAGAAGCACAATGCAAAGTGCACATCCAAACCTAATGAGATGCTCTAAAACAGTGTCACAGTTTTTCTAATGTGCATACTAAGCTCACCTCTAAGCAATGCATCCTTTTGATCTAGTCCATTTCTGGATTTTTTTCTAAGTAAAGCAGAAATTGACCCAGATAGCTCAGAGAGTGATGACACTAAAATCAATAACTAAGTATTTACAATTTTATATTATAAAAAAATTCATGTTTCCTTGTCTTTCTGTTTCTATTGGCACTTCCCTAGCTTATGCAAATTCTTACTCAGACCACTGCAACAAACTTTAAAACTGCTCTGATTGCCTCCATTCTTATTTGCTTCCAACCCATTTCCTACGTAGTCAACATGATTTTTCTATATAGCAAAGATAATTGCATTATCTTCAAAAGAGGAAAGCAATACCTTCCCATTGTTTTTAGTTTTATTAAGTTAATATTTGTAACATATCTATTTTTGCCTGATTTTTCAGCCTTATATTTGGCAAACTCCTTTTAAGTATACATAATCTTTCATAGTTTACACTATTTAGGTTCTGAATGTTCGTACTCTACCTACAACATTCACTTTCTCTAAGCTGAGTGTCTTCTTTTGCATGTTTCCATATCACCTCCTTCCTTTTCCATCATAGCCCTCTTCATATTTTATTGTAATTACCACATAACTCCTATCTATCCTCTTCACTAGTAGAAAGCTCCATAATAGCAGAACATTTCCTATCCTCTGGTTTTATAGCATCTCACAAAGAGAGTGGCACAGAAAAAAACTGATAAATATATTTGAATGAATAAATAAAAATGCTAGCTACTCATAGTGTCTTGCTGGCTGAAAGTAACATCTATTATGAGGAAGTCAAATAGCCAGTTATCAGAAAGATGAGGAAGAAATTGAGAAACATTTATTTTTTTCCTTCTGAGAACCAAATTTAAACTGGAAATAGGGTCTCAAGCTGAAAGCTAATCAGAAAAAAACTTTCTTCCTTAAACAAATCTCTAAGGAGAAATGGCTTGAAATGCAAAAAGCAAGCCTTATGTATTAGATGTCTGAATGGATTCTTTGACTAAGCTAAATAAAAGATCATTCCTTCCCAGTTTATGTTTTTTATTCCCAAATTCCTAACACTAATCACAATTGTCTTGATATTATGTATAGCTCTCTAAGAATGTGTTGTTGATTAACCTAATTCATGACTGAGGAAATGTCGTAATGAAGACAAAAGAGGCATGCAGTATTCTAAAGCCATAGAGTAAAGAAGAGAAAAGCTTCAACCCACTGGGCAATGGCATCAGAGTTTGAAAATAATGAACACAAAGAAACTTCTGTTTAGAATTACTCTGGAATTTTGCACCAAATTCCCAATGCATTTTTTCTTTCTAACAGTCTATTATTTGATTAAACAGGTGTTCACCTTACAATAACCTTCATGCTATCAGAGATTTTATTCATGCCTGCTTTCATCATTTCAAGACTGAAGAATTCTCATCTTTTCAGTCTATTCGGAATAGCTGCTCAAACACTTCCATAATTCTGGTTGTCCTAAACAATTCAAATACTAAAAAGGCAAATAAGACACCATGTTTCTCCTTTCATTTTATTACAATTCAATACATAATATTTTGTTTTCTGAAAAGTCAGAATATTTTCATAATTAATTTATTCTTATGTAATCTAAATGTACAAGAATTAGTAGAATACTTTCACTAAGAAAGTTAACACTTTTAAAATCACCATTCCAAATATAATTTAGTTTCTTGATAAGAATTATTGCTTCTTTGCATTCATGCACTTAGTTACTATTAAAATTAGTTCAAACCACTCGAAAGTAGCTTCGTCAAGCAGACTTAGCCTCTAAATGCCAACGCAGTTAATGTTCAACAGGAGCTTCCAATGCGTTCAAGCAGGTTTCCTGACCACAGATGAAACCAAAGGCTAGTTATCTAACAATTGTCTATTAACCTATGTTGACATCCTCAAGTGAACCTTCTCATGCAGACATGACCTTTGATTTAAGAGCCGTTAGGTGGCTTTGTTACACAAACAGATGTGTTTCAAACAGAAGGGATGGGAAAATATATTTATGAAAGCAGAAACCAAAAGAGATAAAAGGTAATTAATTACATTTATATCAGACAAAAGTGACTTTAATTCAATAACTACCACCAGCGACAAAGAAGTTGATTATATAATGACAGAGGGATTAATTAAACAAGAAGTATGACAATTATAAGTATATGTACACCTAATATTGAAGCACCTAAATACGTTAAGTGAATGCTAACAGCAATTAAGAGAGAAATAGGTAATAATACAACAGTAGTAGGGAACTCAAACACTGACTTTCAGCAATGAATAGATCATCCAGGCAGAAAATCAACAAGAAAACATTAGATTTTAACTGTATTTATACCAAATAGCTCCCCAAAAAACATAGACAGAAGATTCTAACAATAGCAGAATATATATTCTTCTCAAGCACACATGGAATGTTCTTCCGATTAATCATATAAATGGTCACAAAATACTTTCAGCAAATTTAACTCAATTAAAATAATACCTATCTTTTCTGACCACAATGATCTGAAGCTAAAAATCAATAATAGAAGGATAGCTGGAAAATTCACAAATATGTGGAAATTAAACAACACATAACTGAAGACCTGTGAGTCAAAGAAGAAATAAAAGAAAAAAATTTGAAAATCTTGAATAAAATAAAAATGAAAACATAACATACAAAAACCTATGGGATGTTGCAAAAATAGTTCTAAGAGAGAATTTATAGTTACAAATGTTTATATTAAGAAAAAAATCTCAAATAAAAAACCTGACTTTATACTTTCAAGATCTAGAAAAAGAAAATGAAATAAAGCCCAAAGTTAGCACAAAAATTTAAAAAATAAAATAAATAACAAAGTTTAGAGCTGGCATTATGAATTAGAGACCAGAAAAATAATAGAAAAAAGTCATTGAAGCTAAGATTTAGTTCTTCAAAGAGATAAACAAAATTGACATAACTTTAACTAGATTAAATAAGAAAAAAATCTAAAGAAGTCTCAAATAAATTAAATTATAAATGAAAATGGTGATATTACAACTGATACCCCAAACACACAAAGGATTATAACACATTGCTATGAACAATTATATACCCATAAAACAGATAACCTAAAGAAATAGATAAGGTCCTAGAAACATAAAATATACCAACAGTGAATCACGAAGAAACAAAATCTGAACAAACCAATAGTGAGTTAGGATGTTGAATCAGTAATAAAAACATCTCCCAATAAAGAAAAGTTCAGGACCAAATGGTTTCTCTGGTTAATTCAACAAATATTTTTTAAAAAACTTAACACCAATCTTTCTCAAAAATTTTCAAGAAATTAAAGAAGAAAAAATCACCAAACTCATTTCAGAAGGCCAATAGTGATACCAAATCCAGATAATGAGATTGGAAGAAAATGCAACTATAGACCAGTATTACTGATAGAGAGTCAAAAAAAATTTCTCAACAAACATTAACAAACCAAATTTGACAGCACATTAAAAAGATCATACACTATGATCAAGCAGGATTTATCCCTGGGAAGCAAGGATGGTTCAATATATGCAGATTAATAATTGTTATATACCACATTAATATAATAAAATAAAAAATTGTATTTCCTCTCAACAGATGCAGAAAAAGCATTTGACAAAATTTAATAACTTTTCATTAAAAAAAACACAACAAACTTGTATAGAGAAGAAATGTACCATAACAAACATAATAAAGTTCTTATACAACAAATCCATAGCTAGCATCATACTCATTGGTGAAGATTGAAAGCTTTTCATCTGTGATCAGGAACAAGACAAAGACGCTCACTATAACCATCCTATTCAAAGTAATACTGGAAATACTAGCCAGAGCAATTAGGCAAACAGAAGTAATAAAAGATATCCAAATCAGAAAAGAGGTAAAATTGTCTTTTGCAGATGATATTATCTTACATATAGAAAACCTTAAAGACCCCACCAAAAAAAAAAAAAATCAACGTTGTAATAAATCCAGTAAAGTTGTAGGATACAAAATCTAAATCCAGAAATCAGTTGTTTTTATTCATTAAAAATGAAGTATTTGAAAAAGAAATAAGGAATACAATGCTATTCACAATAACAGGAAAAAAACAATAAAAAAGGGAATAAATTAAATGAAGAAAGGGAAATATCTGTATGCTGAGAAATATAAGACATAAATAAAAGGAATTAAAGAAGACACAAATGGTAAGAAAGGTATTCTGTTTATGGACCATGAGAATTAATATTGACAAAATGTTCAAGTTACCAAAGTTACCTACATGTTCAAAACAGTCCCTATCAAAATTGTAATGGGATTTTCCACAGAAATAGCAATGACAATTCTAAAACTTTTATAAAACCAAAAAACTCTGAATATCCAAAGCAATCTTGAGAGAGAACAAAGCTAGAGGCATCCTACTTCCTGATTTCAAAGCTACAGTAATCAAAACAGATGATATCAGCATAACAATAGACTCATATAGACCAATGAAGCAATATCAAGAACCTAGAAATAAACCCTTGCTTATATGCTCAACTTATATTTGATAAGGGGACCAAGAATGCTAAATGAGGAAGGGATAGTCTCTTCAATAAATGGTTTTAGGAAAACTGGATAACCACATGCAGAAGAACAAAATTTGACCCCTGTCTTACATCACTTACAAAACTTAACCTGAAATGGATAAAAGACTTAAATATAAAACTGGAAACTATAAATGCCTGGTGGGGGGAATGTCGAAAAATCTGACTTCAGTCTTGGAAGCAATTTTTAGACATGACAACAAAAAATGAAAGCCGAAATTTGTAAGTAAGAATATATCAAACTAAAAAGCTCTGTACAGCAGAAGCAACAATTAACAAATTAAAAGGTAAATTACAGAGTAGAATAAAACATTTGTAAATTAGATATCTGATAAGGGCTTAATATCCAAAACATGTAAGCAATACATATAGCTCAACAGCAACAACAACAACAACAAATCTAATTTAAAAATGGGCAGAGGAACTGACTAGACATTTTTCCAAAGATGACATACAAATGACCAACAGCTACTTGAATATGTGCTTAATCTCACTAATCCTCATGAAAATTCAAATCAAACTGATATATCTCCTCACATCTATTCGAATGGCTATTAGCCAAGAAAAGAGATAACAAATGTTGGCAAAGACATGGAGGAAAGGAACCTTTGCACAATGTTGATGGGAATGAAAACTTGTACAGCCATTATGAAAAATAGTATGAAAGTTCTTTAAAAAACCAAACACAGAACTACCATATGATTCAGCAATCCCACTTCTGGGTATATATTCAGAGGAAATGAAAATGGGATTTTGAAGAGATATTTGTACTCCCATGTTCATTGCAGCATTATTCACAATAGCCAGAACATGGAAATAATTTATGTTAAGATTAATGAGCAAAGAAAATTTATATACAATAGAATATTATTCAGCCTTGAAGAAAGAAATCCTTCCATTTATGATAACATGGATGGAACTTGAGGACATTATGTTAGTGAAATAAGTCAGAGAAAGACAAATACTATATGATCTCATTTGTATAGGGAATCCAAAAATAACAAAATTATAGGAAAAGAGAATAAAATTGTGATTACTAGAAAATAGGGGGTAGGATAAATAAGGACATGTTGATCAGAGGTTCAAATTTCCAGTTATAAGACAAAGAAGTTCTGAGAATTAATGTATGCTATTATAATTATTGTTAATAATATTGTATTGTATACTTGAAATTTGCTCAAGTATACAATTTAGAGTAAATCTTAAATGATCTCAACTCAAAAATAAAATGGTAATTTTGTAATGTGATGGCTAACATGTTAGTGCTAAGGTGGCAATCATTTTGCAATATATGTGTATCAAATCAGCACATTGTACATCTTAAATTTACACAATGTTATATACCAATTATAGCTCAATAAAGTATTTGAAATAAATAAGAAAGAAGAATATACACAGTTTTGGTTAAACTTAGAGTATAAACAATCCTCTGTATTTTATAATATCAAGGTAACAGCAAAATAATTACTCATTCCAAACTATATTTACTAACTTTATTAAGCTGAAATCCCTAGAGTAATTTTCCCCTCATTTGAGATATTAAAAAGCTTTGTGAAATGATACCTTTTTGATTAATATATTTTTTTAAATCTTAAATTTGCCCAATCTCTCTCAATGTTGTTTTTTCTCCTAGTGCCATAAATTGAAATATTCATATAAATCAATAAAAAAATTTGAATTTATATCATGAGACTACCCAAAGAAACAATCTAAAGGTCCAGATATATCACTAATTAACTTTGAGGGTAAATGAGAGAAAACCTATGAAGATAAAAAGTCCTACAACAAAAAATATTGTTCAAAGTGGTGCAAAGAAAACATTACCTATTGTAGATATAGCCTGGACCAAACAAATCAGCAGTCAAAAACTCCAGCTTTCTAGGCTGTATTTATTCCACAAATAAATGTACCCAATGGGAAGTTGTTGAATACTGGTCAACATGTTTAAGTTCACCAAGATACATAAATATAGTTTTACTCTCTCTTTTACTATCTGAAACCTAATAATAATATCAGCTACTTAGTGCTTAATACCTTCCACTCATAGTTGCATTCTTTCTTTATCTTTACAATGATCAAAAAACACAGGTATAATAATATCCCTGTTTTACAGTTTAAAAAAATTTGAGACTTCAGGGTTAATAAATTCTCATGTAACTAATTCCAAGAACCCAAGAATGTTCACCTGTAGAAACTGAAGTTTTAACCATGATGTTATACATTAATAATCTTCTAATAAATATTTTTTGAATATTAATTCTGAGTCAGATATTGATTTTGAAATATACAGCTTTTACAAAGAATTATGTTAAATAGAACGTGGAACATTTTTTTAATGATTATTTTTAAAATTTTTTTAATGATTATTTTTCATATAAAAATGATTTAGAATATTGGCTACCTGGCCCCTGATCACACAATCAGTATCTACATATTTTTTGTTAGAAAAAATATTTTTTATATTATACAGATCTCTCATAATGAAATTTAAGGTTTTTTAAAAAAGTTTATTCTACAGTGAGCTGTAAAAAAACTAAAATAGCAGCCTAAAATGTAAGAAAAAATTTTTCTGTATAAATAGCTGAAGCAACAACATTACATACAGTTTTAATTCAACGATTTACAAACCAATGAACCCATCTTTATATAGGATGTTGATGGTACGTGTCTTTTCTACACACTTTAGAAGCCACTTAAACACACTGAGAAACTATGAATTGATTTAATTAAGGATTAATATTGAGAAGAAGATGATCTGGAGACAGTCCTCACATAAAGAATAAGGGACTAAAAAAGAATGGCATAGATGATACAGACTTTGTTCATCCCTCTTGAGACCAAAACAAAGATGTGACAGAAACATGGAGCAAAGAGCAAGTAAAGTCGCCTGGGATCTAAATGAACAGAAGCCCTACAATGACTGAGAAAAATAATTCATCGACTTGCAACAGTAGCAGGTAGGAAGAGGCAAAGACGCAAGGCTTCCAGTTCCCAGCGGCTGAGAGGGACACAGCCTACGGCAGCTGCAGATGCCTTTTAAAGGGACTATGTTTGCAACCAGACTTTTGCAGTGATGGACTTGATTGCTCTGACCACCAGCACGAGGTTAGCTACATGGGGGACACTAGGGAGTTACAGAGGGACACTGAGTTGTAAGACTGAGGGCCAGAGGTGAGGTTCTGTTTAAGGCAGAAGTGACAGCAGTATCCATTGTTCCTCTGATGACCCTCCCACCTCCCAGTGTGCAGACTCAACACTGCATAGCTGAGATATCATGGAACTGAACAACAGAGGTCACTCTGCCCAGAGGATCCCTTGAAACTCTGCTTTCCCCAGCTCGCGGCTCCACTGAAGCCATATCCAGGTATGTCCACCACGAGTCTGGTGCTCCTTACTGAGCTAACTCCAAGACTCACTCTGGTGGCAGCTGACCATGGTTTCTGGCATGGCTTCGTGAGGCAACTATAAGCACAGCATCTGTGGATTGCTTGTTGAATCTTAGCAGGTGGCCCCAGAGGTGCACAGGCTGTGGTTAAACTTGGCTTGCAGCTGAATCCCTCTCAGGACTGCGCCACTGGACACCTACTACACAAACCACGCTAATAAGACTGGGAGGATTAGGAGCTTTGCTTATTATATAGAAACGGACACAGAAGATAAAGGAGCAGAAACCATATGAGAGAACAGTACAGAGATCCAGGAATAATGGAGTCAAGCAATCCAACAGATGCAGAGTTCAAACACTGGTTATAAAGATGCTTGATGAACTTAGTAGAAGTGTAAATGAATTCAGTGGGAACTTTAACAAAGAGATTAAGAACATGAAAATGGAAATGGAAATTATAAAAGAGAACCAGTCAGAAATGAAGAACATATTTTCTAAGTCGAAGAGTATATTCGAAGGAATAAACAGAGTGGATAAAGAAGAGGCTAGAACCAGGGATATAGAAGATGGGGAAGCCAAGGACACTCAATCAGAACTGCAAGAAAAAAGAAGCTAAGACTATAATAATAGTTTAAAGAGTCTATGGGACACAATTAAATGTAAAAATAACCATGTCATAGGAGTACTTGAATGAAAACAAGACATTGAAGAGATATTTGAAAATATAGGCCTTTGAGCCATGCTTCTCTTGCTCAGGCCCACTTCCCCATATGGAAATGTATTTTCCACTAATAAAACTTTTCTTTTCTACTGTAAAAAATAAAATGAATGAATGAATGAATGAATGAATGAATAAATAAATAAATAAATAAATAAAGATGGAAAACTTTCCTCACCTGATGAAGGAAATAGACATATATTCCCAGGAAGTTGTATCATACTATACAACTTATTTATTTCCTATCTTTTTTAGAATTTGAGTATTATAAAGAAGATATGTAATAACTTGATTCAGAATCTGGGCCAGAATCTGGTACAGAACAGTGCTTAATTCTTATTCATTTAATACATAAATGAAAGTACATCAAATGATTTTTCGTACATGTGAGTTTAAAATAAATCTTCCATGAGACACATTTTGCAACTTAAATTTTTTGTAGAGGTCATTTGAATTTCTATGATAACCCTTTAAAGTAAAGCCAGTCTTAACATGAATTTAAGAAATAAAGTATTGCCTACATATATGAAAGACTGCTGGACTTACTCTTTTTATAGATTACAGACATTAGATTGTTTGTTGTTTTGCTGTTATTGAATTGTATGAATTCTTTGTATATTTTGATATTAGGTTTATCTAAAAATTAAGAACTATTATTCTTGTAAACCTTAGTGAATTAAGCCCTTTACTTTTCTATAGAACATAGCACAATTTAACCAAATGTAAGAACTTACTAACTTTACAGTTATTTTTAAACGATGACAATTCCAAGCTCATCTTTCTTATAAATTTATATTTTTATTTACATATTTGTATTTATATTTAACTTATTTATGTAGTACACCTGCATCTATATTCTTGCAAGTGGATATGTATGTTTTAAGGTATATTAAGAAGTGTGGTCCCTTCTGAGAGGTATAATGTCCACACGTAGACCAGTGCTTCTTCCTACTGAGATATTCCAAAAGTTTTAAAAAGGAATTGATTTGCTCCACCAGACTCCAGTCTTACTAAATGATAAGCCTGACCTGATTTCTTGACTGAAGTTTTTGTAAAGAAAGAGAATATATAAGATCCTGTATAAAATTATGCATAGTGAGAATCATGTTTTAAAAATCTAATAATTGACTTTTGAAACATAAAAGACTGAATATATATATATATATATATATATATATATATATATAATATAATGTTTTCCCAACTAATTGTATGAGCTTAAAATAAAAGGAAGTAACCATGGACTAGAAAGAGAGAGAAAAAATATAGAGTGGGTAGAGGAAGTTAAAGCTGGCAAGACATACAGAGACTTCAGATCTGAGGGCCCAGAAACTAGAACTTTGTCTTCTAATTCTCATAATAGAACAGAGTATTTCGGCATATGTAAAAAGATGGAGCTAAAACACAACCCTCCACAACTATAACAGAGACCTTAAAATGTTATAATTTTTGTTATACATTAGCCCTTATTCTATGGAATATTTGACATGTTTGAAAGATGATTTAAAAATTTAAAGTTCGAGTACTAGAAATTATATTTCTCAAGTCACAGTATGGCTGTTGCAATTTGTCTCAAGTGAAAAAAGTCATGTTATCTCTCAAGGTTTTACTCTCTTTATTTGTCAAATGAGTGAATTGGACAAGATCAATAACATGCAATTTTTAAAATAGAAAAATACTTTTATTCAAGACTGATATATGTTGGACTTAAAAAATATAGAGCTTACACAGGCAGAATTACTTTCTGTAAATAATGCATTGAAAGTCCAATACCTCCTCCCCATTTTACATCTTGCTGGAGTACCCATCTCCCACAAAAATCCTGAAACAACTCCAAATCACCTAATTTTACCATAATAGTAAATAAATTATAAATGCATAAGAAGAAAGGAACAGAACCAGAGACAAAAGTGAAATAAGTTAACAAAATTTTGAAATCTAGACAGTGGACAGGTGATAGTAATTGCAAAAGTAGAGAATCCAATGCAGGAACAAAGCAAAAAAGATAATAACCTTCTTCAAAGCAAAAAAATAAAATAAAATAAAATAAAAAATAAAAATAAAAAAAAAAAGAGAGAGAGAACAATCTCTGGAGGAATGCACCACATTCTAAGCCTTAAATTATTCCTACAAATCTTTTGAAGGACAATAAATACAAATGGTCAATGATAAGCAAACACAATAAAAAGCCAGGTGCCCTATAATAAGATCAACAAAAACAGATTTCAGATCATCAGATACACTATGAAGCAGCCATGGTCATTACATTTAAAGAAGTGAAAGAAGTGAAAATACTTGCCAGGAATAGAACACTAAAATAAATAGACAAGAAAGTTTTTAAAGCACCAGAAATATTTTTAAATATTGAAAACAGAGTAACCAAAATTTAAAATTCAGAGGACAAACTTAATAACCAACTTGACAGAACTATAGAAAGAGTTTTTAAACAGAAGGTAGATTAGAATAAATTAGCCAGAATGTCATACAGAGACAAAAATAACATAGGAAAAGAGGAAAATGAGAAAAAGAAAAGAGCAATAAAGATTTGGGAGGCCAGAGTGAGTAGATCTAACATAAAACGAACTGAAATTCCATAAGGTTAAAAAAAGAGAGAACGTTCAGGCGCAATATCTGAGGCAATATGACTAAGTACTTTCCAGGAATAATAAAAGACTAATCTACAAATCCAAGGAATTTAATGAAGCTGAAGTATATAAACATAAATACATATATTTAAAGTTCACTTCTGGTCACTTTATAGTAAAACAGCAAAACACCGTGTGTGTGTGTGTGTGTGTGTGTGTGTGTGTGTGTGTGTGTGTTCAGATATACATATATATGTGTATAAATTTATAATTTTATTTACATATTTGTATTGTGTGTATATATATAGACACATATATATGTGTAAACCATGGTTAAAATAGCTAAATATTTCAAGGAAAACAGACAGTTTTTGAACCAAATGTCCACTTTTCAGAAGTAAATAAAATGTGAAGATTTCTGTGTTTCTGAGGTAAAGATAAAACAATGGAAAGAATATGACATTCTAATTTTAATATCAAAAATTAATTTTAAAACAAAAAAGTTAGTAGAAATTAAAATAAATTTCTTAATAATAAATGATAAAATGATTTATCATATGGTAATCATGATAATCATAAAATGGTAATGATAAAATATTTTACATCACAAAGAAGAAAAATAATTTTAAATTTGTATGCAGCTAATGACAGTTACTCAAAATACATATGAAGGACAATTTGACAAACTTTAAGGAAAAAATCTATAAATTAAAAACCATAATAGCAGATTTTAACAAACTTTCTTAGGAATTAATAGAACAATAAGAAAACAGGAGCTTATAGAATGTTTAATTAACATGATTAACAAACTTCCTTTTGTGAACTTATATAGAACATTGCAGCCAATAACTAAAGAGTACATATTTCTTTAAAACACAAACAGAACCTTTACAAAAAGTCAACAAATTTCTCAACAAATTTCAAATTCCTATGCTGGCAATGTTCTTTAACTAAAAGATAATTATGCTACAAATAAATAACTAAATGTTTGCTAGAAATTCCCATATGTTTGAATACACAGCAATGAACAATAATAAATGACTTTCATGTGCCACAACAGATAAATTTTCAAATCTATAAATCTAATGTTGATTAAAATAAATAAGATATATAAGAAAGATATCTGATTAAAAGTTCAAAATAGGCAAAAAAAAAAACCACAACAACAACACAAAAACAAAACGCCCATATTGTTTACAGATACAATCGATAGGTTCTTAAACCAAGAAGAAAAAAAAAAAGAAAGAACTTTAATAAAAAGTCTATCATTTCTTCTAGATGATTGAATAACAAAGATGTATGCTGAGGCTTCTGGAGACATCAATGTCCCATATGTAGATCAAAGTGGAAATTATAAGGGAATTCACTTTATAGTTATTTTATTAAACCCTCTATACTTACGTATGTACAGTGTATTTCACAATAAAGTAATATTAAAAATAAAGTGGAATAAATAAATTTAATTTTTGTGTGAATTATTTGGGGGAAAAAATTGTATTTGTCTTTGATCCAAAGAATTTTTAGAAATGCAATTATCTCCCATCCTAATTCTACCAAAGACTCTTAATATGAAAATTTACATAATATCCTATTAGGAATTATCTTAGTGTTATAAAAATCTTAGCATCTAGTGGCTCCTAACAATGAAGATTTATTTTTTGTTCATGTCATATGAATGTGAATTAGAGGCATTCCAGTATGGGAAATTACTCTGGGATTCAGGCTTTTCTGGTTCAAGCCCCCTGTCACAGAGGGCTTGGAATCCACCATTGAATTCTCTGTATTCAGCTCTCAACTAAAAGAAATTCAGCAGGATTATGTGGAAATTTATGTATCTGTACATCACTTTGCCTAACATTCCACTGGCCAATAACTGAGTCACATGTGCAGATGACTAACTACAAAAAAGGCTGGAATGATGTGTGTATATTGTGTCCAGGAGGAAGAGGGAACAGCTGTGAACATCTGCCTAGTTTCTGCCACAATTGAACAATTTTTGTCACACTTTTAATTCTGAGACAAATGTTTTCAATTCTAGAATCTATATGAAACCATAGCAGCACAATTAGATAATAATTGATAGAAAAGGCTTATAAGACATCTAAAATTTTACTCCTGGGAGATACATTTTATCAGAATGAGGGAGGTAAATATAACTATTAACATAATGCATAAATCTAGTATAAATTAAAATTAATAAAGCAAAAAAATGAGGAATGGTGAAAGAAATTAAGGGTGAGTATGTTGTATTAGGTTTAGAGAACAACTGATAAAAATTGAGGCTGAGGAATAGAAAAAAAATTAAAGAGGTATTTCTTAGAAATAAATAAATAAATAAATAAATAAATGTATATATATATTTTCTCTTCACATATATATATATGAAAATTGTTTGATTTAAAAGTTATATAAGCAAATAAATGAATAAATTAGTAACTGGAAATAAACATAGATATACATGAAAAGCAATGTAATCATAGTACATTTTTATGGCATACTGTGTAACAGTACTTTTATAGTGTAATAATAATGTGAACCATTGAACACAGATTAAACAAAATGTTGTCTAGCAATATTGGGAAACTAAGAGAAAATATGTGTGTGGGCATGCATCGTGCATATATGTATTGAAGGGATTTGATTGTAAGAATGCTGAATTCTCTTACACATATATTAATTAAAACCCTCAGCTTATTATTTTTGTTATTTACCTTTTTTGTGACTATTTTACAAAATGCTTATTACATTTGATCATAAGGAACCTGGAATGGAATTCAGCTAATACTAGTTTGAAGCTATTTCACACAACTTTTGACTTCTACTTAGACTCTCTTGAAAGAAAGAATGCTAACAGCATAAAAAGAAATTTATATGATGATCATCAATCATTATAAAAAAACTGTTGATTTCCTTATGTAGTTCCTTTGTAAATTTAATATTGATTCCATCTGCTGTTTCAGCACTTTGTCCATGAGCCAAACATTGATAAACTTGTTCTTTTTAACAGGCCTGTATGAGAACTGAGGCTCACTGTTGATCCTAAAATATTACTTCCAGGAAAGAGACTCTAAAGGGGCCAAGCAAAGTAATAATTTGTTTTAATGTCTTCAAATGGAAGGAGTATATACTCAAACTGAAAACTCTGGACCAAATTCAGATTTGAAGGCGGATTCTTCCTCTAATCTTCAAATGTGTTGGTGTTTTCAGAAATGGATCATAACAATTACAGATATAGATTCAAGCTTAATTCCCAGTAATCTATATAATGATAATAATTTGAGAATAATTCAAATAAATTGGATTGCCTTTTCCCTTAATTATATTCATATTAAATGTGAAAAATCAAAAACTACAAAATTTGTAACTATTCTGTAATGTTTTATAAAATATTTAAAAACATTAACCTTGACATAAAAAATATGCTTCTGAAACTACATTCTCAGATTAAACGAAACAATAATTCATTAAGTCTTGATTTAAATCACATATAAATGCATTGGGTAATTCTATTAAAGGTGAAAAAAAACCTGCAGTAAAACTCACAAAACATTTTGCTCAGGAAAAAAATTAATCATCAATCATGATTAATTCGTATTGCTGTTTTATTGATCTTAAAATGACCAAGCATTTTGGTTTTACTTTGTTTAAGTGAGGGTGGGGTGAAACCTACATCACTCAATAGAATTTTGACAAATTTGATATAGTAAGAATCTTTATAAAGTCTTAAATCTATATTTCTATATTTTACTAGTGTTTCATCTACTGCTAACCTGATAGAATTTTCCATAACATTAGTTTATATTGAATATAATTTTTATATTTAGTAACTTTTAACTGATTCATACTGATTATTTCCCTCAATATTAATTTTGAATTCTTATTCTTTAAAAACAACTAATTTCTTTTGTAAAAAAAATTTAGAAAAGTAACAAATGTGATTTGCTTTTAGAATTGTGGGCCATTTTCTAATTGATATGAGACTCAATTGTTGGAGTAACAAAAAATAAACATCTATAGTCACTGATGTTTCAAGATGGTTATTTAATTTTTTAAAAAATTGAGTACATAAAGATTTTATATTTTGCCTTAGAATAAACTCATATTTTCAGTGGGGTCATCCCAAATCATACTGCTTTGAAAGTTCCCAAACATAGAATTAGAAGCAATTATTGATATATCATGTTAACAAAATCGATGGATATGAGTTTTAGCTACTTAAATCAGACTTCTGAGCAATTATTTCTCTTAAAAATTATATGCATTAAAATTTAGGTAGAAAATAACTAGTAACATGAAAAAGAAAGTTTAGGATTAAAAACAACCTGAGAATATCCTGAGTTTCTGGAAATAAACTGAAAGCTTCAGTATTCTTAGGAAAAAAAGAAAAGAGAAGAAGAAGAAGAAGAAGAAAGAAGAAGAAGAAGAAGAAGAAGAAGAAGAAGAAGAAGAAGAAGAAGAAGAAGAAGAAGAAGAAAGAAAAAGAAGAAGAAGAAGAAGAAAGAAAGAAGAAGAAAGAAGAGAAGAAGAAGAAGAAGAAGAAGAAGAAGAAAGAAGAAAGAAGAAAAGAAAGAAGAAGAAGAAGAAGAAGAAGAAGAAGAAGTTGTTGTTGTTAAAAGAAATGACAGAACAGAAAAAAAGAAAAGAAGAAACAAACCCAAAAATTAAATATGGAAAAAACAATGACACATACATGGTTTATTTCATAAATTAATTTATATAAGATTACTGTTTTGGAGAATAATTGATTTGAAGGACCAGAACAGTATCTGGAACATAGAATACACTTAATAAATATTTGTTGAATTAATAAATGTAATACTACTCTGTGATTTAATCTGAATTTAGTAGAAAGTCAGCTAAAAGAAAAAAATAGACTTCTCCAGATGCCACTAGATCTATAGTATGTCCGTATATGAAGCAAGATTTATAGTTTGTCACTTTATCTACAGTATAAATACTCATCTGTTTGTTATTAAATCCTGGTTGTAATAAATACTGTAATCTAATGTCCACAATTCTCTTACTTTGATTAATATAACAAGGTTCAATATTAGTAGTGTCTCTTTGCCTACAATTTTCTGAAACAATGAAATGCCTTGGAATTATGAGTAATGTTAAGCCAGAGTCACCCAAAATAAATCCTGGAGGAAAACATTTTATCTTTAATAATGTTCTTTACACTTATATAACATGTAAATAAGACTCTAATTAAGACAACTAAGTATAAACAAATTTCAAACTTCTGTAAAATTAACTTGAAATAGTGAGATTTTTACATTTTCAGTTAAAGTGATTTTACATAGCACATTATATGTATGTTAAAAATATTTATCCTTTCTGGTCAAAGGACACAAAAGTCTTTTTTTCTTTTAGACATGTTTGATATACTTCTCTTCAGAAAACTGTAGCAACTTATGTTTATACTGATATATACATAGTCTATTTCTCCACACCTAAGTAAACATTGAATAACTCTCAATACAATTTAAACAAAATACATTTTCTAGCTTAAATAAAATGTTATTTTCCCCAGCTTTGGTTTGGTTTCTAAGGGTAAGAGGGTAGGTGTGGGAGGTTTTTAATTAAAATGTATTATAAAATATATATATGTATATATCAATACAATAGCCTATGTTATTAAAATATATTATAAAATATATCAATTACCTGTTTTATGCAGAACACTGTTTGTTACTGAGGATTAAAAACTGATTAAAGTAGAGTCTCTGCATTCAATGAACTCACTTCTCCTGTCTGATGAAAGTACAAAAACAAGTGAATAAAATAGAGAATAAAAAGTTCTCAGTTAAAAAGATAAGCCATGGATATAAAAGGTATAATTCATTTACTTTGAAAGAAACCAGGAAAAAACCTCCCAGAGCAGAAGATAACTGAAGTAATATTGAAAGATAAGTTAAAAGTTGATAGGTAAACAGGCATATATGTGGATTCAAACAAAAAGAACAATACTGGAAGTGGCTTAAAGCTGTGATTATGAAGTTAAAGAGTGATTTTGTGTTTGTAGGAGTATGAAATATTGATGACAGTAATAAGTTATATGTCTAGTAAGAGAAAACATAAATAAAAACATGAAAGAATTTTATATACTATTTAAGAATTTGTACTTGCCTGTGTATAAAAGTAGAATCGGTGAAGACTTTTAAGGAATGGAGTCATTGTAATTAGATCATAGATTGAAATAGTATTTAGGAAACTGGGATTGGAAGATAAAGAGAATGGAAGCAGAAAAAAACAAGTAGGAAGCTATATTGACATAACCAGACAAAGATGATGGCAGCCTAGAATTTAGGAGAATATCAGGGGACTACAAAGAGATTTGAAAGACATTTTAATTAATAAATAGGATTTAGTACTGATTTGTAGAGACCAGGGGAAGAAATGGGTGATCACAGCTTCATGTTTCAGGAAAGATAGTGTATCAGTTTTTTGCTGAGTAACAAAGCAACCATACCAAATGACTTAAAACAGCAATGATCTATTATGCTCATTAATATTTCTGCCAACTGGACATTTCTGCTAAACTAAGCCCAACACAGCTGATGTTGGCTGAGCTTGCTCATGAGTCTGTAGCAGCTGAGAAACTATGGCCAGAGCTGAGATTACCTGATCTCTGCTCCACATAGTCTCTTATTCTTCAGCGGGGTAGTTAAGGCTTTCTCACACAGACTCTTAGTAGAAATTATAAGCTTAGTCTCAGAACCAGCACACAAAGGTGGGTTAGATTCAAAGGAAAGATAAAATCTTTGAAATATTTGAATTTTAGCCTTGATATAAACATCTAGAAATATTCAGTGAGAATCTGGGAAAGGTAAAATGACTTACACATATTATATAACTACTTTGAGACAACATATACTGAAACACAGGACTCAATGTGTTATCCAATATTCTTTCTGCTAATCTATTTATTTGTTTAGAAGTCACTTCAAGAAGACCAAATGATCAATTGATATCATTCATTTGATTCATTATTTCTTAATTTTCTCTCTCCTCTCCTTTCCCTCTCCCCTTCTTCCCTATCTTCCTTCTTTCTTTCCAATATTTATTGAATAATTAAAACATTGCTGGATATATAAACATGGACAAATGTTTTGGAATTTACCTTACTTCAAATTGTTAGTTCAAATTAGGTTACAATGTCTTTTGGAAGAATACAAAACACTCCCTCACTTAGGAATATAAATGAATTAATTAATTTATCTATTTGGAACTTCAAGTTAATCTAGTCAACCAACTTTATTTACCCTTTGGCAAATAAATGAAAATCACAGAGAAGACTAAATATAATTAATTGAAAACTGCCTTTTATAATTTAATTAAACATGTAGATCCTGAAGCAGGGATTTGAATCTTATATGGCTGATAATTAGAGTGGGTGAAGCCTATGTTTTAGTTGGCTAATAATAGAAAATGAGCAAAGAGTGTTGTTGTTACCACTATTGAAATAATTTTAACAGAGATAAAATTAATATCTCAATTAAAATTGGCTTTAGAAATGCAATGTGTTTTTAGGTATAGGTATGATTATTTTTTCTCATAGAAAAATTATTTGCCCAACAAAAACAAAGTGAAAACAAAGTAATTAAAATTTGAAAAATTCTTTTCAAATATGTGTAATACTTATTTAAGAATAAGAAATAAGTTAAGAAATAAGAACTACAACTCACTCTCAGCAAGAAAATTAATCATTTAACGGCAGGTATATACTGGGGTCTCAATTTGAGTAAATGATTGGTGGAGTTGGAATTTCAGAATTCCTTCTGTTGAATATTGTTTGTCCAAGGAAAAGTGTCTATAAAGAGAAGATGATCTTGGCTCTCTACCAATATTAAAAAGCTGTGCTCTCAAGTTCAGTTAAATTTACTGCATTTATGCATTTATTCTGTATATTATGGAAGTTCTTTCTCGATTTCTAGTCTTTAGTTATCTGGTTTATTTAAAAATACCTATTCCAAATATGTTTCAAATATTTCAATTAATTTTTTTAATTTAATGCTCATATTTAAATATTAAAATTTACGAAGGAAATACAAAATGTTCTAAAAATAATCTCGAATTCTATATAGTATTTATTTTTTATACTCTTTGCCTAGCACATTTAATTGAGAGATTACTATTTTATCCTAAATGTCAGAGAAGCATATATTTTGGCTTGTCTCATCTCCTTAAACACCAATCAACCGTGTTAAAACAGATCTAGATCTATTGTGCACAGAATATATTTTTATTACTTTTTCTTCAACTGTTCTTTTTAGTAAACTAACCATAATTTCTGTTATCCCTTTTTGAATGAACGCTTCATCCTCATTCAAGTTATGTAAGTTTGTCCCTGTCAAAACAGAATGGCGACCCTCAAAAACATCTACCTGCTGTTAGAAGGCAGTCACCATAATTAAAGCACTGTTCTGCAATCAATATTTCAGTTGCTTCTCAATTCACTGGAAGAATTTTAATTAGTTTAGTGCCTAGTTAGTTTCTATTTCTTATTATTCACATGAAGTAAGATGTATAACAGTTGGGGAAAATATTAGCAGGTAAATAATTTAGCAAGTATATAACCAGAATTTTCCAAATCAGAATTAGCAGAAAGAAGGAAGGAGAAAAGTGAAGAAAAAGTGAGGAAAGGGTTGAGAAAGAGGAAGAGCAAGACAAAGAGAACAGAGGAGGATAAATAATATGATATTTCATGAGCTGCTTATTACATTGCTAGCCTCTTGCTCTATGACTCATATAATGGGAAAGGTTGTGGAGAGTCTCTTTCTGGGAGGCCAAGAATACTGCAAGAACCTACAAAACCTCTTATAATACGCTTTGAATCATAACAGGAAATATCCACATTTTTATTATCTGATTTTTCTATTTGGGACTGTTACCATTGGGGTGATCTAAAAATCCGTCATTGCCCCAGCGGCATTGAGGGTCTTCATTTCTTTCTACCAATGCAGTAAAGAATTAGAGATCAGCGAGATTTAAGAAAAATGAGATTCATTGAAAGTACATCTCAAAGAAAGAAATGGACTATGCTAAACAGGGCTGTAGCCTCATGGAAGTGGAAAGGTCAGTATTACATTAGGGCCATGATGGGAGGTGATGAGGGTGGTGCTAGACGATTGGCATATGAGGTTATTTTGGTTGAAATTTGGTTGTTATATAACTCTTTGCCTACCTGTGCATGCAGTTACCCAGAATTCAGTCTGTTATATTAGATTCATAAATTTCTGGTATATGCATAATATTGTAATGATGGTATCAAGAGACTAAGGTTATGAAAATGTTAGGCTAGTACTAACTGTGCAGGTGTTTGTGACTAGACTAAATCGTCAGCTATTTTATGGCGTTTTACTCCTTCGTGCCTCAGGATATAAAAGTAATTTATAATCATAAAATGGGTGTTTTAGGAGGTTCTAAGAAGGGTCTTAGGATGGGACCTTCATTCCCTAGTTACACATATCTACTTAACTACCTAACAGTACCATGGATATTTTAAAATTTCAAACCTAAAAAAATGTTATTACTATATTATTTAAAATTATTAAATTCTTCTATAACAGATAAGATAAACAAATTAGGAGGATAAATAAATTAAGCATAGATAATAAGTAGCTTGTGACAATTGTTAGACATAGTAAAGTAAGTTCACCCTAAGTGTGTTCAATATAGATATAAATGGAGAAAAGGACGAAGTAAGCATGGAGTAGTCATGGAGTAGTAAATAGAGTAGTAAATATCCATCTATCTTTGGTGACACTTATTCTGACCCATTTATCTCCTACCCAAGGTATGCAGATAACATCCAGAGTTTCTCAGAAAGTTGTCATGAGCTCCAGCTACTGGGCAGGAATCCATGAACCCCCGTCTCTCTGCTGGAGAAAGTGAGTGCTGGTTTGGGGGCTCTTAGCAATCCCCTACACTCTAATTCTTGAAACCACACCACCAGCAGGGAAGGCTAGTATGCCTGATAGAGGAAAGGATGCATAAACCTTGTGTAACACTAGAGCCAGGTATCATGGTCTTTCCATTGGCTTCACTCTCTTTCTTAAATTTGTGGTCTGACTCCCCCTCTTTGCCCTTGAATTTGCTGTACGATTTAAGAAAACACGTGGGCATCTCACTTTGTTCTGAGAACCTTTCTCTTCCATGGTCTTAGAGATAATTTGCACAGAGGCACACTTAGAGTCTCTAGGACTTCAAGAATATATCCTATCACACAATATATAATTGATTCTACCTGGTGATCTTTACAGATCAGGTGAAAAATACTAAATGGTTTTTCACATTCACATTAGATATTTTAGCAAAAAAAAATTCAGCCACACGCCACTGAGCTGTTGCTGGCCAATAATAGCAGTTGTTTCTCTTATAGTTTATTTGAGCCATTTATCACCAAAATATCTCAATTATACTTTTACCTTTTTGAATGTCAAAACATTTGCCATCTTCAGATATTTACCACAACAAATTCTCATCAAAATTTCGTAATATTAAAGAAAATTTTCCTCCTCTTATGGCAATACTTTCTCAGATATTTTATTCTTTTGAAAGAGGTAGCAGTTTTATGTGCAGCATAGAAAACAACGGTGCTCCCAGTGCTGTATGCTAAATAATTATCCCCAAGAGAGAAGAATAGAAATTGACATTTCACTCTCAGCCTTTCTTTCTCCATCCCCGCCAGTACACACAGTATATGAGCTTATAGATGTACATAATTTTTTTCTCATTGTGTAAAAGATTTGTTCAGTAAGTCTGACATGTACAAACAAGAATTGCTGAAACACTAAGTTACATATGAACAATGAGAGAAAAGGCAAGTTCCCAATCAACCGAGACAGTTCCATTGTCATTTTCAGGCAGGAAAAATCTGTGTTTAGAATGTTAGAGCAATGGATCTATGTTGCTCTAGATTACTGAAAATAACGCACATAAAATAGATATGTTAGATCATTAATTGATATGATTGATTAGGTGATTAGGCATAAATAAATTCAACTGTTAAGTGAACACGTTTTATTTTATATATTATGAGGAAATTGGTTTGAATAGATAAATTATAAAGATTCAGCCTAGATCTTTATATTCTCTGGTTTCCTATAATTAAAATTTGAAAATTTTATTAAAATTTTTAAGTAGATGAAACTACATCAAACTAAAAAGTTTTTGCACAGTAAAGGAAATTATCAACAGAACTAAAAGACAATCTACTAAATGCCAGAAGATATTCACCAAATGATACATCTAATAAGGGGTTAATATCAAAAAATAATGAAGTACTTATATAGCTCAACAGCAAAAAAAAAAAAATCCTATTAAAAAATAAGCAGAGACCTAAATAGACATTTCTTCAAGAAGACACACGGATAGCCAATAAACATATGAAAGATGCTCAATGTCACTAATCATCAGAGAAATGCAAATTAAAACTACAATAAGATATCAGAATGGCTGTCATCAATAAATCAACAATTAACAGTGTTAGCTAGGATGTGGAGAAAAGAGAACCCTCTTGAACTGTTGATGGGTTGCAAATTGGTGCAGGCACTATGGGAAACAGTTTGGTGGTTTCTCAAAAAATTAAAAATAGAACTACCTTATGAGCCAGCAATTACACTTCTAGGTATTTATCTGAAGAAATCCAAAACACTAATTCAAAAAGATATATGCACCCTTATGTCTATTGCTGTATTATTTATAATAGCCAAAATATGGAAGCAACCTAAGTGCCCAACAATAGACAGTTAGATAAAAAAATAAAAGTTGTACATATTGTGGGTGCCAGACCCAGTTGGTCCAAGGTCTGGCTGTGATCCAAGCTAGGAATAGGACCTGAATTTAGGATGTTACATTAGCGTAATAGTGTACCTGCATCTAACATATGTAAGCATGACTCGGCTTATTGTATCACGCACGTGTGACTGAATGCCACTATTGTTCTCTGACTATATATATATATAATATCATATAACAATATATTATAATATATATATATATATAATATTATATATATATATATATATATATAACACGCAGTCCCCTAGAGAGCAGAAGATGAAGCGCAGCATAAGTGTGCTCACCTCAATAAAGTTGGTGCTGCCATTTCATTCTCATGTCAACTCCTCATGCATTTTGTCACCATCGAGCCATCTCTTCTTGATCAGCTTGGCGCTGACACATATATACAATGGCATATTACTCAGACGTTAAAGAAAGGAAAATTTACCATTTGAGACAACATGGATGGACCTAGAGGGTATTATACTAAATGTAAGTCAACAGAGAAAATAAATACCATATGATCTTGCTTACATGTAGTACTAAGAACAAAACAAACCAACAAAAAAATGAAAACAGACTCATAGATACAGAGAATGAACTGATGGTTGCCAATTGGGGATGATGTTGGAAGGGTTGGGTGAAAAAGGTGAAGGTATTAAGAAGTGCAAATTGATTGTTATGAAATAGTCACAGAGAAGTGAAGTACAGTCAATAATATTGTAATTACTTGTTGTGTCAGGTGGGTACTAATCGAGGGAAACTCTTTGTATGAATATTAAATATTATTGTGAAATTATAAAAATAATCTAAACCACTTAAAAATAAACTAATAAAAAACTAATAAAATAATATTGAATGTCAATTGTAATCAAAAAATAAAAAAAAATAAAATAATTGAGTGAATGCTAAATAAAAAAATTTTCCAGCAGAGACACAAGACTTGTGAATATTCTTGACCTCAACATCATTTCTCCTCTACCTGTGAATTTTTTTCCTTTCCTTAAGCACTTAATAAAAAAGTATAAAACTGAAAACAGTAAAGAATAAAAGGATTTCCAACACAGCCAAGCAGAACGCCAAATCTCCATCTGTAGTTAACAAGTGGCAGTTACGGCTAGGTGGCCTTAGTTTCAAAATAGCCAGTAAGTTAATGCTTTTGCTATATGTTACTCACTATGGAAATATTTTCAGTTATAGTAAAACTTTTGTAAATTTTAATTAGATAATAGCATCACACATTCTATAGCTTCCCATGTTTCATTAAACTTTTTATATGCACATAACTTAAAAGTATCAAAATAAAAATCCTTAGGTGTATGAAGCCACTCATTATATATTAATAACTTTTTATATATTATGTTTTATGTTTTGACACCATATAGGCATAATTTTAGTATTATTAATTACAAATTATTTAAAATGTGAAGTAATCAAGTAGAAACAATCTCTACCAACACATACACAAAGATGTTTTTAAAGAACATTTTTTTCCTGTTAACTGAAGATAAAGGATAAGAAAAACAAACAAATGAAATCTACTGAGTAGCTAGTATACAGAGGCCCTATGCTAACTACTTATATAATATATAATTCATTTACCCTCATGCATCTAATGTTTCCTTTCTTTCCACCTGCTCCAGAAGTTCTTGCCAATGTACACTGTCCTGGGACACTATAAACTGAATATTTCTACCACAAGCATATTTAGTTGCCATTCTAAAACTCTGGAAAAGCTTAGCAGATATTTGACAATAGCCTTGGTGAAGTGACAGTGATTTGGTAATGATGACATCATACCTAGGTATGCCAAACAGTTTTGTTTTGTTTTGTTTAGGAGAACTACTACAAAAGCTAATGTCTGTAGCATAGATACTTAATGTCAATTAGGTTGATGAAATGAAAATTACATCACTTACAATTTAATGCCCTAGTTATAGGGCTAAATTAAATGTAAATTTAGAAGAAAAAATGATAATCCCATAAAAATAAAAATAATTTACTGATTACAAAAAAATAAAATGTAAGATATTTTGAATATATACTTTCCTTTCACTGAAAGGTAAAGAAGTAGTATGTTATTAAAAAATGAAAGTTGGTTTGATTATTCAATTAAAAAATAAATAGCTATTTATTGATGCCTACTATGTGTGTACTATGCATTTAAAATAGCTCAATTTTCTGCAGTACCTATAAGCTTCCAACTGTTATGCAAATAAGCAGTATGATTTCCAAAGACTTTTTTTTAACTCTAATTTTCTGAAGTCTCAAGTATACATAATAGTTCTTGAAAAAACCTATAAAATACTATTTACAGATTTTCTCTATTACATTTATGTTTGATGCAATGAAAACAGAAAAGAAATCCAAAAATACATGGAAACAGCACACTGGATCAATTCTATCCAGAATTGTTATTTTGGAGACTACAGAAGAATTCAAGTAATCTAAGCATTATTTAACTAGTTGTTTTTAGCAACTCGTGTGTGACTCATAGTTATTGTCAATTAACTAAGGTAAATCATTCTGAAATTCATTCTGAAACATATTATTAAAAGTAAATCTCTCTGCAAATGAATTTAAGTATGAATCTGGTTTATACATGGTTGCTTCAATTACTTTTTTGCCTTAGAGAAAGCCGTTTCACAAATATTTTATTCAGTAGTTCTAATTGTTTATAGAATAAAAATCAGAAAATCTTTTTCTGGCATCTGAAGACTAACACAACTTGTATTCAATGTAACTTCCTAAACTTATTTTTCACTATTTGAGTTTAGGCATCCTGTGCTATAGCAAACCTCAAATAGTGAGAGGCTTTTTTATGAGTTTCTTTTAAGCAAGTATTTTTGGAGCAGTTTTAAGTTCACAGTAAAATTGAGCAGAAGCTGCAGACATTTTCCATATAATTTCTGCCACCACATAGCTTCTTCCACTAGCAAATACTATAACAGCGTCATACATTTGTAACAACTGATGACCTATGCTGACACATTATCATCCAAACTCCAAATTTATATCAGGGTTCACTACTGATGTTACACATTTTATGGATTTTGACAAGTGTATAATGATGTGTATACACTATTATAATATTATGTAGAATGGTTTTTACTGCCCAAAACTCCTCTTTATATTTATCCCTTCCTACCTCTGACAATCATGATCCTTATAGTATCTCCATATTTTTTTTCAAAATGTATATAATAAATCACATAGCCTGTTTATTTTCAGATTAGCTTATTTTACTTAGTAATGTACATTTGAAGTTTCTCCATGTTCTTCTATGGTTTGATAGCTCATTTGTTTTTAGTGTTCAATAATATTCCACTGTGGATGTATCATAATTTATACATTTACTTACTGAAAGAGATCTTGCTTCCAAGTTTTTGGTTATTATATATAAAGCTACTATAAACATGTCTGTTTTATAAGTTGCAACTTAAGGACTTCAGTTTTCAATACATTTGGGTAAATGCTAAGGAGTGCAATTGCTGGATCATATGGCAAGAGTACATTTAGTTTTGTAAGAAACTGCCAGAGTGTCTTCCAAAGTGGCTGTACCATTTCACATTCTAACAGAAATATGTGGGGAGTTCCAGTTGCTGCAATCTTTGTCAGCATTTGGTGGTATCAGTTTTTAGATTTTGGTCATTCTAATAGGTATAGAGTGGTATACCATTATTGTTTTAATTTGAAATTCCTGGATGACATATGATGTGAAGCATTTTTTCATATGCTTCTTTGCCATCTATATATCTTTTTTGTTATTTTTGTTCAGGTTTTGCCAATTTGTAATTGCATTGTTTATTTTCTTATTGTTGAGTTTTAAATAATCTTTGTCTTCTGATTTATATTGATAATGTCTTTTACAGAGCTAAGTTTTAATTTTAATAAAGTACCAGTAATTGCTATTTTTCCCATGAGTCATGCATTTGGTATTGCATCTCTTTACCATACTCAAGGTCATTTTTTTTTTCCTATATTTTCTTTAAGGATTTTTATAGTTTTACTTTTAAAAGTTAGGTCAATGATCCACTATAAGTTAATTTTTGTTAAGGGTATAAGTGTTGTTTGTGTGTGTGTGTGTGTGTGTGTGTGTATTTTTTCTTTTCTCCCCACCTCCCATGTAGCTGTTTAGTTGTTCTAGCACCATTTGTTGAAAAGACTATCTTTGCTCCATTGTATAGCCTTTACTTCCTTATCAAAAATCAGTTCACTATATTTACATGAGTCTATTTCTGGGCTCTATGCTATTTTATTGGACTGTTAGGCAGCACTCAATAGTACTCTTAAGAGTCCTTCTAAATATATTATCTATGCTCTATAGTCTTATTCATGTTTCATTGGATGTCTTTGTCAACGTGCATTCAAAGTAACACTGCAATCCTACACCTTTTCTCTCTCCACCTGAATATATGCTGGAGTGTTGTAAAAAGCTGACCATTTTCCCAACTGTGCTATTCCTGGGTCCTTGGAGGTTCATTGTTTCTACTCACCACTCAGTTGCCAGAAAATAATAAAAGGACATCGCTATTTCTTTCTGCTCTTCCCCAAATTCAATAAAATAAATTCCTGAGAAAAATGAGATCATTATTCCTCATATAAAATAACCTTGTATTTCCACCTGGATAGATTGATTCCAAATTATTATAGCTCTCTGAGTTCCCACTGGTTGTTCAGTTTTTCAGCACTGTGAATATTTACTGGGGACTCCCACATTTCACAGGGTTGAAATTACTCTATAGGAAGGCTGAGAATGTACCTTTCTGTATTTGCACATTATCTCAACTAGGCTAACAGATTGCCTTCTCTTGACCTTAAAGTAGTAAACTAGAAACTATCTGTCCTGAGGTAAGAAGTTTAAATTTCCCCCAAATATGTTTTTGGTCTCCATTCCCTTGAGTTAGGCATGAATTGTAAGGTCCCTCGTAAAATATACAGACTCCTTGGATGATGATGCACATTAGATAACAATTGTTATACTGCTGTGCTAATTATGTTAAGAAATAACAACAAAAAATTTGTTTCAGAAATTTAGAGTAATGTCATTACATCGTGAAAAGATTTGAAAATAAGGTCCATTTCATCAAGATTTTTCAAATAAAACAATGAAAAGGTAGAATTAAAACAAAATTATTATCCATATTTAATTACACATAAGAGACATGCAGGATTGATGCAGCAGACCCATTTAATTTAAAATAAATGTACTAATGATTATGCAAAATGTGTAGTCTTTACTGTTCTGTTTCTATTAAATTCAGTCAAGGAAGAGTATTGAGGAAACTAATTTTGAAATAAAGGGTAAAAATTTTAAGATAGAAACATAATCATGAGTTATTATTTCAACCAAATATAGTTTTTGGAGAGGCTTACTACTTTATAAAAAACAACAAACAACACAAAAAAAAACCCATGAAATGCCTTAGAATGAAGTGCTGTATTGGCATACCTCAACTCTCAGTAGACAAAGATTAAATCAGTTAACTATGTCTTTTTAATACTCTATAAGATTTAATGTGACCATGACATTT
Source organism: Eonycteris spelaea (assembly GCA_003508835.1). Classification (NCBI taxonomy): domain Eukaryota; kingdom Metazoa; phylum Chordata; class Mammalia; order Chiroptera; family Pteropodidae; genus Eonycteris; species Eonycteris spelaea. Next base: position 1,090,598 of record PUFA01000306.1, on the reverse strand, counting down.
TTGCTTTCTCCTTTATTAGTCATGAACTCTACTAAAGGTTTATAAAGGTGTTTAGGGAGAACAAAATACAATCTTTGCCAACCTGAGTAAGAGTTTATAGAGGAGAATTTGTACAACTTAAGTCAATAAAGTCCCCAAAAGGTGTAATTGAAACATCTGGAATTAATAATCTTATAGGAATTGTTTTCTTTCCTCAACTTCTCTTTTCTTTTGCTTCCTGGCAAGTTATCCAGCCAATGCCTCTGGGAAGATATAGTTAGTTTGAAATTGAAATATTTGTGGTGATGCAGCTGCAACATCACTTGATGATCAGAATGAGATCAGTTATATAAAGAATTCAGGGGATGAGAGTTGGAAATAAATACATTTTATGTACATTTTTTAAATTACAAATTAACTAGAACCATGGTAACACATAACATTTTTTAAAAATTAGTGTTTAAATGAGACAAAAATAGATTTTCTGTAGAAATGAACTGGATTTTGAAGAGAAAAAGCCAGGATTATGTATTATCTGCAATGACTTCAATGAATTCTAATTGTTGAAATACAAGAGTATTTTGCCTAATCTCACAAAGCACAATAATATAAGTTGAAGAGCCAAATCAAGAAATTGCATAAAAAACAAACAAACAAACAAATAATAAAAAGTGAATCAATATGAATTCTTGACTTGCTCCTCTTTTGAATGTGGTATCACTAGCTATCCAACTCCTCAAGCCAGAAATCTGAGTCATTTTTTTTATTTTTTAATGATGACATTGGTTAATGAAAATCCAGGAAGTTTCAGCTGTACATTTTAACAGTAAGGCATATTATATTTACATTGTGTATTCACCTCCCATAGATCTCTTTCTTTCACCACATATTTGACTCTTTTTACATCATCTACTTCCCTCCCTTCCCCCTCCCCACTCCCCTCTGGTAACACTAGTTTATTGTCTATGTCCATGAGTATCTGTTTGTCCTGTTCATTTGTTGCTTTTAGGTTTATATGACACATATAAGTAATATCATGCTTATTTCACTTAGCATGATTATCTCAAGGTCCATCCTTATTGTTGCAAATGACAGCATTTCATCTCTTCTTATGGCTGAGTAATATTCCATTGTATATATGTGCCACAGTTTCTTTTTACAATTATCTATCATAGGGCACTTCAGTTGCTTCCATGTCCTGTGACACTGTGAATAATACTGCTATGAATATCGTTGTGAAAATACCTTTTTGGATATGAATTTTCAAGTCTTTGGGGTAAATCCCAGTAGAGGGATTGCTAGATGATATAGTAGATCAATTCTTAGTTTTTTGAGGGAACTTCATACTGTTTTCCATAGTGGCTATACCAATTTGCAGTTCTAACAGCAGAGTATGAGGCTTCCTTTTTCTCTGTATCCTCTCCAGAATTTATTATGTCCTGTTGATTACAGCTAATCTAACATCTCTATCTCATTGTAGTTTTGATTTGCATTTTCCTAATAGCTAGTGATGTTGAGCATCTTTTATATGTTTGTTGGCCATTTGTATGTTTTCTTGGGAGTAAAGTCTGTTCCAGGTCTTCTGCCCATTTTTTATTGGACCTTTTTTTTTTCTTGTTATTATTGAGTTTTATGAGTTAGTGGTATATTTTGGATATTAGGCCCTTATCAGAGGCGTTGCTTGCAAATACATTTTCTATTTGAATGGTTGTCTTTGTCTTTTTACCTCATGATGGTTTCTTTTTCTGTGAAGAAACTTTTTAGTTTGGTGGAGTTCCATTTGTTAATTTTTATTTTTACTTCCCTTGCCTTTAAGGTCAAATTCATACAATCTTCTTTAAGTCTAAGGTCCTTGAGTTTAGTACCTATGTTTTTCTCTATGCATTTTATTGTTCAGGTTTTATATTCATTTCTTAATCCATTTTGAGTTAATATGGGGTGTGGTGATAGACAACAGTCTAGTTTCATCCTTTTGCAGTGGCTTTCCAGTTTTCCAGCACCATTTATTGAACAGGCTTTCCTTTCTCTACTGTATGTTTTTAAATTTTGTTGAAAATTATTTGCCCATATAGATATGAGTTTTACTTCTGGACTCTTAATTCTGTTCCACTGGTTGGTGTGTCTGTTTTGCTGCCAGTACCATCCATTTGATTATTATCACTTTGTCGAATAATTTAAAGTTAGGCAGAGTGATGTCTCCAGCCTCGCTTTTTCTCACGATGGTTTTTGGTAATTTGGGGTCTTTTGTGCTTCTATAAAAATCTGATGACTTCTTGTTCTATTTCTCTAAAAAAATGCTGATGGGATTTTGATGGGGATTGCATTAAAGCTGTATAATGCTTTAGGTAATATGGTAATTTTATCTATGTTGATTCTTCCAATCCAAGAACACAGAATAATATCTTCATTTATTTGTGTCTTCTCGTTTCTTTTAATAGGGTCTTACAGTTTTCATTATATAGTTCCATCACATGTTTCATTAGATTATTCCTAGGTTTTTTATTCTTTTTGTACAATTGCAAAAGGAATTATTTTTTCCATTTCTTTTTCTGACACTTCATTATTAGACTATAGGAACACTATGGATTTTTGAGCATTGATTTTGTATCAAGAAACTTGACTGTATTTGCTTATTATTTCTAGTAGTGTTCTTATGGAGTTGTTAGGGGTTTTTTTTTTTTTACATAGAGAATCATGTTATCCTCAAATATTGACAGTTTGATTTATTCATTTCCTATTAGATGTGTTTTATCTTTCTCTTGCCTGATTGTACTCACTAGGACCTCCAGAGTTATATGAAATAACAGTGGCAATAGAGAACAACCTTGACTTGTTCCTGATCTCACAGGGAAGGTTTTTAATTTTTCACCATTAAGTATAATGTTGGCTGAGGTTTTTGTCATATATGGCCTTTATTATGTTAAAGTATTTCCCTTCTGTACCAATTTTGTTAAGTGTTTTGATCAAAAATGGATGCTTTTTTCTGCATCTATTGATATATTCATATGATTGTTATTTTTAGTTTGTTTGTGTGGTGTATCACATTAACTTATTTGAGTATGTGGAACCATCTATGTATCCCGGGGATGAAGCCCACTTGATCACGGTGTATAATTTATTTAACATGTTGCAATAGTTGGTTCGCTAGTGTCTTATTTAGGGTTTTTGCATCTGTGTTCATGAGAGATATTGGTCTGTAGTTTTTGTTTTTTAAGTTATCTTTACTAGGTTTTGGTATCAGGTTTTGGCCTCATAAAAATAAGTCAGGAAGTATTTCCTCCTCTTCAATTTGTTGGAAGATTTGAGAATAGGTATTAAATCTTCTTTGAATTTGGAAGAATTCACTGGTGAAGCCATCTGATCCTGGACTTTTATGTTTTGGTAGGTTTTTGATGATTGTTTCAATTTCCATACTGCTGATTGGTCTATTTAGATTTTCCAGTTCTTCTTGATTTCAGTCTAGGAAGGTTGTATTTTTCTAAGTACTAGTCCATTTCTTCTAGGTTATTAAATTTGGTGTTATATACTTTTTCATAGTATTCTTGTATGATCCTTTGTATTTCTGTATGTCAGTCAGTCATAATTTCTCTCTTTCATCCCTGATTTTGTTTATTTGTGTCCTTTCTCTTTTTCTTTAGTGAGTCTAGCCAGGGGCTGTCAATTAATTAACCTTCTCAAAGAAGCTGTTTGTTGCATTTATTTTTTCTATTGTTTCGTTTGTTTGTTTTTAAATTTCATTTATTTCTGCTCTAATTTTGATTATTCTTTCCTTCTGCTGACTTTAGGCTTCATTTGTTCTTCCTTTTCTAGTTTTTAAAGAATAATATTGTTTATTAGCTCATTCTTGTTTTTGGATATAGACCTGTAATGATATAAACTTTCCTCTCATGACTGCTTTTGTAGTGTCCGAAAGTTTTGAAATGTTGTATTATCATTATCATTTGTTTCTATGTATCTTTTGATTCTCTCTTTTTTTTTTCTCCTCTGATCCAGTTATTCTTCAGTTTTAATCTTCACGTATTGTGGTTCTTCCTGCTTTCTTTTTACAGTTGATCTCTAGTTTCAAAGCATTACGATCAGAGAATATAGCTGTTATGATTTCAACCCTCTTTTGTTTGTTGAGGCTATCTCTGCCCCAATATGTGGTCATTCCTTATGAATATTCCATATGCACTAGAGAAGAATGTATAAGCAGCTGTTTTGGGATGGAAGGTTCTGTAAATGTCAATTATTTCCAGTTGGTCTAATGTATCATTTAAGGATGTTATTTCCTTATTGATTTTTTGTTTTGATGATCTGTCCATATCTAACACTGGGGATTTAGGTCCACTACTACAATAGCATTGGGTCTGTTTCTCCCTTTAGTTCTGTTAGTAATTGCTTTATATATGTTGTGGCTCCTTGATTGGGAACATAGATATTAATAAGTGTTATGTCTTGTTGGTGTATGATTTCCTTTATCATTATGAAGTGTCCATTGGTGTCTTTCTTAACCTTTTTTATTTTGATATCCATTTTCTCTGATATTAGTACTGCTACACTTCTTTTCTCTGAAAGCCATTTGCTTGAAATATCATTTTCCACCCCTTCACTTTGAGTTTATATTTGTCTTTTGAGCTGAGATGTGTCTACTGGAGGAATTTTTTTTTTTTGATTCATTCTGCAACTCTGTACCTTTTATTGGTGAGTTCAGTCTATTTACATTTAGAGTGATTATTGAAATATGAGGTCTTCTTATAGCCATTTCATCTTTTGCTTTCTGGTAGCTCAATGTTTCCATTGCTTCCTTGTCCTTGTTTCTTCTTTCTTTCTTTCTTTCTTTTTTTTTTTTTTCTTTATTTTGGTTGGCTTTTGTGGGTTTTCCCTCTGGTCCTTCTTGCTTTATGTTATATACTTCAGTTCTGAATCTTTGGCATCTAGTTTCCTGTAATGTGTTCCTCATAGTGGAGAATATGTATGGAAAGGTCTTTATTTCTTCTTCATATCTAAAGGAGAGCTTTGCTGGATAAATTATTCTAGGCTGATAGTTACTTTCATTTAATAGTTTGAATATTTGACTCTACTCCTTTCTGCCTGGTAAGGTTTATGCTGAGAAGTCTAACAATAATCTAATAGGTTTTCCTTTCTAAAATTACTGTCTACTTTTCCTTAGCCGCCCTGAGAATTCTTTCTTTGTCATTGATTTTTGATAATTTTAATACAATGTGTCTTGGTGAAGGCTTTTTCGGTTGAGATAATTGAGTCTTATGTTGACTTCTTGAATTCCAAGCTCCGGTTCATTCCTTAGATTTGGGAAATTCTTGTCCACTATTTGTCTGAAAATGCTTTTTAATCCCTGCCTTTTCCTTGCCTTCAGTTATGCCATTATTCTTATATTTCCTCTCCCGATGGTATCAGCTAGTTCTTGTATTTTCTCTCTTATTATTTTTTATTCTTCTGTTCTTTCTTCTAACTTCTGATTTATTTCTATATTTTGTCTTCTGTATCACCAATCGTTTTCTCTATTTTGGATCAACTTTATTTCCCAAAATTGCATTTCATTTTTCGTATCTGTCAATGTGTTCTTCATCTCCAGAAGGTGTATTTGGTGGTTTTTTTTTTGAGGGTTTCAATCTCCTTGCTAAAGAACTCATTCTGTTCATCTAGTTGTTTTTTTCAGTTCCTGAAATTGGTTGTCATTGAGTTTTTTTAGAAGTACCTGAATTGTTTGTCATTTAAGTTGCATATTTCTATGTCTGTAACTTATTTTCTGGAGATGTTTCTCTTCTTTCTGAGTGTCTGTCATCTTGGTTGTTCATGGTGTTTAATGGACTATTTTCTACCTGGGCATTAATGGAAGTATATTCTACTTTTTTTCCCAGAAAAAAGATTCATTATATATAGGTTTCTTTTTTAGCCTGTTGCAAAGAAGGTATTTTTCTTTTGATTTCCAGTAGGTGGCATCTATGCCTCTTGGATTCTGATTATATGTATATATAAAGCCTTAAAATGCCTTCCCCCTCCCCCCTTATAGATGTTTAATCAGGCTCACTACACTCAATCTCAGTCCCTGTCTTGTTAGCGACAGTTTTGGTAGCATTTGCTCAAATTTCCCTGCAGTGTTCGGTCTTGGATGTTATGGGGGAGTGGCCAACTGGGTTGCAGGATTGGTGCTGTGGCTCAGCCTCACATTTTGCAAAATTGGCTGGTAATAATCAACTTATTTCTTTGCCATTCCTACTTCTCTGCTGTCCCCACTTCTCTACTTTCTGCCCTGATGCCTGAGCACTGCCACTGCCATGTGCAGCTCACAGTTCTCCCATCAGGGATGTTCGTGGAACTCACTGCACCTTCTCTCTTTCCCACCTCCTGCAGGGAACTCTGGTTGTGAGAAACAGCTTCTTTGTTTATACCAATCTACCACCCTACTCCAGAGTTCTGACCTCTGGTAGCTCTTATGCGCAGATCCTATGCTCAGATGTGCTGGTGTCTAGTTTGTGTGTTTTTTTTATTGAGTTTTAAATGGTCAAATTATTTTTGTTTCAAGGGGAGAATCTGGGAATGCCTCTCTCTTTGCCATGTTTCTCTAAGAGTCATTCTTGACTTGGTTTCTTTATTATGAAGTTTTCTAAATAAAATAAGACTGAAGATTTGGATTAATTTCTATATTCAGTTTTGCTTTAATTTTTCTTTTGCTTTAGTAGACTATAAAGTTGAAGAGAGAAAAGGTTTTCTATTGGCTTTATTCCCAAATCTAAACATGTTGAAGATGCTCAATAATATTTCTTGAAAAGTTTGCAGATTATAATATTAGTGACATTATTAAGTAGGAAAAGATAAAAAGAAAAAGTCTCTATATATCATGATATGGGAAAGTACACAATAGTTTGTCACCTTGGGTTATATATTCCTTTCCAACTCAGTTTCCTCATCTGTAAAATAGAGGTTAATAATACACCAACACCACAAGATTAATGTACCACTTAATTGATGTTCATATCCTCTCTTCTCTCTTTCCTATTTCTCCCAGTAGATTCTCACAAGGAGACAGAAAAGCAAGAATGATGGTACAACAAATAGAAAAGCAGCTTTCATGGTGTCATAAATAAAAGTAGAGTCAAAAGAAGAAAAAATGGTAGCAGTGGTTCACTGAAGCAAGCAAAGTCTGACTGAGTTGGGGCTGGAGGTGAATTTTAAAGGTACCCAGAAGAGTGTGAGTGTCAGAGAACATGTTCCAGATAGAAACCATTCCTTAAAAATAGTTATCGTAATAAGGCCCTTTATTCCTAAGCCTAACAGATTCATTATTCAATAGGAAGGGGACTAATGGTGTGGGGGAATTCACACATGCCTCAATGTATCCATGCACTTGTTTGGATTGAAAGTTACACAACAGCATGGTCAGTTGAAACTGTTACTGACACTGAGCCATAAAATGGTTGCTAACCTAATACTTTAACATAAGTAAAGATTAAGAACAGCATAAACTTATAGCCTAACATGGCTGCCACTAAAATCTAGAAAATGATTAAAGTTCCATTACTAATGTCAACCAGTATGACCATTACTGCTGGAAATTGGAATCTCTAGAATATGACAGACAGAAAGAAAGGAAGGAGTGAGAGAGAGCAAAAGAAAGGAACACATATACTTGAAAATCATAAAATATTAGTTGTTCCATATCTGTGATCAACCCAAGAATCATGTTTTCAGGGGCACATAGAATTAGATATTTCACTCTATTGCAATGCCTATTTCATATCAATTACAATTTAAATGTCCATTTCAAGATAAGAGGAGATTATTTATTCATTAGCTACTTTAGATATTTATTTATTAAAAGGTCTTTTAAAAATATTCCATTTTAACAAATTTTATTGAATAGTTGAATTATCAGAAGAATAAAATATTCTAGATCTTTTATTTAAGTCAGAAAATTTGTCAGTTTTGCCAAAGTAATATAACATAAACTCTATTATTAATAAACATCAATGTTGTTTTAGAAAACATCATATTCATTCTTATCAGTGTGTAGTTACTGGTTTATGCTTAAAATACATAAAACCTTGTTGTCACCTGTTATTATTTCATAAAACTCACTAAAGAGTGATACATTTGAATTACCCTTTATTTCTACTTACAGTCTAGGAAGTTAAATGTAAATACTATCAGCTTAGTCAGCATAGATTTTAATACATTTAGAATATTTATTTTCAGTTTTAAAGATCTCCAAAATACTTTGAGATATTTAGGTATGGAATATTTGTCCATAACTTGAACAGAAATCATATGTCAGCTCCATAAATTTGAAATACAGTTACTCTTTACATTTTTATTATGGTTCAATAGTTTTAAAAAATATATGTAGTTTTAGATTTTCATTAAATCTTTGCATAGTAAAAGTTTAATAATATGTTACATTAAATAGGTATACCTGGGATCATTTTTATTAGATTTAAAATTTTAGAACATTCTAGTTTAGAAAAGTTTACAGAATTATTGCAAAGATAATAAATATAGTTCCCTGTTATCCCCACACCCAGTTTCCTCTAGTATTAACATCTAGTATTAGAATGATACATTTAAATTTAATTGAAAATTAATTTTGATCATCTGGCCTGAGGTAGTGTTTGTCAGGTTTCTCCACTATAAAGTCACTCATTTTTCCCTCCTTTTCATACTATACTCTTTAGAAGAAAGCCGTTATGCACAACCCACACTTAAGGAATGGGAAGTTATGCTCCCACCGACTTTTAGGGCAGAGTATTTATGTAAGTTATTTAATTCTTTGTACAAGAGATTTATCTAGCTCTTCTGTTTTTAAATTTATCTATTATTTATTCATACCAGCCACTAAGACTCACGAATATTTATTTTATCTATTGAATTATAATTCAATATGACTTTACTTATTTTTCTATTCAAATTGTTTCAGTTTTAGCTATTGGAGATCTTTCATTTAGATTCTGTATCTGTTGACATATCCCTATCATTGTGGGATTTTTTTCCTTTTGAGCACTTTTGCTGACATTAAAAGATGCATCAGGTTCATCTTGTGTGTATCTGTCTATTCCAAGAATAAGTCATTTATTAAAAGACTCTGGTTTCATTTGTGAAAAATGACATTAGAAGCCAATATCTGGTGAATATTGTGAATATTGGTGAATAAAGGTGAATTTATCATTTACTGATTTATTGATTCCAGGACTTTCAGTTGACATAGCAAGGTATTAGATGTGTGTGAGCCAAACTGCATATATACACATATATTAAATATATTTATATGTTTAACCATTTGTACCTACATAAGCTAAACATGAGTTTGTATTTATGTCTCCACTCTGATCCATTACTCAATAGACCAGACTAGTGTCTTCTCTTTGCTAATCTAAACTTTCAAATACAAGAGTGAGAAAACTGGTTCTAACTACTAACCATTCATTTACTAAATTGTTAAATTCCAGCATACAGGTATAATAATTTCAAAAAATCATTAACCCATAATTCCTTTGGCCTGTAGTCTAACAGATGCACTCATTTCCAAGTTACTTAGTTTGCACAATATTCACATTGCCTTCAGTGAGGTGTTTTTCTGATATTTGTAATACATTTAAATTATTTGCTACATTCTGTATTCCATTCATTATATGATCCACAGTTTATTTATCCATTCACTATTGAAAGACATATGTTGTTTCAGTTTTTGGTTGATTATGAGTAAAGCTACTACAAAACATTTGTGTGCAGGTTATTCTGTGGACACACATATTTCAATCAAACCAGTTGAGTAATCCCTAGGAATGTGACTGCTTAAAATGTGTGGCAAGATGAGCATTGTAAGAAACAGCCAAGTTGTCTTCCATAATGGTTTTACCATTGTGCATGTCAATGGTAAACTTTGCATAACAATGATGAGAGTTTCTGTGCTCATGCTTATACCAGAAATGGCATTGCCAGGTTTTTCTCTTTATTTTGTTTTTGATCCTTTGCCATTTTAAATAAGTATGTAGTGTTTTTTCAGTGTTATTTTAATTGCAATTCAGATGATAATTGATGTTGAACATCTTTTCATTTGAGCTGAAACCAGAAAAACCTGGGTTCCAGAAAATTATTGTTTTTCGTGCTGGACTGAGTTCATGAGGTGTTTCACTAACAACACTTAGATATGATTTGATCATAAAAGATTTTACTGTCACAAATTGATAAGGCCATCTAGCTCATGCAAGTGCCATCTACCACCATCATGGGTTTTGTAAAATCTTCCTTAATATCTGATTAGTATGCATGATGTTGCTGAATATATAAAATTGGGAACAAACCATAATTCCTTTCTTTATTGTTTTCGATGAGTCAAGAATTGATCTAGTAGTTCACCTCCAAGAATTATGGGACTTCTAGGTATTAAGGAATGTATCTCTAAGAATTTTTACTTAGTTAAAAGAATTCACAAATGCACTCCCAGAAATGGATAAGTAATTTTTTTTTCATTTTTTTTCCAAATGTACATGCCAACAGGTATATGAAAAGGTGCTCAATATAACTACAATGAGATATTAGCTCACACCTGTCAGAATGACTATTATAAAAAAGACAACAAATAAGTGTTGGCAAGGATGTGGAGAAAAGGAAGCCCTATGCATCACTGGGTACACTGCAAATTGGTGCATACACTATGAAACAGTATGGAGTTTCTCAAAAAATTAAAATAAGAAAATTTGACATGATAACAAATTCTACTTCTGGGGTAATTTATCTAAGGAAATAAAAATCACTATCTCAAAAAGAGATATGCACCCTGTTCATCGCTGTATTATTTACATTAGCCAAGACATGGGAAACTACCTAATGGATAGATAAGTGGTAAACAAAATAAGCCATAAAATATTCAGCCATAAAAAAGAAGAAATATTGCATTTGTGACATCGTGAATGGGTTTGGGGGGGCAATGCTAAAGGAAATAAATCGAAGTAAGACAAATACTGTATGATCTCTTATCTGTAGAACTAAAAAATAAAACCTGAAGATACAGAGGATAGTTGGTAGTTGCAAGAAAACAGGGGGCGGGAGATGGGCAGAATGGGTGAAGGAGGTCAAAAGGTTACAAACTTCCAGTTATTAAGATAAAATAAATCCTCAGAATGTAATGTACAACATAGCCAATGATCATTAATTTACTATACTAATATATTTGAAAGATACTAAAAGAGATAGGTATTGAAAGTCTCACCATAAGAATGTAACTATGTAACTATGTTAATGTAACTATGTGTGAGGAAGGATGTTAACTAAACTTTCTGAGGTGATCATTTCACAATATATACATGTATCAAAATTATGGTTATACACCTGAAAACTAATACAATATAATATGTTAATTATATCTTAATTAAAAAAAAATAGAAAAAGCCTTGGGGAAGAGTTGAGACATGAGATGTTAGAATATCAGGTGGGAGGATATAGGAGGGAAGGGCATCCAAAGTGGATGATCAGCACCAGCAAGACATGTGGGTCAGAGAGTGGAGTGAGAAGAGATCAGCATAGATTCCAAGAAGCTGGCACATCAGGTGACAACTATTGCAGCTATCAATAGAGTGGAAGAGGAAAATTTAGAGATGTATAGAAAAATTCATATCCTAGCTAAGGAAGCTGGACTTTTCCCAAAGACTAGAAGAAAAAGGCAAATTATAAAAGCATGTGGTTCTTCTAATCATCCATTTTTCTTTTGAAAGTAAGAAACATCTAAACAAGAGCAATTAACAATAACCGTACAGTCCTTTCTTCACTGATTATCATAATTTTTGAGAGGGAAAAATTTATTTCTAACTATGTGATATAATAACCAATGATCAGTTAGAACCAAGTTCTAACTATGGTTACTTAATTTTTAAAAAATGTTTTCTTCTATTTTTGCAGTCGTTATTGATTAGCATATTAATATGTGTACAGGGATTGTACTATAGAACACAAAAGAGAAAATAGCTATATTTATGTTATGAATGAATTTTCTCCCTGAGATTTATCTATCAATAAGTGATAAAAGATGGTGAATTTTTACTGACATATAGGACTATGAATAAGCAAAATATAAAAATAAAATAAATAAAAACCGCAAAAGAAACATTACAATAACTCGAAATGTTTCTGCAGTTGCCAACATCAAACAATTCCGTTTACAAAATCCCTTTTACTTATGTGTTAAGCAGCAGCTTCAGGAAACAATTAGGGAAGTATGTTCCTCTGAGTTGGATAATTAAATGCCAGAAAACTCACCACTCAACATGTAATTCATTTAACATATTGTTGAAGGAGCCAGTGGTCCATACATAGGATGGATTGAATTCCTAACAATATCTGCATGAGCAATGGTCTTGGCCTTCACCATAAATAACATTGCATTCATAGTCAGAATGACAGCTAAATGATGGATGACGCTTGTTTCAAACGGGGCAGATTCATGACTCCAGCATAATAAATCAGAATGTTATTACCTCTGTCCACATATGCCTGGCCTGTTGCTCCCTATAAACTATATCAGGGGATACGAAGTAAATTCTTGTTGTCAGATCTAATGTGAAAGATTCTGGCTTTTACTTACTGGAAAGCAAAGTAGAATTTCCATTTCAATAATCTTGGATCAAAAACACTTCCTGATCGCTGTGGTCAATTTATTCTGTCATTTAATTAAACACAAAGTATTGCAAATAGTGTAAGTAAGCAAAGAAAGACTACCTCTTTAACCTTGAAAACCAGTCCTTAACACAAATATTTATTAAGTTGGTTAAGTTCTAGGACATGCATTATAGGAGGTTTTTCTCTAGAGTTTTTTCATGGTTTAAATAGGGATTAAAAGCGAACGGAAAGCAAAGTCAAAATTAAGAGTTATAAGAGAAATTGAAATGCTAGAGCAAATTTATACAAAAAAATAAAAAGCAGAATTCCCAGTATAGAAGTTCTCCCACACAAAGAAAAAAAAAAAAGATCTGGGAAAGGGAATAAGCAAAATAGCTCATATTATTTTAGTTTTTCTTTAAGTTTGAAAAGTTAACTATATAATTTCTGTCTTGGATGTTGGAAAGAAATATTAATTGATTTTTTACATTTAAAAATTTATTTTCCAGTATATTTTCAATATATGTAAAGATTAGCAGAGCTCAGAAAAAAGGAAAAGAGAACTACAATAATAATGTGGTCTGTTGATGGCTACCCATCACACTCAGGTGTATCCAAAATTAATACTTAGTCGTGATACTGTCACCCACACACTGTCAGAATTTAAGATACCCTAGTTCTGCAAAATTCCACTGGGAGAAGTACAACTAAGCTAATATTGTAACAGTGTAAAAGTACATTTCAATAACATCTTCCTTGTTCACATCTCCCCTCTTTATTCTGGCCGTGACTACCTTGGAAAATATGTTGTTATGGTTATTGGTATCAATTCCTCAGTAAGTCAGTCCCAAAGACAGGGCAGAGAGTGATATCTCCAGGCGCCAGCTGCCTAGGAGAAAATAGCTCCCAAGGCTCCCAAGAAGAACAATAAAACAATATTGCCACCGGAGTATAGATAACAAAACTAACCGCCAACAACTGCTTCTGTAATCTGCTTGCTTGCATAATCAAGGCCACCAGGATGTGGGTTTAGGCATTACAATCTGTCTCTTCTGGAAGCTAGAGGCTGATTTTCTAGTGGGGAGAATCAGTCGACAGCTGGCTAATAAAGACTCATAATTAATCTCAATTGGCTCTGTGAGTCTTAGATTTGAATGCACCACAACATTTCCAAACATTTGTAGGTGCCTACTATTCAGGTACACTAAATGAATAGCTCCACACTGCCCTGCACTTTTCATTCTCTCAGAGTTTTGAAAAAAAAAAAATGATGATATGCAGCTCTTTCCTGATGAAATGTATTTATTGAGAAAATGTGCATAAACTCTATGGGGAGGTAGACAACACACTTTCGAGGAGAGGAACAGATTAGAATACATGGCATAATGACTGCTCTTTGAAGCACAGAGCACAGTGTTACAGTGAGACTCTGTATTTTAAAGCACTAAAATTATAATTTTTTTAGGTTAATTTACAATGGTGTCACCAGGAAGAAATCATTCAGGAGGCATTATACAATTGTTACATATTTAAAAATAAAGACGAGGGTTTTAGCATCCTGCAAGTTGCTCTATAGAGCACATGTTTTGTAAAAATGCTATAAAGAGAGAGAGGGGGGGGGGGAGAGAGAGAGAGATTGAGAGAGAGAGAATTTCTAATGATATTTTTCCAATGAATTAAAATTACTCAATATGTAGAGTCAATAGTGCTTATAAAAAATGATGTCTACATAAGCATAAAAACTGCAAAACTGTAAATTGATTTTTGCTTCAATCAGTAAACTCAGAGCATTTTAAAGCTTTTTAAAAACATTCAATAGCTGATATTTGTGGAAGATTTTACAACTAATAACATAAAGGAATTATACATACTTTTTCTTAAGATGTTCAGCAAAGCACTTTATCTACCAGGGCTTAATTGTTTTTATTAAATCTTTAGTGACTGAAGCACCAACGCATTTCAAAGTATTCTAAGGTATTCATAGTTGTGTATTCAACTGCAAATACCATGATGTCAGTATAAGTGTTATACGTGAAAGGCAAAATATTGTTTTGCATGTATGGGAAATTTCAAGATGAAGGGATAAATGTGATATAAAGGAGACACCATTACATAATGTTGTTTTTAAATTAACTATTTGTATGTAATTCATGTATGTGTGCTAATGGACAGTAATCTCAAGATTAAGGAAACCCTTCAATATTTTGAGTAACTGGAGAAAATATTCTGTTTTGGTTTTTTTCAGGTGAAATAGCTGCTTTCTAGCTAATTATTCACATTAGCTCATCAGACGATAAATGAATATACTAATACAATTTTCATTTAATCATTTCATTTGCTGTTAGGCAATAATTTTTAGTAAATATTTAAAAAATGTTTTTAAAAATATTTATTTTAGAAAAAATAAAACAATATATGAATATTAAAATACAAAAAATTTAATGTTGATTGCATTTTTTAAAAATATAACTGTCAGGGCTCTAATTATATCTATTCCATTCCATGATTTAGAAAAGGAGGGATCAACCTCTACAGTTAGTCTTCCTAAGAAATAGCACAATAGTTCTAATTTTGTGTTATGCTTCAAGTCAGAGGTACCACTTACTTATTGGACACAGAACTGGTGCCTACATATAACTATCATGAGGGCCTCATTTATTCAAAAGAAAAGTTTTTAATCTGATATTTTGTAGTATACATGGCCCCAAAAGAATACATGTGATAATTGACTTTTCATGCTAGTGATTCTGGAATTATGAAAATACAGCTAAACAAAGACATAATGAGAAATAACAGTAAACTCCTATCTTTGATCCAAGTAAAATATGTTGGTTTCTTTCAATCTAAACTTTTCTGAAATAAATTTTCAAAGAAGCCAAATTTCAATATCACTATACGTATAATGTTCGAAAACATGTTATCAATACACTGAAATACCAAAAATGCATTATCTTTTAAATGAGATAGTTATACAATCTCTGTTTTTAGAAGTATAAACTTTATCACATTTAAAAAAATACTAGTCTAACAGCTGTTAAACAGTAAAGGCAACTTTATTCAGGACTATTGAGAATAGGTGTTAAAATTATCAAAATAGGGAAAAGAGATTGAGCTCAACTTCGAAACCAACAAGAACTTAGTGAGAATTTATAGCCAAGTAGCAAGCGGTGGGGGTGCAGTAGGGATGGGGTGGGGGTATCTATTGATAGAAAATGATAAGAGTGAATATCAAGGATAGAGAAAGAAATGCTTGTTAAACTGACCTAACAGGATTCTTGCTGGAATCAGGCCAGAGTGATCAGATATTGCTTGGGGGTATTTTGGGGTATGGGATTTGATCAGATAGCAAGATGGGAAGATTTTTTCTTAAACTAACTTAGTAGGATCTTTTCTATAACTGAACTCTACAAAGATAAACATGGAAGCCCAAGGTTGAGGCCTAGAGCCTGACTAAAGTTTTCTTTAAGGAGAGTCCTGTCACATTTCACGGAAATAAAAAGGTGGTATCCTGTATTCCCAGTGCTTGTAACAGTAACTAGAAAATGATAAAATTCACTAGACCTTTGTTGTCTAGATATATGTATAAAATATTTATGTAAAGTTCGTGCATTTTTATTTCTATTTAGTATTTTAAAGTAAATTTTGTGACATTATTTCATATGACATTTATAATAATATAAAAATATTGAAACTTTTATGTTGTTACCAATGTTCAAAGAAAATACATATGAGATAGAGCTTCTCAGTTTGAAAACCAAAGCTCCATTCTTTCAAACCTCTTCTTTTATGGATCTAACATTCTAGAGGAGAAAAGAAGGTAAATATATAAGAAGAAATTGAATAGATAAATATAATAAGTATAAACAGTTTTTAATGTATCAGAATAAGTAAAATAGAGGGAGTCTGATTAAAGGGAGGGGTGCTTGGGACCTCTTGAAAAAGTCAGCCATGCACTTCCTGAGGCAACTGCTCCTTGCAATGAGGGAGTGTGTGCAAAAAATCTTCTCCAAAGGAGAGTGATCATTTTGAAAGACAGACTTACCTATGTGGCTCCATCATAATTAACAAGGTGGAAAGTGCTTCAAGGTCAAGTCAGAGAGGTAGCACATTTTAGAGGGCTTATGAACCATAGTAAAGAGTTTCAATGTATAGAATTAAAAGAGCAGAGAAATTAACTTAATCTCATAGTGACAGAAATGTTTATGAGCTCTGTGAGTGAAGATGCTCCCATAAAGAAAAATTAAAAAAAAAATGTTGTAGGCAGAGAAAATTTAAAACTAGATAAAAGTGACAGCCAGCAAAAGAGAGAATTTAAGAAGAAAATAGCTTGTCCAGTGCATTATATGTACTACTGAGAAGCCAAATAAAATAAACACTGGTCTAGGAAATGTAAAAACATAGGAGATACTTGAGCCTATTGTATTAGTTTGCCATAACAAAATACTATAGGCTAGGTGGATTAACAATGGGTATTTATTTTTTTCATAATTCTGGAGGCTAGAAATCCAAGATTGAGGTATTGACAAGTTTACTTTCTCCTAAGGCTTTTCTCATTGGCTTGCAGATGGTCACCTTCTTACTATGTCTTCACATGACCTTTTCTCTGTTTGCATACATCCCAATGTCTCTCTGTGTGTCTTAATCTTATTTTCCTAAAAGGTCACAAGTCAGACTGGGTTACAGCACACCTTAATGCCCTCATTTTAACTTAATTAGCTTTATAAAGGCCCTATCTCTGACCGTACTAACATCCTAAGGTACTGGGGATTTAGACCTTCACACAGAAATTTTGGAGAAACACAATTTAGTTTATAACACCTATATAATCAATTCTCATTATTTACAGATTTCATATTCATTAATTCACCTAATTGAAAAACTTATGTGTAACCCCAAATCTAATATTCACTGTGTTCTCATGGTCATTTGTGTATATGTACAGAGGAAAGGAAAACTTGACTTTCCCAATGCTCATGCTCTCAGCTGAATTCCAACAAGGCTACACTCTGCCTTCTTGTTTCAGTTCTCATAATATAAGCAAATGTTCTTTAACTGGTTTATCTAGTGCTACTGTTTTCATACCTTTTGTTGGTAATTTCACTGTTTAAAATGGCTCCCAAGTGAAGGGGTGAACATGCCATCTAGTGTTCCTAAGCACAGGCTGTAATGGGTCTTTCAGAGAAAATATGAATATTAGAAAAGCTTTGTGCAGTCCTGAGTCCACGGTACTGTTGGCCATTATTTTAATGTTAATGAATCGACAACATATATTATATTAGATGTCTTTAAACAGAAATACACATACAAACCCAATTATGTATTAATCAGTTAACATAATGTTATGGCTAGAGAATCACAGGCACCTAACTCTATTTCCCTAGGAGTTATGGTTTAGTATTCACTAAATCAGTATTTGTGGTACTTCATAGAATATAACTATTGTATATACTAAGGAATAAGTGTTGTGAGAACAGGATTTCTGAACTCTCAGTACTCGAAAGAATCACTAATAGAACAAGGTCTTCAAAGGGGTAAAACAAGACAGATCTAGAGTGCAAGTGGAAGATTTAGACATGGTCAAGAGGCTGATTACCAGGTACACTGAGACAGAGGGCTGCCACCATAACAGGTACAAATGGGAGCAAGTTTGTAGGCAGTGCTGCATCGTGACTTTTATAGGTTCTGGACGTTTTGTCCTTATAAGCTTCATAAAGATGTTAAAAATTATATTTGATATAAAAGTGAACATACTAATATCATATGCTAAAACATGTTCTTCAACCCAATAGTCCTCTCTTTTTATTAAAAAATAAAATAAAACATTTTAGTAGGCTCCTAAAAGTATTGTGGGGTTCTGGGAACCATGCCTCATAGTTAAGCTGACCCTTTTTGTAGATACCAAGACAACTGAGAAAATTCTTGCTCAGTGTTTTCAGTTTTCTTAGTGAAGTAGTAGGCAATATCTACAGCAGAAAAATGAGATGAGTTATAGACAGAAAAAGGGATTCATTTGAATTATAATTTAGAAATGCAAGAAGGAGCTTTTCACGATCCAAATGAGGTTCTTCAACTTCCATGATTACTTGATTTTTCTTGAATAGTGCTTAGTGGCCTTGGGTTAGAAAAGGAAAGGAGAATGATACATTATCCAGGTTAAGATTTTGCAAGATATATTAAACATAAAAATTTAAAATATCAAATCAATGGAGAGAAAGTGAATGCATAATGTACTCCAGGAGCTCGGTTAGCAAGGAGAGAGAAATGGCAGAATGAGTTTAACAGTTTAGAATAAAGCTGGGAATTGTATTTAATTTTTCTGTTTTGTGTTTCATAGAAGGTTTTGGAGAAATTAAATAGTAGAGTTTTGAGAATAAGAAAATAAATGGTGTCAGAAGTTAACCATAGTGAGTGTTAAAGTATATCAATAGTGGAGAAATTCCAGATTATAGTAAATCCAAAGAGAGTGAGTTGTTACAATGGAATGGTAGTAAAGATTTTTCGTATGAAGGACCTCAGTGGTTGGTTATAGAAATGAGGTTGGATAGAAATTGTCCTGAGAAATATAACAGGGCTGGAAAGAACATCCTTGCACCAGAGGCCAAAACAATTGATGCATGAAAGTATGAAAGACCAAAAAGTAGGGAAATAGCAAGAAAGAAACCCTGTTCTGCCAAACAGGGGGAAAAACCAACCAAACAAACAAAAACAAAAAACAACAAAAAAAACTTGAACTATTTTTTATTTGTTTTTTTTTTTTTTGTATTTTTTTTCCTAAGCTTACTCATAAATAACTGAGTAGTAGTACATATAAGCAAAAAAAGTGACAGCTCTGTGTCTTATTCTTGGTCTTGTATTGCTTGGAAAGTAGGATAAGTAACTTATAGTGGAGAGGACTGGAGGAAATAACGTGTTCCCTTGGATTAGCCAGGTTTCTGCCAAGACTAGGAAAGAGACAAAGGATTTAACAAAAAGAGTCTAGAGCAATTTGATTGCAATGTGAAAGGTATGCAGGTGAAAGTCTTAGTCTGAAAGTAAGCAAAGGAAGAATAAGTTTGGGGAAGAATAAAACAACAAAGTTAGAGTCATAATTTAGAATTATAATACTTTAACTTAATTTAAAATTAGCTTATATGGTATTAAATTATTCTGACAAATAGCAGAAAATAACACCTTCATGGCAGGACACAGTGATAACACTGTTGTAATTCCCCAAAGCAGCAGATGTCAAGTATTACTTCTCAATAAGACTTTTTAAGAGCATGTGGCTCTGCAAATGTTGGTCTCGATTTTAAAAACAATTTTTGTAGGTAATTATTTTTATAAAACTTATTTTTCTGGCTCTAGGTCATGAGGCCTGATAGTACAAGGTATATGTATGTTAAACTGAAAAAAGAGAACAAAGTGGATGTAAATTTTTATCTGTTCAGTGATTTGCTCAACTACACATCCTCACCCATCTTCCTTCTGCGTTAATGTTTAAGTTTCTGTAAGAAATATGATGAGGAGGCAGAGCATTGCCTTGAAGGCCTCTTCAGTTTCAATTCCCATTAATAAAATTTTTCTATTCAAATATGGGCAGGATATGGCTAATACTTAATAAATTCCAAAGATGTGTCCAGAATTTGGATGTAATATTTAAAAATGAGGTACTGATGCCTCAGAATGTACGTATGTAAGTGTGTGTGTGTGTGCGTGTGTGTATTTCCAAGGGTGGGTGTACAGGTTTGGAGGAAGAACATTGAAGGATAAGATATGCTACAAAATAGAAAAAAATAGTATATGCAAATAATTGGAACATAACAGGTTTTTCTTAAGCTTATAGACACTTGAGATTACTATTGTTTACTCTTCAGAGGTTGCTGCCGGACATAAAATGCTGTTGCAGCTCATACATGTGATGGTTCACCTACCAGCTCATCTAGTTGACACTGGACAGCATTATTTGGACCCACAGCTCCTTTAGCCTCAACTCTACCTCCTGCTTGGGCTTTTCTAACACTTGGGACAAGTACGTGCCTAATTTCTCTAGGACATATTCATCTAATGATGTGCTACTAAACTGGCTCTACAGGGTGAAAAAATAAATACTCATTTGTACCACTTGCCAGTTTCCATAATGTAAACTCTTCCATTACTGCCAGTTTCAGCAATTAACAGTTTAACAAACATATGACAAAATTCTGAATATTGAGCAATTTGCGCTTTTGAGCCACTATGATCCAGCTCCAGCCTATCACTGTCCTATTGTCTTTCAGCACTCAAAGAAACAATTCTAATTGCTTTATAGAAAATTCTGGGTAGTAGAAGGGAGTGAGTCTTCTGTATATTAAGGGATAATAAGATTTAATTCGTAAGTGATATTCTAAATTATTGTTGAATCTATAATAAAGAAAACCATTCTAAAATAATGCAATATATGCATTCAAAACCCATGTCTTTCACTACTCTGAAAGGGTTATTGAATGAGTCATTTACCAAAATGTAAGCCTTTCTCCAAGGTAATAAAATGTAAAGGAGACACAATTAAACTGTTATATTTTACACATATGCAAAAATGTATTTTAACATCTCTACTATCCCTTTTTTTTTTTTTTGGAATTTTAATGCTTTATCTGATGCATACTAGTTTGCTGCTATTTAAATGTTTCTTTGGTTTTTGTTACGTTCCCCGCCCCCATCAAATTATGAGTTTTTTTAAGGATAGAATCCAGGTGTCAGTTTTTATCCCTTTTATTAGGATCCTCCAGAGAAACAGATCTTATAAGAGTTAGATGAGAGAGAGAGTGGGAGAGAGAGAATCATGAGGAATTGGCTCACATAATTATGCATAATTATGGAGAAGTCCCATGATCTACCCTTTGCAAGCTGGAGACCCAGAAAAAAGAGTGGTGCAATTTAGTCCAACTCTAAAGGTCTAAGAAGCAAGGAATATAATGGTATAATTTCCATTATGAGGACAGGAAAAGATATGATGAGATGTCTCAGCTCAAGCAGTGAGGTAAATAAAAAAAAGATAAATTCCTCTTTCCTCTGCCTTTTGTTCAACTCAAGCCTTCAATGAATTGCATGTGCCCAATCACTATAGTGAGGACAATTTATTGAGTCCACTAATTCAAATTCTAATTTCATCTAAAACATGTCTTCATAGACATGTCTGGAAATAGTTAATCTAGGGACCTCACTGTCAGTTGGTTGACACAAAATTAACCATCACAAGTTCACCCCTTGTCAATTTAGCACTGGTACTTTTCTCCTTCAACCATATTTAATCTCTAAATAATGATAACAGCAAAGTCATAATTATTCCCAACGTAATATAACTATCCTATGTACAAATGAAAATGTAAAAGATGTAAAGTTCTTGAGTGATGTTTATTTTTCTCTTTAATCTTCCATAACATAAATGCTATGACATATATTTAACAATAGTTAATTTTATATTGGGGTAGTTTGATTTCCCATTGGTAGTCAGGACCAATTATTCCTGCCAACAGAGTAACTGCCTTCTTTGTCTATAGTTTCAGAGGCAAGAGGTTCAAAGTGGCCAAGGGACAGTCTTAACTTTCATTTCAGATAGAATTGTTGTATCTCTGATGGAAGCATTCTTTCCTAGAACTAAGATGTCTTGGCCCCAGAGCATAAAGTCTTGGGAACAGAAAGTGAAATTTTGCTAATGGGTCATTACGGTGACAGTGAGTGGTTCACTTCCATTTCCATTTCTTGATTTCTGAACCCATGAATTCTGAATATTAAAGAAACTGCACCATATATTGGATGCTGATTCAGAGATTATACAGTCTTCTGGAGAATCTTGCCCCAATACTGCATGTTATTGGTAAGTTTTGGTTCAAGTTTCAGCCAACTAAACAAATAAACTTAGTGCCTGTAATTCAGGAGCTCCAGTTCAGGAACCTGCACTTGGGATATTCTAGAAAAACTACCAGAGGGGACCAGAGAGGTGTGACATGCCACTGATTACATATGGGGCAGGGAAGCTTCAGCAGTGGCTGGTTGGAGCTGTAAGAAAAGGCACCTGGCCAAAGGCAAGCAATGTTTTATGCACTCAAGCAGAGAGAGGTAATCTCATTGGAGGAGCAGCCACCTTCTCAGGAGGATGGGAGCAAAGTATGCTGCTTGGTTATAGGAGCAGATAACATCATGGGAGCAGCAGAAAACTTCCTTGGGAACATGCACTGCTGAAAGCTCTTTGTGTACTGCCTTCCTTGGCTGCTGGCTGGGTAGCCAGCAGTCTTCTGAGTATATGGAGAAGCTATGTTCTGAATTAACATCACAGAGCCTTAACTTCCTGAGCTGCAACAGTAAATTAAGAATGCCTGCTGAGTGAGCCCATGCTGACTAATCCAAACTGATCCAGTCTTGTGTTCCTTCCACCATAATTTCATACCCTTAGTATTTATTCCCAAACATGTTGCTGGATTTCTTTCTGTATAAATTTTAAAATTCTGGTAGTTATTTTGGAATATAACATATCGCTTCATCAGTTGCATATTGTATCTCACCCTAATGGTCTAATGGTACTCGAGTCTAGTTATAGGTGTAAAATAAAGAGAGATAGTGGCATGGGTATGTCCTGAGGAAGGAAAGCATTGTCTTGAATAAAGTTAACTCAAGGGGAGCCATTACATTTTCCTCAAGCAATGCAGGGTTGATCCCCTCAAACTAATGTAGAAAGGCCCATATCATTATAAGTGGAGAGGGTGATATTACTGGAGGTAGGGATGCTACTGCAACTTCCACTGGGCTTGAGGAGAACTCTTCTACTGGTAAAGAAGCTTGAGCTGGGAATTCAAATCTCTGAGCTCATCCTTTTCTTTTACCACTACATCCAGCTGCATTAGAAGTAAACAAACAACATCGTTAAATTCATTAATTTTCCAAAAATATTCAAAAGTATCATATACCGAGTCACCTAGCTCAGGGGTCCCCAACACCAGGGCTGCAGAATGGTAACATTCTGTGGCTTGTTAGGAACTGGGCCAAACAGCAGGAGGTGAGTGATGGGCAGGCCAGCACACCAAGCTTCATTTGTATTTGCAGCCATTTCCCAGAGCTAGAATCATTGCCTCATCTCTACCTCATATCATTAGGCATTAGATTCTTATAGGAGCACCAGTCCTTGGAGACAAAAAGTTTGAGTACCACTGACCTAGCTCCTTTCTTCTTGTAAGTGGTTAATTAAGATTGCTCAATGCGGATATTTTACATATGTCTATAATCACCATGGTCTATCAGTGCTTTCTTTACTACTGGAAATAGAATCATTAATATTTTTAAATCTAATCAGATTATACAGTCAGTTTTAGATATCCCAAAACCAATTCAGAAAATGCATCCTTAAAATTCTGTTCCTCTGGAATTACTCTAAGGCCAAACTTGTTTTAGTCAGGGTTCTCCAGAGAAACAGAACCAATAGGATATAGGTATGCATACTTAGATAGATAGATAGATAGTAGATAGAAAGATGATAGATAGATAGATAGATAGATAGATAGATAGATAGATAGATAGATATTATGAGGAATTGGCTCATGAAATTATGGAGGCTAAGAAGTCCCCTGACCTGCCATCTGCAAACTGGAGACACAGGAAAACCAGTGATATAATTCAGTGCAAATGTTAAGGCCTAATGACCAAAGGGTGCAATAGTATAAATCCAAGAGAAGATGATTTAAGATTTCTCAAGTCAAATAATGAGGCAGGGAAAAAAAGAAGCAAATTTCTCTCTCCTTAGCCTTTTCTCAATTCAGGCCCTCTATGAACTGAATGATAATGCCCACATTGAGGAGGACAATCTACTTCATTGAGGCCACTGATTTAAATGCTAATTTCATTCTGGAAACATCCTCACAGACAAGGTCAGAAATAATGCTTATTCTGGACACTCAGTGGCCAGTCAAGTTGACACATAAAATTGATCATCATATCTTCATTCCCCATGAAGCCTAGCAAAATGCCTTGCCCTCAGAAAATGTGTACCAAATGAAAAGCAGATGTTTAATTCTCTAAAGTTTTAAAGGCCCCAGTCAAATAAATTAACCTATTTTCCTAATGGTGATTATCAGGTAAAAACATGATGAACACACAATGAGTTTTTTATTGTTTTTTTTTTGGGGGGGAGGGTAAATTGTATAGAATGTGATTTTTTTGTTTTGATTAGGTATACAATGTTATATTAGTTTCAAGTGTGCAATATAGTGACTCTACATTTATATGCCTTAAAATATGATCACCTCACTAAGTCTAGTGATCACATCACTATGTAAATTTATCAAAA
The DNA here is from genome assembly GCA_003508835.1 of Eonycteris spelaea. Classification (NCBI taxonomy): domain Eukaryota; kingdom Metazoa; phylum Chordata; class Mammalia; order Chiroptera; family Pteropodidae; genus Eonycteris; species Eonycteris spelaea. The sequence goes on along the minus strand of PUFA01000306.1, from coordinate 1,065,736 downwards.
TATTATTGACTGTATTCCCCTTTATCTTTTTACTCATTTCACTCCCCTCACCTCTGGCAACCATCAATTTGATCTCTGTTTCTATGAGTCTGTTTTTGTTCTGTTTTGTTTGTTCATATGTCTTGTTTCTTTAGACCCCACATATAAGTGGAAACATATGCTATTTGTATATCTCTATCTCTTACTTATTTCACTTAGCATAATATCTTCTAGATCCGTCCAAGTTGCTGCAAATGGCAGGACTTTATTCTTTTTTATTTTTAAGTGATATTCCATTGCATGTGTGAGTGTGTATATATATATAATCTCACTTCTTTATTCATTCATCTATCAATGGACATCTAGGTTGATTCTATATCTTAACTATTGTAAATAATGCTGCAATAAGCATAGGGACACATATATCTTTTCAAATTAGTGTTTTTGTTTTCTTTGGATAAATATCCAGAAGTGAAATTGTTAGTTATATGGCAGCTTTGTTTTTAATTTTTTGAGGAGATGCACTAATTTACGATCTCACCAATGATGTATGAAGATTCTCTTTTCTCCACATTCTTTCCAACACTTGTTATTTGTTGACTTTTTGGCAGTAGACATTCTAATTGGTGTGAAGTGGTATCTCATTGTGGTTTTGATTTACATTTACCTCATGATTAGTGATATTGAGCATCTTTTCATATGTCTATGGGCCATCTGTATGCTTTCTCTGAAGAAATATTCTTGTTCACTACTTATTTTTTAAATCAGATTGTCTTTTTTTTTTAATTGTCGTTATTGAGCTTTATGAGTTCCTCATATATTTTGGATATCAACCCCTTGTTGGATATATCATTTGCAAATAAATCCTCCCATTCAGTTGGTTGTCTTTTCATTTTGTTGATGATTTCTGTCACAGTGCAGAATATTTTTAGCTTGATTAACTCCCATTTAGTTTTGCTTTTGTCTCCCTTGCTCAAGCAGCTGTATCCAAATAGATATTACTAAGACTGATGTCAAATAGTTTACTGCCTATGTTATTTTTTTTTAAGAGTTTTATGGTTTCAGGGCTTGCATTCAAGTCTTTAACCTATTTTGAGTTTATTTTTGCATATGGTGTAAGAGAGTTATCAGTTTCTTTTTTCTTTCTTTCTTTATTGCGCGCTCGTGTGTGTGTGTGTGTGTGTGTGTGTGTGTGTGTGTGTCTACCCAGTTTTCCCAGTGCCACTTGTTGAAGACAGTGTCATTTCTCCATTGTATATTCTTGCTTCCTTGGTTCTAGATTAACTGAGAATATAAGGGAGGGTTAAGTCCTGGGGTTTCTATTCTATTCCATTGGTTTATGTGTCTGCTTTTGTGTCAATACGTTTCTGTTTTGATTATTATAGCTTTATAGCATAATTTGAAATCAGGAAGTGTGATACTTCCAACTTAGTTTCCTTACTCAATATTGCTTTGGCTATTTATAGTCTTTTGTAATTCCACATAAATTTTAGGATTAATTGTTTTAGTTCTGAGAAAATGCCATTGGTATTTTCACAGGAATTGTATTGAATCTGTAGATTCCTTTGAGTAGTATGATTATTTTAGCCCTACTAATCCTTCCAGTTCATGAGCATGGTATATCCTTCAATTAATTTGTGTCCTCTTCAATTTCTTTCTTCAGTGTCTTATAATTTTCTGAGTACATGTCTTTTACCTCCTTGGTTAAATTTATTCCTAAGTATTTTATGACTTTTGATGCAACTGTAAATTGGATTATTTTCTTAATTTCTCCTTTTGTTTTTAGTGTATAAAAACATGATAGATTTCTATTTATTAATTTTGTATTCTGCTACTTTATCAATATTATATATTAATTCTATTAATTGTTGGTGGATTCTTTAGGGTTTTCTGTAATATCATATATATAATATATGTGTGTATGTATACACACACGCACACACATATATACATATATATATATAATAGTATATACTATATACTATGCAACTCCACCTCCAGTGGTATCATCCTCTCCATTCACAATGATATGGGCCTTTCTACCTAAGTCTGAGAAGGTCAACCTTGTATTGCTTGAGGGAACTGTAGTTTTCCCTGGAGCTTATTAACTCACAAGTGAAATAATATAAACATATCAATAAGAGCAAATGTAATGGGTACCACAAGTGAAGTGCAAAATATTGTTAGGAATCACAAAACAGAAAAGCATTACTTTGGATTCAAGATTCCCAGGGAATCCACAGGAGGGCACCTTCTGAGCTGCGTTTAAAAGCCAGAGAGCGCAAGGAGTAGTTCAGGTAGAATGAGTTGGAAGGTATCACCTTCCCGCACTCTTGGCAGATTTCACTGGTAAAGCAAATTTTATCACTCAAGAATTTCCTAAATCTTACCGTCTACCGTCTAACCACACACATTATTTGTTACTATACCTCTTTTTTTCTAAGATTGGCTTTCATTAGTTTATTCTAATAGTAAAACTAAGACATAATGTCTATATTAAAGGGGCAGGAAGTATAGGGATGGATTTGAGACATCTGGCAGAAACTGAATCACAAGTAATGAGGGCAGGGCATAAGAAAGGAAATGAGGTTGTTGGTTAGCACTTTGATAAAAAGAGGAGAAGCAAATTTGTAGGGCAAAAGATGATAGGCTTAGTTTGCACAAATGGAATCTATTCATATGGCTCATTTCAGTGATTACTGATATTTACTGTTTTGACTCTTCCTTTGTTTTTCAATAATCCAAACACCACTTAGTTAATATTGAGTCTGCATTCAATAAACCTCTAAGGAATCATTCCATTTAAAAATATGTTCTTCAATCAGAAGAGTTTTATTCATGTTACACCAAAAAGTTGACCAGAAAATAAATAAGAAAATTAAAAACATTGTTTATTACATTCAAATCCCTATTATGTTTTTAAAAATATTTTCTCCATTTTTTTGTAAAAGAAAAAGAACACACGATTACAATAGAATCATTATTTTAAATTTAACAAAATTCTAGACACATTGACTAAAATATAGATAATTTTTTTCCCCAAATGAAAAACAGTTCTGAACAACAATGCTAGTTCAATTGGAAGTGTGTGAGGCACTCTTCTACATGGCATTTAATGCTCCTTAAAGCCTGCAAATTATTTTTTAATCAACTAAAACTTCATCTTTAAGGAAGGTTTTAAGAATGCTATAAAAATGCAATAGTTTTCTATTAGAAGCTGCCTCCTAGTTCACTTAAGTGTTTAAGTAAACAAAAGACTTTTCAAAAGACAATTTTAACTCAATGCCCTAGTGGTGCAGAATCAAATTTAATCAGACAAAGCTGCTGTAGATTCAAAGAAGACAAGGTTTCCACTTGGACAACTTTGTATTTTCCAGCTAAGAAAAATGTGACTAGAGATCAACTGTATTAAAAGAGAGGTGGGTGGAGTGACTGCGTTTGGCAAGTATAAACTAATATGTAAAAATCCTGTATTGAAATTAATTCTGAAATAGAACTTTGAGTCTTTATGCTTACTACCTCTACATTTTAAAACTTTTACTGATTGAAAATCATAAAAAGTGGTATCATTTATAGAACTGAGAACCATTCTATGAGAACCAGTTCATAGTTTTTGAAACTGATTTTAATTGATGACTGGACAACTAGAATGTCCAGATTCTCCTATACTTTTCTCTTTTCCTGGATTTTCCCCCAAGCATCCAATGTACAAGTATTTCCCAAAATTTAGATCCTGACTCTCTATTCTAAGCTTATTCCTTTTTAGATTATCCATTTTAGAAACTCGTTTATATTTTCAACTTCTTAGCTCCTTCCATTTAACATGTAAATCTATATCTACAGCTCATTTTTACTTTCTGCTAGTCACTCATTAATCTCCTTGCTCTCTAGATAGCTCACCTTTACTCTAAACTTAACATGCCTTAGTACTGTGATTTAATACCATTTCTTGGCAGAGTGAAGACTTACCACATCATATACTAAAAGGAAAACTATTTGGTCACTGTTCTTTGCTAATTATTCTCATTGCTTGAAATAGCATAATCACTTACATGAACTCCCAAATTGAATATTTTACCCTGTATATTGCTGCCAAATTATCTTCTTAAAATACTGGTTTCACCTTAGCAACACTCAGATATTTTAAATATCTCTTTAATAGCTACTCCATAAAATTCAACTGTCAGCAGCCATAGCTTAATACTTTCTTTAAGAGCACATCATACAATGTTTCTAATGTCCAACACCCTACTTCCAACTAAGAATGTGAACACCTGCTCTTTTCATATAAAATTTACCACTTTTTTTCAGAAAACCCTGCTTCCTCCATATCTTTTTTAACATTGCCAGTTCTCTCCATTCTTTTGCAGTCAAGTCAGCTATTTTTCTACTACTTATATATATGAACACACATTGTAATTTAGTTTTTATATACCTCTTTTGTGTTTTAAATTCTAGTGCACATTTCCTATGCGCAGAAAATGTGAGGGAAAAAAACCTTTGTATTTCACAATGTAACCAGCTAAATACATAGAGTGGGTATGTCACAGATATCTGCTCAATAAATTTACTGGAAATTAACAAATATTTATGAAATATCTATTAAAACTTAGTTACTGTGTATACAAAGAAAAACAATACTAAGTCTCTACCTTTAAAGTATTATAATCTACAGAGAAAAAGTAATGGAGAAAAAAAGTGAAAAAAATTACTTATAATTCTATAGATTTTTAGTTATCTGAAATCTACTTGAGGTATGCTGCTTTCTCTGTATTAGAAAGGTATAATGATTAGTAATTTAAATTGACTATCTGTAGTAGATAGCGCCATTGGTCCAAACTCATTCACCTAATACACACTATTTTATTACATTTTTAAAATTTATTTATTTAAATTAGTGTCAAGTATGCAGTACATTGGTTAGACATCTAGATAGTTCATAAAACTATCCCCCAGTTGCTCCCTTTCTCCCCTGGCTCTCCACCTGGCCAACACATTAATGCTAACTACATTCCCTATGCCATGCAAGCACCTGTGACTTCCTGTCTGAGAGGTTTCTTTGGCTCCTGAAGCTGCTTGGTCCAGGAATGTGTAGACCAGAAAGGCCAGGGAGTTAACTCTCCAGGAAACAGTCCTCACTCAAACCACTAAGAGTTTGGCATCAGTATTTAAATATCCCACTATTCTAGCTTCCTAGAATCTAGGAACAATTGTTCTACATTCTTAGATCCCAGGAAAATACCACCCCACCTCACATCCCTTTGTCCTCAATAGTAAATTATGTATTAACATACTCTCTGAAGCCTTGTTTCCTTTCCTGTCTAGTTATTCATTCTCCTACCAGTCAGGGGGACCCCTTTCCTACGGAAATTATGATGTTTACCCTAAAAACTCATCTCAAGTTACTTTTCTGGAGAAAGTCCACATAAAACATTATATAAATTACATAGTAGTGCCAAATTTAATGGAGTACTTAGCAGTTGATAATGATATTCTATAGTAGTGTTTTTATATTTTCTGGACCTGGCCCTTATTCAGGAACTAGTGGAATTTTTCTTCTGATGATATATTGAAATATGCAATAATTTAGCCTCTTCAGTAAGAATAGCATTGTTCAAATCCTGGTTCTACCCCTGTACCTTATGTAACTTTGTTAAACTTCTTAAGACTTAGTTTCATTGAAAGTATAAGAGGAATAATGACAATCCCTACTATATAGGGTTGTAGTAAATATTAAATAAAAACATACACATGAAGCATTCAATATGATGCTGGCATATTGGCAATGAACATTAAATATTAACTATTAATTTTATCTAAAATTCGAAGCATCTTGACGTGTCTTTTACTCTGAATGTATATAGTGTTTCAAAATACACTCATTTTAATCCTAAGAAATTCAACTTTGGATTGAAACCTTAGGACCTACATCTTTAGAAGTCTAGATATACACAGCACAATATATTCTTTAACAACTTGTTTGTGACAAATATGTGAAGAGGATAATTGATAATCAGGGCAGACCTGAGGGCTGATTATGAAGTCCACAAACATGATCCTGGGAAGTTTCTAAATGCCTTAAAATGAATTATTGTTAAGAGTTGCAATTTAGTAAAATAATTCTGTTAGCATATTACATATAGTAAATATTTAGAAAATAAATTAATCAATGGAATTTTGAGATTGAAATATTTTACATTTCAATTGAAGTGATAAATACGCCTTAGAAAATATTAGAGATTGTTTACTTCAGATAAATGTTTTCCACAGAGACATTAACTGGATGGAGATCTTTCATTAAAAAAATAAATTTTATTTCTTTTTATTTTAGTAACATGAACTTTAGATCCTTTTTGTTATTATTTCTGGGTGGCTACAGAGCTCTTGATTTATCTGAGAAGTTCTTGGAATTTCACAGGAAAAATTTTTAAAAAACATTCCAGTCTTTGAAATTGCTGCAATGACATTCTTTTAAAAAAAGAATTTGAGTAGAATTGAGAGATTTTTTTGTTTCCATTAGAGAGCTTCATTGATTTCATGGAAATTAGAGATGCCACCATCTCTCATGTCTTCCATGTTGTCTTTCTATCAAGATACACTGAATATCTCATCAAGTTTCTTTCAATTTTTAGTTCATGTTATCTAAATATCTTCTTTTTTCCTAACTTAATTTTGATGCTCCAGATTCTTCTATATGGTGTAGTAGTGTGGTCTAGTTTTATTGATTTGCAAGTATCTGTCCAGTTTTCCCAACACCTTTTATTGTGTAGGCTGTCTTTACCCTCATTGTATATTCTTGTCCCTTTTAGCATAGATTAAATGACAATATAGACACAAGTTTATTTCTAAGTTTTTCTATTCTCTTGTATTGATCTATATGTCTGTTTTTTTTTTTATGCCAGTATCATGCTGTTTTGACTACTATAGCCTTGTGGTATAGTTTGATATCAGGTAGTGTAATACCTTCCACTTTGTTCTTCTTTCTCAAGATTATCATGGCTATTTGGAGTCTTTTGTGGTTCTGTATAAATTTTGGGATTATTTGTTCAAGTTCTGTGAAAAATGCCATTGGTATTTTGATAGGGATTGCATTGAATTTATAAAACGTGTTGGGTAGTATGGACATTTTAATAATGTTAATTCTTTCTATTTAGGAACATATTATATGCTTCCATTTATTTGTATCTTCTTTAATTTTTTTTCCATATCTTATAATTTTTTGAATGCAGGTCTTTTACCACCTTGGTTAAGTTTATTCCAATGAGGTGAGTGTTTATTACTATTTTTTTTTTTTGGTGTAATTGTCAATTAAAAATTCTTTTCTTAATTTCTCTTACTGATATTTTATTACTGGAATATAAAACTACAATCAATTTCTGAATATCGATTTTGTATCCTGCTACTTTGTATGTCAGTTTTAATAGTTTTTGGTGGAATCTTTAGGGTTGAGAGTACTTTGTAGTCTGCAAATAATGACTTTCTTTACTATTTGGATGCCTTTTACTGCTTTTTCTTGCCTGATGACTGTGGCTAGAACTTTCAATATTATGTTAAATAAAAGTGGTGAAAGTAATATTTTTGTCTTCTTCTTGGCCTTAAGGAAAACACTTTTATCTTTTCACCATCGGATACGATGTTAACCGCAGGTCTGTCATAAATGGCCTTTAGTATGTTCAAATATATGTTCACTCTATCCCCACTTTGCTGCACATTATTATCATAAAGGGATGCTAGATTTTGTCAAATGCTTTTCTGCATCTATTGAAATGATAATATAATTTTTATCTTTCAATTCGTTTATGCGATGTATCACATTAATTGATTTGCAAACATTGAACCAAATTTGCATTCCAGTAATAAATCCCATTTGGCCATATGTATGACCTTTTTAATGTCTTGCAGAATTTGGTTTGCTAATATTTTTTTGAGGATTTTTACATCAATGTTCTTCAGGAGTATTGGCCTATTTTCTTATTTTGTAATGTCTGTCTGGTTTTGGAATAAGGGTAATGGTGGCCTTGTAAAATGAGATTGAGAGTGTTCCAACCTCTTGAATTTTTTGGAATACTTTGAGAAGTCTAGTTATATTTTTTTGTGTTGAATGTTTGGTAAAATTCACGTGTAAAGCCATTTGGTCCAGGACTTTTGTTTGTTAGAAGTTTTTTGATTACCGATTTAATTTAGTTGGTAGTAATCAATCAGTTCAGATTTTCTTTCTTTTTGATTAAGTCTTGGAAGACTATGTTTCTAGAAATTTATCTATTTCTTCCAGATTGTACAATCTGTTGGCATATGATTGTTCATAGTATTTGCTTATAAACCTTTATATTTCTATGGTGTCAGTTGTCGCTTCTGTCCTTTCATTCTTAATTTTATTTATTTTGGTCCTTTCTTTTTCTTTTTCTTGATAAATCTGGTTAAAAGTTTATCATTTTTTTATCATTTCAAGGAAACAGCTCTTGGTTTCATTTATCTTTTGTACTTTTTTAGACTCTATTTCATTTATTTCTGCTCTGATCTTTACTATTTCCTTCCTTTTATTCATTTTGAGCTTTGGTTGCTGTTCTTTTCCTAGATCCTTTAAGTGTAATATTAGATTGTTTATTTGAGCTTTTTTTTGTTTCTTAAGGTAAATCTGCATTGCCATGAATTTCCCAAGACTGCTTTCACTGTATCCTATAGATTTTGGTTTATTTTCATTAGGCTCAAGATATCTTTTAATTTTTACTTTGATCCCATTCTTAAAATATTCATAGCTTAGTAAGATGTTATTTAGCCTCCATGTGTGTTTTTCAGTTTTCTTGTAATTGATTTCTAGTTTCATACCATTGCGGTCAGAGAAGACACTTGATATTTCAATCTTCTTAAATTTATTAGGCTTATTTTGTGACCTAACATGTGCTCCATCTTGAATAATGTTTCATATGCAATTTAGAAGACTGTAAATACTGCTGCTTTGGGGTTAAATGCTCTAAAAATATCACTTAAATCCATCTAGTCTAGTGTGTCATTTAAGGCCACTACTTCCTTGTTGATTTACTGTTTGGAAGATTTGTTCATTGTATTGATGGGGTGTTAAAGACCCCTGCTATGACTGCATTACTGTCAATCACTTTATATAATTTAGTGCTCCTATCTTGGGTGCACAAATGCTTATTAGGATTGTATCCTCTTGTTGGATTGATCCCTTTAGTATTATGAATATCTTTCTTTATCTTTTATTATAACTTTTGTTATAACCTGATATAAATATTGCTACTCCAGCTTTTGTGTGTGTGTTCCAATTGCAAAAAAATATTTTTTTCCATCCTTTTACTTTCAGCCTATGTGTGTCTTTTGATCTGAAGTGGGTCTCTTATAGAGAGCATATGTGTGGTCTAGGTTTCTTATCAATTCAGCTACTCTGGGTCTTTTGATTGGAGCACTTAATCCATTTAGACATAAAATGATTATTGATAGATATGTAGTTATTGCCATTATATTTTTCATATTTATAGTCTTCCCCACCTTCCATTTTTTAAAAGAAGTCCCTTTACCGTTCTTATACTACTGGTTTGGTGGTTATACATTCCTTTAGCTTTTTCTTGTCTGGTAAGCTCTTTATCTCTCATTCAGCTTTACATAATTGCCTTGCTTGGTAGAGTAGTCTTGGTTGTAGGTTGTTCTTCATCACTTTGGATATTTCATGCCGGTCCCCCTGGCCTGCAAAGTTTCTGTTGAGAAATCCACTGAGTCTTATGGGAGCTCCCTTTTAAGTAACTAGTTGCCTTTCTCTAGCTTCTTTAGGATCCCCTCTTTATCTTTAATCTTTGCTATTTTGCTTATAATGTGTCTTGGTGTGAGCTCTTTTTTGGGTTCATCTCACTTTGGACTCTGCTTTTTCTGGATTTTAAAAATGTCTGTATCATTCACCAGATTAGAAAAGTCATTATTTCTCTAAATAGGTTCTCAATTCTTTGTTCTCTCTTCTCCTTCTGGTATCTCTATGATGCAAATGTTTTTATGTTTGATGTTGTTCCAGAAGTCCCTTAAACTACCCTGATTTTTAAAAATTCTTTTTTATCTTTATTGTTCTGATTGGGTGTTCTCTGCTACCTTATATGTCAAATTGCTGATTCTATCCTCTGCTTCATCCTATTTGATGTTGAGTCTATCTAGTGTATTCTTCATTTCAGTTATCGTAGTCTTTATTTCTGACTTGCTATTTTTTGGGGTCTATGTGTTTTTTCATGCTTTCTTTCTCTTGGTTGAAATTCTCATTCAGTTCCTTGAGCATCCTTATAACTTATGGTGTTTTGAATTCTGTATCTGGCAGGTGCTTGCCTTCATTTCATTCAGTTTTTTTTTTTCCCCCTGGAGTTTTGTCCTGTTCTTTTGTTTGAGACATGTTTCTTTATTTCCTTATTTTGGCTGCATCTCTGTATTTGTTTCTATTAATTAGGGAGATCTGCTACATCTCCCAACCTTGGCTGTGTGGCCTTATTTAATAGATGCACTGAATGGCCCAGTGGTATAGTCTCCCTGGTCACTTAAGGTGGTTGTTCTAAGAGCGTCTCCTCTGTGGGTTGTTTGCATCCTTTTGCTATAGTTGAACCTTGTTTTCTTCTGACAAGTCAGTTAGTGAGAATCACTCTCAGGGTGGCTGGCTGTGAGAATTGCCCATGCCCTTAGCCTACGAGCTTCTTTGTGTGGGGGATGGCCTCACAGAGTGGAGTTTATCCCAGCAGACTAGTGTGCTTGTTGAGACCACCCTTTGGAAGTATCAATTGTGTAGCTAATTGGGTAGTGTTCTGTTGTGGTCTGAAGCCAGCTCAGGTGTTTTTGTTTTGAGTGCTTTTAGGAGGGGCTTACATCCAGGCCAAGTTCAACTGCTGCCTAGCCTAGGGCTACCTAGTAGTAACTACAAAGCTACCCATAGTGGATCACTACTTGTGCTGGTTCTGGCAGCATATGTGAGAGGCCACACGGTGATCCAAGACTGACTGCCACCAAGCCTGGAGTAGTTCAGCTAAAGGCTCAGGGGTCCTCAATCCTGACACTGACTGCTGATTGTCTGTAAAGCTTAGCCACTCAAAGACCCTACAACTATATGTGAGTTGTTTGGGGTAAGGTCTCAGGGAGTCACCAGGGTGAGGTGAATGGTGTTTACCAGGTTAATGCAGCTTCAGATTTGACCACAATGCTAATCCTGGCACTACTCAGAATAGTCTCAGAGCCCACTGAGACCAGGCTCTGCCTACCTCTGGCCCACAGTCTCCTGAAAGTTATCTAAATAAGATTGCAGCACATGTCAGATATGGTTACCTGCCAATGAATGTGTCTCTGGTGGTGCCCATCCCATGGACAACTGTTTGCTGCTGAAAGAGCCTGCTGTGCTGTGTGTGGTGGGGATGGTTGCAAGACCATCAAAAGCACTTTCAAAGTTGTGCAAATTGGGTTGGACAGAGTCACAGGGAGTGACCATGATGAAGTGAATGGAGTTCACTAGGCCAATATAAGTTCAAATTTGGTGATGTGTGGGAAGAGTTCAACACAGGAAAGATGGAACTCATTTGTAGGTTGCATGGGAGGAGGACTTGACACAACGATAATGGCAGTTGTCCCTCCAGCCTTCACCCTAGAGCCACACGACTCAATTCTTCACTGTATGTGTCTGGTGCTTTGTGAGTCACCTTCCCTCTGTCCCTCCACTGGAACTCAGAGTAAGTACCTGGGAGTCTGTGTGTGGGCCTTTTAAGAGAACATCTGGGTATCCATAAGTCTTCTACCTCACCTTGATGGACAGAATTCCTGCTGATTTTCACAGCCAGGTGTTGTGGTGACTCTTTTCTTTGCAATGGAACCCTGAGCTTGGGAGATTGGTGTGAGGCTGAGGTCCCTCACTTCTCCAGAGGTAACTCCTTAAATGAAATATCCTCCTGATGCTCAACCACCACATGTGGGTGTATAATCTGCTCGTTTTATGTATCTGCCACTACTACAAGTCTCCATGTGGCCTCTTCTTTATAACCTTAGTTATCGGACTTCTGTTCAGCTAGTCTTCAGATGATTCTACAGGTTGATTGTTCTATAATTTAGTTGTAATTTTAATGTGGTCATGGGAGGAGGCAAGCACAGCATTTATCTATTTCACTATCTTGCCCAGAACTGCAGCCACTTTTTTTTCATAGCAACCATCTGAATACCAGTGGTACTCATATGTCAAAAATCCTTTTCTTTTCATACATGGCATAGAGGAAATACACACACACACACACACACACACACACAACACACACACAAAATGAATAGTTCTTTTAACAAGGTGTGGTTAAGTAATGCCTACAGGAGGCTAAAGGAAGAGGAAAAACATAGTCTGTAAGAATTATATTCTAAGCAAGAGAGCCAGACCACCTTGCCTGATGAATTTGGGTAGTGCCAGAACCAACAGGTCAGAAAATAAAGATTTGCTGAGGTATAAAAAAATGAGAGGGGAATAGTTTTTTAACTATGAAGAGTCACAAGTCAGCCTAAGAGCACAGAGGCAGTGCCGATATTTTTAGAAAAGTCTTTTAATGATTTCACTCTTTTTTATAATCAAGGAAAATAGAGAATGAGGGAGGTGATTTGAAGTTGACAATGAGAAGAGGAAGAAGCTGAATATTAACTTTAAAAGTAATGGCTTTTTTATTAAAGAAATTTTATTATTTTGATATATAATTGATTTTTTAAACCAGCCTCAATGAAACAATAGCTATGCCATTAAGTTTTTTCTACAATTGGAACTAAAATGTTATCTATTCATTCTTTTCACAGTCAAAATTAAAACTTTGAAGTCAAATACCAACCTGAATGATAAAAAAAGATATTTTAACGGTGAAAAAAAAATGCCTTTAAAAGTAACATTTTTCAATGTTGAATTGTTTTGAAATTAAATTTATGGACCATTCATTTATTCCCAAAGTTCAGGGTCACTGTAATGTCTTAGTATATCATATGATTTTGGAATTTAGACATGGCAATTTTCCTACTGTTGCATTAATTGTATAATTGGTAAGTTTAAGTATTAAATATAAAACATTTTTATCAGAATTTAAAAATATATTTTGAAATATCATTTGCTGGTAATTATGCTATTTGAAGTAGAAAAAGATTGAAATACATGTGAAAGGTTTTAAAACAAAAAGCAAAAATCTCTTTGTCTAGTTACAAAAAAGGATAGAAGCTTGATGTAAGTTGTCAGCTTCCTGACTCTAATTGGTCTAAGTAGAAAATAAATAGAAAGAAAGAAAGAAAGAAAGAAAGAAAGAAGAAAAAGAAAGAAAGAAAGAAAGAAAGAAAGAAAGAAAGAAAGAAGTAGAAGGAAGTAAAGAAAGAAACCACACTGATATTGCCCAAAGGAAAACAGTTCTTATCCTCCTATTAGGTGAACATCAGATTGTATGCAAATCATCTCAGTTTTCTTGCCTGGCAAGTTAATATCTCTATATATGTTCTACCTCCCTTGAAAAAAAGATCCGAAAACAAGTTAGAAACATATATAAAAGTACACTGTAAAATAGAACTCTACCAATAGAAAAATCTATTATTATTATTTGATTTAATAACTCATATGAATTGTGTTCACAGTAGTTTCACTGGCAGCTTTGTAACATTTTTCCTGGTTCTAAGCCCTTTTTCACTTGGATTTTTTATAGTCTTGGTTTTTATGGAAGAAAAATTCTAACTCTAGATGAAGTGAGATATAAATTTGGATTTTTAGCAGTTTTCCACAGAATAGAATTGGCCTCTCCTAAACATCAGTACAGTTCCTTAAAAATAAATGATAATTCTTCTGTAATTAGATTCAATCACTGTAATAGGCAACAGAATAATTTATAATATGGTATTTTTATCTAATTCTTGATTTTTTTCTCAAATTAGGGACAAAAGTTGCTATAAAAGGTCAGATCTTTTTGTAAGATATTAAATCAAAGAAATAAGAATAAAACTAGGCCAATAAAAAGCCTGATGATATTTAGAGAACAAAGGAGGAAATAAACCAACCAAACAAAATAAAGTGACATGGAACGTGTTAAAAATGAAGTTTTGTTATTGTCTCTGTTTTTTTCTCTTTATGTATCTCTTTTTATCTAAGTGGGAAAGTTTCTTTATCCCTGTTTAAATTTATATTATGGTGACCTTTTGATGGTGAGCAATGTCTTTGCATCATGTGATACAACAAATTGAGGTTAAGGAGTACTTTTGAGGCCATGGCAGTAGTTGTGTGATATGGAGGAGTGGCTGAGGAAATGAAAGAAGAACCATATTACTCACATCCTTTACCACCTTTATTGAGGTTCTGGTGTTCCCTCTGAACTCTGTTTCTGATGTAAAAATTCACTATTGCAAAAGTTGTGAAATGAGTCACAAATAGACATAAGTACCCTGGAGAATCCAGATTACATTTTAGTGAAAATTTTTAAGTGTTAAATAAATTAATCTTTATGTATTGATAAGGTACTTTGTGTAATCTGATACCTGAGACAAACCATGTAGTCTGGAGCTTCTTTGTCTATTCAAAGGAAGAAAACTAATTCATTCTAATGAGTATTTCAGACACTTGGAGCAAGCTCTTTTAGAATTTGTTCACAGTATCAGTTCGATAAGGTTATGACAGCCATTGCAAAGCAAAGAATTTTGCCCACCATTCTCTCAGGTTCCAATTTAATTTTTCCCTATTAGTTGAAACTTAACAACAAAATCTTTGATATCCTTAACACTTTTTTCCACTACAAATGTAGTTAATAATAGTCACTTAAAATGTATTATTATGATGTCATTATTGTTATTAATTTTCCAATATGCTATGACAAGTTTAAGAGCAAGTGATATTTTTTATCAATTTCTTTTGTATTGTTCTTTACAATCTGGGTTTTTATGGCAGAAACATTTTGACTCTACATAAAGTTTCCCTGACACCTAGCAACACACCTACTGTGACATTAGAAGCTAAGTCAATGTTTGTTGACAGTGAATAAACCCTTAGAGGATTTGGTAAATATTTACCACATGTAATATATACCAGGTTAATATATCAGATGTCCATAGAGGAGGTCTATTTATATTTTTATATTTAGTATCTTTATATGTGAAATAAGGGTTTTAAACCTGCTGTAGCTAGTACACAGAGGTTGCCTGAAAAACAAAAGAGAAATCTAAAAGAAAGTTCATTGAAAAATAAAAGTGTTCAAAAATAAAATACTTTACTGTTAGTAATTCAGTGACCATGGTCTGAATCATACTTATGTCCTCCAAAACTTAATTTCATATGCCAAAGTCAATTCCCATAGATGTTGATTCTTTTCCAGAGAGTACTGTGTTAAAGAGGTTTTAATCTATTTTCTGTTCTCATCTATATCAATTTATTCTAAATGGCAAGTATATGACTGAGCTACTTGCCTATTTAATCATTCAGAAATGGTGGACGGTCTAAAACAAATTTACAAGTCAAATAATGGTTACTAAATGTGATACCACAGGGAGACTCTGAGAAAATATAAAAATAAGAGGGTAAGAAATGCCAAACGTTGTTGAAACAAAGAACATTTTAAAATAATACAAGGAAAAAGGAGTACCATGATGTGATGTTTTAATAGTGTTGATATGCAAAACATCTGAACCTGTAAATAAATTTTATGTTTATTTGAGCCAAAATTGATGACAATTGCCAGGAAGCAAGATTCTCAAATGCTACAGAGAACAACAGTTTTGTAATTTTTTTTTAATGTATTTGAAATTAAGGAGGCAAAGTAAGTAAGACAGGGACTGGATTACAAAGGTTAGTGCTCTCTTGAGGGTGGTTACGCCTACAAGGAGTGTTACTTCTGGCATTTTAAAGGTGTGTTAACCTAGATGCACAAGAGCAGTAGACAGGGTTGGCTTAAAAACCTTATACTGAAGAAGTTATAGGCCTGGGTCATGACTACCCACAATGACCTGCCCAGTTAAGGATTTATGATTTATTACAGCACCCCTTTTCATTCACAAGAGAAAGCCTATAAAGAACGGTAAGTAAAACACTAGATGGCAAAAGTACAAGAAAACGGAATGTTATTTTATTTCTTAGAGAAGTAATTTACTTAATAACTTAACAACAGCCTAATATATGCCAAACACTCAAGGAATATATTCTGAATATTAGTCTATTGAGGGAAGCAATTAATAAACTAGAATTTGTAGATGTAAAGGGTTCTACAGAAAGTAACTTCATAGGATGATCTGATTATAAATTCCTAACTCATAGGTCATGGTGTGTAGTCAACCCCAAGGCATATAACTGTTTTAGTAAAAGATTTATCTTTGCTTTAACCAAGCTCAGTCTGTTGTTTCTGTTCACCTAGGTTAATAAACCTTTGAAATAAACTTAACTGCTCTCAAGAGAGCATGTAAACTTGTTAACTGCCCTGCAATTCAATCCCTGTCTTGCTTTCTCCCACCTTCATATAATCTTCCTTACATTTCCTCCTTGATTTCAAATGCATAAAAAACTGCAAAACTTATTTTCCAGAGCATTTATGATTTTGCTTCCCAGTAATTATTGTCAGTTTTGGTTCAATTAAACTTTTACAAAAATTTTCTACAGGTTTGGATGTTTCTTACATTGACAAATTAAGCAATAGCATTTCTCCACCTCAGGTTATGCTCAAAACTGTTCATTGTCTGAGAACAAGAAGAAGGAAGGGATCAGTCCAAAATAGATGAATAACCCAAGACATAAGTAGATCAAAGAGGGAGAAGGTAACAAATCTAGGGATAGATGACAGAGGAAACAGTAAAACTCATGAGTAAATCTACACAGGAGAATAAAAGAGGAACACTACTACTTTTGTTTTCAGACTCTCAAAAGCAGCTATAAGTATTATTTTAGTATTATTTTTAATGATAAACATTTATTGGTGCCCCAGGTCATAACTTTTAGAGGGCACTAGTTCACTAGTATCCACTGGAGATGAGACTGGCCTGCGGGGCTGTGATATAAATAAAATGTGTGATTTTTTTTCATGGGTCATTCAAAATGCGACTTTTTCTGCAGATGCAAGTGGGTTAAGTGATTTACTGGTGCCTATTCTTTCATTATATTGGTTCTTTAAGGAATCTATGAAGGAAAGAAATTTAAAGCAGTATGAGTTAGGGTGTTGCTAGAAAGAGGAACTTAAAATTCTTTACTAATATTAAAAAAAAATTCTTTAGCACCTCACTCCCCCCACCCAAGAAGAAAACAATAGTCTTAATTTTTTTTTTTTTAATGTATTGACTACTATCAGGGTTTTAAAGTAAACTGATAGGAAGGTTATAGCTAACACACCCTGGCCACTAGGGTCAGAGAGAAAAATTTTCCCTAATTTTATCTCAGTCACCTTTTCAAAATAGATTTCATTCAAGGTGACAACCTCCTTCTTGTCTCCTCCAAATGGGTACATGGCAGATGAGGGGTGTTGAACTCACCATGTCCTTAACAGTAGCACTTCCCCTGAATGTTCAGCCTTGCAGAGTTCCCCTGAAAAGAAATCCACAAAGTTCTGGCCAAGAGTTTTTGGCTCTGAACTAGCAAGAGACTATTTCTTAATTCTTTTTTTTTTTTTCAACCTAAGGTCTAAAGAATTTTGAATTCTCAAGAGGTTCCAATATCTTTCACTTGTTCTGTGTGCAGAAAAACAGTTTGAAGTAAATGAGGGTTCCTTTTTTCATGTCAATATATGGAATATATTATCTTAGAGGAAGGATCTAAGAAAAGTTGTCACATGTACTCTGAAATTATATGAATAATTGAAACTTTTTTCTTTGGGCATGCAATGCTTTTTTGTAAAGTGCCAGAGACTGATGGGGAAATCTATTCAAAGGGTTTTGATGTCATTTGTTTACTGACAATGTTTCTTGCTTAAAAAAAAAGAAAGGAATAAGTGTCCAGAGATGGAGGGGGCAGTTATTTAGAGGGTTGTAAATTTTTCCTGATCAAAAACAAATTGGTATTTGGGAAATGCAAATCAAAAATAACTATGAGATACCACTTCACATCCATTAAGATGGTTATTATTTTTTTTTAAAGTAAGAAATAAGTGTTGGTATGGATATGGATAAATTGGAATTTGTTCATGGCTGATGGTTATGTAAAATAGTACAGTCTCTATGGAAAAAGTATAGCAGTTTCTCAAAATATTAAACGTAGATTTGCTATATAATCTGGGAATTTCACTTCTGGGTATATACCCAAAATGATTGAAAGAAGGGACCCCTATAGATATGTATATACCTACTTTCCTAGCAGCATTATTCATAATAGCCAGAATAATTCAAATGTCCTTTGACAGATGAATAGATAAACACAATGTGGTATATACATATGATGGAATATTATTCAGCTTTAAAGGAAGAGAATTCTGACACCTCTACAACATGGACGAAACTTAAAGACATTATACTAAGTGATACAAGCAAAATACAAAAAGACAAATATTGAATGATTCTACTTATATGAGGTACCTAACATAGATTTAAAGATTTACAGAAACAGGGCAAGGTGGAATGAGAAGTTGTTTAATAGTACAGAATTTTAGTTTGGGAAGAAGATAAAATATCCTGGAGGTATGTGATGATGATGATTTAACTATAATGTGAATTTACTTAATGCATTTACTTTACACCTAAAAATGGTCAAATGGTAAATTTTATGTTTTTATACAAAAATAATTGATAGCTCACAAATAGCAGAAGCTCTATCCATTGCCATTTATTTACCATGTCACCCTCAGGAACGCTCAGGTATTACGTATCCATGTGCATTATCTTCCACTAAGAGAAAAATTGTGCAAGAGCCTAATTTTGAACATTTATGAAAAAGGAAGCTATTAAAGTTACTTTGCATTATTTTTGGTGTATATATCCACAAGTTTCTCTAGGGTTTGCTCCTGAGAGTTCAATTGCTAATTCTGAGAGTGTATTTTCAAACTTATTGGGGACAGGCACTTGTTTAAATATCCACGAGCAATAATAAGAATTATTTACCTCTTGGCCAATATAATAGTATGTAATTGTATATTGTATATTATAGAGCTTTAATTTACATTTCACTGATTATTAGTAGATTCATTGCATTTATATATCACATGCATTTATATATCATATATGCTTATACCACATATAACGTTGAGCATCTTTTCATGTACCTGTTGGCCATTCATATATCTTCCTTGGAAAATATCTATTCTGGTCCTCTGTTCATTTTTTAACTCAAAAAGTTTGCTTGTTTTTCTTTCCTTGCTATTAAATTGTATGAATTTGGATTTTAACACCTTGCTTATTCAACATATTGGTTGCCATTTTATTTTGTTGTTTATTTATTTTGCTGTGCAGAAGATTTTTTTTAAATGTAGTCCTGCTTATTGATTTTTGCTTTTGTTGCTTATACTTTTGGTATTATATCAAAAATAATTATTGTCAAGACTAATGTCAAACAACTTTTTTTCATAAGTTTTCTTCCAAGAGTCTTATGGTTTCAGGACTTCTATTTAAGTCCTTAATCCATTTTAAATTAAGTTTTGTGACTGATGTAAAATAGTGGTCTAGTTTAATTATTTTGCATATGAATATCCAGTTTTTTCAATACCGTTTGTTAGAGAGACTGTTCTTTCCCCATTGAGTGTTCTTGGTATCCTTGTCAAATATTAGTTGACTCTCTATGTGCGGGTTTATTGCTGGGCTCTCAGTTTTGCTCCATTGACTATGTGTCTGTGTTTAGGCCAATACAATATTGTTTTAATTAGTATATCTTTGTAATAAAATTAAAAATAAAATAAAAATATTTGATGCTTACAGCTTTGTTTTGTGAACACAAAATAGCTCTGGCTAACAGAGTATTTTGTATTTCTATATACATTTTGGGGTAGTATTTTTCTATTTCTGTGAAAAATGTTATTGGGATTTTGATAGAGATTACACTAAAACTAGAGATGGTTTTGGGTAGTATGAAAATACTACCCAATACAGAAAATATTAATTCTTCTTATCTTTGAACACAGGACATATATCCATTTGTGTCTTCTTCAATTTCTTTCATCAAAATCTTATAGTTTTTAGTGACAAATTTCTTATCTCCTTAGTTAAATTTAATCCTAAGTTTTTTTTTCTTTTTCAGGTATTACATTTTTAACATATATAAACACAACTGATTTCTGTATGTTAATTTTGTATCCTAAAAATTTACTGAATTAATTGATTAGTTTTAAAAGTTTTTGGTGGTGTCTTTAGAATTTTCTATATTTAAGATTAAAACCTCTACAAAGAAAATTGTACTT
Source organism: Eonycteris spelaea (assembly GCA_003508835.1). Classification (NCBI taxonomy): domain Eukaryota; kingdom Metazoa; phylum Chordata; class Mammalia; order Chiroptera; family Pteropodidae; genus Eonycteris; species Eonycteris spelaea. Next base: position 1,045,445 of record PUFA01000306.1, on the reverse strand, counting down.
CTTCCTCTACGATTTGAATGCCTTTTGTACCTTTCTTCTATGTCTTACCTAATTGATCAGGCTAAAAATTCCAGTACTATATTAAATAGGATGGTGAGAGAGGACATCCATGTTCTGTTCCTGATCTTAGAGGAAAAGCTTTCTACTTTTCACTATTAGTATGATATTAGCTGTGCTATAGATGGCATTTATTATGTTGAGCTAAGTTCCTTCTATACCTAATTTGTTGAGAGTTTTTATCATGAAAGAATGTTGATTTTGTCAAATGTATTTTTCTATATCTATTGAGATTTTTATCTTTTTTGCTATTAATGTGGTATATCACATTTATTGATTTGCATATGTTGAACTGTCCTTGCATCTCAAGCTTAAATCCTGTTTGATCAGGGTGTATAATTCTTTACATGTGCTGTTGAATTTTTTGTGCTATATTTTTTTGAGAACTTTTGCATCTGCATTCATCAGAGATATTAGTCTTATTTGATTTTCTTGTAGTGTCTGTGTCTGGCTTTGGTATCAGGGTAATGGCGACCTTATATAGTAAATTTGAGAGAGTTCTTTTATTTTTTTTTAGAAAAGTTTGAGGAGGTTCAACATTATTTTTGTTTAAATTAATGTTGTTTGGTAGAATTCACCAATGATCCAATCTGGAACTAGCTTTTCTTTGTGATCTTGGCACAAAGACTTGTTTTGTGACCTAATATACAATCTATCCTGCAGAGAATTCTGTATGCACTTGAGAAGAATGTGTTATTGGATTCTGTTATTGGTTAGAATGTTCTGTATATGCTCATTAACTTAATTTAGTCAAAGTTATACTTCAAGTCCAACGTTTTGTTATTGATTTTGTGTTTGGATTATCTATCCACATTTGAATGTAGAACAGTGAAGTCTCTTACTATTATTGGATTTTTATCTAGTTCTCTTTTCAGATATGTTAGTATTTACTTTCAATATTTAAGTGGTTTGACATTGAGTACATATGTATTTACATTTACTATATATTGTTCATGAATTGACTTTTTTATTATTATGTAATAATCTTTTTTCTCATTACAGTTTTTAATTAAGGTTTGTCTAAATGACAAAATAAAATAATTTTATCTAAATTGTGTAAGTATAGCTATCCCTTTTGTTTTTCATTTGTATGGAATTTTTTTCCATTCCTTCACTTTGAGCCTCTGTGTATCTTTGAAACTGAAGTGAGTCTCTTGTAGACAGCATGTATTTCAGCCGTTCTATGCCTTTTGATTGGATAATTTAATTCTCACATTGCAGTAATTATTGATAGGTATGAACTTAATAATACCATCTTATTGTTTTCTGGGTGTTTTGTAGCTTTCTGGTCCCTTTTTTCCTCTCACTGTTTTTCTTTGTGAATTTATAATGTTTTGTAGTAGTATGCTGTAATTCCCTTCTCTTTATTATTGTTTATCTACTGTTGGTTTTTCCTTTGTTCTATTGGTGAAGCTTACACAGAACCTCATAAATGTAGCAATATTTAAAGCAAATAAAAATTAATTCAATGGAATAAAAATCTTTATGTTTTTACTCCTCCCCCTCCAAATTCTATATTTTGATGTCACAATTTACCTCATTTTATATTGTGTATCCATTAACCAATTACTGCAGCTATAGCAGTTTTGATGCTTTTTCTTTTAATTTTTATACTAGAGTTAAGTGAATAATGCGCCATATTTCACTATTAGAATATTCTGAATTTGACTACACAACATTACTAGTATGTTTTATATGTTTACACGTTACTTAGTAGCACCCATTTATTTCAGCTTGCAGAACATTTTGCAGCATTTATTGTAAGGCATGCCTCATTGTAATGAACTTCCTAGATTTTGTCTTGTTTGGAAAAATCTTTAACTCACCTTCATTTCTAAAGGACACCTTAGCTGGGTGAAATATTCTTGGTTTGTAGTTTTTTTTTTTCTTGTTCAACATTTAGAATATATTATTTCTCTATCTCCTGGCTTGCAAAGTTTCTTTTGAGAAATTTGCTAATAGAATTAAGGGAGGTTCTTTGTATGTATTTTTTTTTTCTTTTGATGAATTTGAATTTTGTTTTGTTTTTTTTTTTTTGTTTTGTTTTTTTTTTTTTTTGGTTTGCAATTTTAGGGTGACTTATTAGCTTCATGAACAGGATGTTTAAATCTCTCCCCAAATATGGAAAATTGTCAGTTATTATTTCTTTAAATAAGCTTTCTATTTTTTCTCCTTCTTGTCTCCTCCAGAGACCTTAATAATACATAAGTTATTTCATTTATAAGTATTGTATTTCATAGTTCACATAGACTTTTTTACCTTTTTAACTCTTGATTTTTTCTTTCCTCTGATTGGATGACTTCAAGTAATCTGTCAGTACTTTACTAATTCTTCCTTTTGCAATTTTGGAGTCTGATACTGAAGCTCTCTAATGAATTCTTCAGTTTAGTCAATGTCTTCTTCAACTGTATGATTTGTTTGTTTTTTTATTTTATTTTTATCTTGAAGTTAAATATTTAAAATTTTTTTTAAAAGGTAACCTATACAAAGTAGCATTTTAAAATAAATCATCTTGCAATTCAAATATCTGGTAGTGTTGCCCTCACTTTAGTCAGCAAATGTTTATTGTGTGTCTGTCACTTGCCAGACACATATATGAAGCATTTTCTCTCCTTTCTTTCCAGTGGGGGGAAGTGCTTCTTCCAGGTAAACTTCCAGTGGCTCTCTCTTAGGCTGGCTTCTGTTTTCTGACACTCCAATCAATAGCAAATAGTCCAGCTTGTCTCATCCATTCAAGATCTCCCTTGGTGATAGAACTGCACAAAGCTTTGGCTATTGCAAAGCATTTTGCTCCAGCCTGCAATGACCTCCTGCCTTGGAGACTCTGTAGGTTACATTACATTTTCCAAATCAGTCAAGGAAGTGAAAAGGGAACATCAACATTCACCTTTCCTGTATCAAAGCAGATTATCAATTCCATTTTTTACTCCTTCATTTTCATGTTTTTGTAAACAACTGCTTCTGCTTTTGCACTCTTTATACTTTACCTTTGCTTGTGCCGAAGGCTATCCTTTGCTCATGATACTACTAAGGTTCAATTATCTGTTTTTCTTGTTTGTTTTTTTTTAATCGAATAGTTACACTCTACAAAAGTTCTGCATAAATTCTTCTTCAGCAGCACCATACTGTCATGTCAATAACCTTTCTAGCAGCTGAATAAACTGCATATGATCTTGATCTGACAGTTTTTCTACTAATATTTCTTTTTAACTCCTCCTTAAATACCCATCATGTTTTCGGTTTTAGCTTTTTCTGAAAATACACCTTTGGCTCACAACTGATTTTGAGATTTTTCTACATCAAGCAAAAGTTTTTTATATGTGCCATGCATTAATTAATAATATGATTGCTTGCTAGAATAAAAAAGAGATGAAATGGGTAGCCATCTTTTCCCTACTGTTCTGCTCTTTGTTTTGGGGTGGGAAGTCTTTCAGTATACTTCATTATTTTCCTGGCTTGCTGCTCAACAAAACACTGGGGCAGGGTGGTGTTAGGGAAGGAAAGCAATAGCTCTATCAATAATATCTTCTGTAAAAGTTTCTGGATCTTTTTCCCTCATGTCTAAAGTCTCTTTCCTATGTTGAACTCTTCAATCTGCTTTTCATGTGTAAGTTTCATGACATAAGGCTGCAACATTTTCTTTGTTGTTAGAAATATTTTATATAAAAACATTTCTATTATATAAGACATAAAACATTATATCTTAGCCTTAGTATCTGGGATCCAGAACCTTTGCAACTCAGCAGCTATGGCTTCCCAGAGACCTTGTCTCAGGACCATACTAACCGCTTCCCCAAGAATGAGATAGTGGAAACTGTGGCCCGCAAGACACACAGGGAGCTTCCATATTGACTGTAGAGCTTCTGTGTGTGTTTTTTTTTAATGGTCTATGTTTTTTTCTTAAATTCATTTGGCTTATGCATTGTTTCCTAATTTGCTCAGTTGTCTGTGTTTTCTTATAATTTACAAAATTTATTTAAGAGGATCTTTCAATTATTTGTCAGACTGTTCATAGATTTCCATTTCTTTAGAATCATTTATTGGAACTTTATTAGTTCCTTTGGTAGTGTAATGTTTCCTTGATTATTCATGATCCTTATGGTTTACATTGGTCCATTTGCATTTGAGATAGTAGCACCTCTTTCCAATCTTTACAGACTAGCTTTGGCAGGCAAAGTCCTTCACTATTCAGCCCATCCTGAGATTCTGGGTAGACTATTAGGGTAGTATCTGGAGGTAGGCTTGCTGCTAAAGTTCATGGTGGAAAGGTCTAGTAACTGCATCAAAAGATGGATAGGCATGGTACTCAGGTCCATGGTGACAAGTCTTGTGCCTGGTTTCCTGGGGATTGGTCTAGAACCTGGGCCCATGGGCTTGGCCTCGTTCTAGGGTGAGCCATGTGCTTAGGTACATGGGAGCCCTTTGGGATTTTTGTGCTGTGGTGGCTTGTCTGAAACTAAGGCTGGCAGGAAACCTGTATTTGTGTGAGCCAGCCTGAAGTTTAGGCTCATGGGGGGCCATTCTGGTCTGGGCAAGTAGGGAGCCTGGCTTCACAGGAGCCAGTCTAGAGTCTAGATTTTCAAGGGCCAGCCTGGCACTGGGCCCACTTGGGAGTTAGTTTCCAGGAGCCCACCTAAAACCTGGTTTACATTAGTTACCTGGGGGCTCTGGGAACTGTCCAGAGCTGAGATGGTTTGTGAAAGACTTCTGGGAGCCTAGTGCCACAAGGGCTTCCCAGGTTTGCAGAGGTTTATCAGCTCGTTCAATTATTTTTATCAGTTTTCTATTAAGTTGTATATTTTTATTTTTGTTGGTAGATGTTATTTATAAATGCTGGAAATTAATCTATCATCAGTTTTATATAAAACAACTGTCTTCTCTGATTTGTTGGTTTGCCTTTTTACCCTCTTAATGGTGGCTTTAGATGAATAAAAGATTCTAATTTTAAAGCTGCAAATCTATCAATCTTTTCAATGATAATTAGTGCTTTTTTGTATAAATTAAGAAGAGATGACACTCTCTTTTAATATATAATAAAATTTTAATGTTTTGTCTTTCACCTTTTGTTTTCAACAGTCCTAGAATTGCTTTCTGTGGCCGATGTGAGGTTGATATGAAGTTGTATTTTCTTCCCAACTGGATAACAGATTATCAGCACTATTTATTGATGTGTCCTTTTTTCTTTTTCCACCAGAGTACAATTCTGATTCATACTATATACTATTTCTGTATTGGGACTCTTTCTTCACTTCAAAATAGATGATTGTTTATATGTGTCAGGCACAGTTCTAGCACGTTACTCAATCAATAAACAATACAAAATAGGATTTTCTAACTCTAATTGATTTCAGTTTTGTAAGGAAATTAGGTCGCAACAACAAACATAGCAAATAATTGTTTAATATAATTAATAAAATACTATGCCAAAAGAGCAAAGTAGTCCTGAAGTAAAAGGAAGAGGAATGTGTAACATCAATTTAAATTGGACTGTCAGAGCAAGCACACTGAAAAGGTAATATTAAATAGTTGAAGATTAGAAAGTTGACAGTGTGGTTTATCCAGGAAAAACAAGAACAGCCAGTACAAAGGTCAAGAGGCAGATACTTGCTTTTCAGATCAAAGAGAAACAAGGAAGCTGTATCAAAGCGATTTAGAGGTATTAGTGGGAACCGAGGCCACAGAGTTAATGAGGGACAGTTTATGTGGGTTCTAGGCCTTACAAAGTCTTTGCAAAGCCATTGCATGATTCTGAGCAGTAAGATTTATGCTTCATAGGATCCTTCTGGCTGATGGTTTTGGGAATAGACTGGGATTGAGGTAAGAGAAGCAGGGTATCCAATTAGGAGGATGTGGCACTAGTATATATGCCAGATATAATAAAGTTTGGACCAGAATGGTTTCATGGAGATGGGAAGAAAAGGTCAAATATTGCATATTTTAAAGTAGAGACAACAGAATTGTATAAATAGGTGGTATGTCATGTTGAAAGAAAAGCCTGAGCCAAAAGTGCAGTCGTTTGGGTTTTGGTGGAGTGATTAGAAATCCAATTCTGGATATATACTGTGTTTTAAAACATTCACTGGGCTTCCGGCTGAAATATTGGAAAAAATATATGAGTCTGCAGTTTCAAATAATGTAAAAATTTGGATGTGTATTTATTATTTTTTCTCTTTTACTTTTCTAAAGTAAATGTAGACTTTCTTAAGTACCTGGCTTTAATAAGTACAGTAAAACTAGATATTTGAAAAGGTAGTCTTCCATGTTATTTTTCTTTCCCAACAATGTCTTAACCATTCTTGGTCCTTTGTAATTCCATAAAAGAATTGAATATGTTACCAAGTTCTATTAAAAAGCAAAAGCAAAAACAAACAAAACTACTGATATTTTCAATGTACTTCTTTAAAACTTTAACTCATTTTCAGGAAAATAAACAACTTAATAGTCATGAGAACTTTATTATGTAAATAGCTTATATTTCAATGTATCTTCATTAATACCTCTTGATGAGGAGGTTTTATTATTTTTTTGTAGAGGTCTTGCACATAACTTATTACTTTATAATTTTTACTTCTGTTGTAAAAGTTGCATAGTTTCATCCTTTAGTGTCTCCTGATTATATATAGAAGTATAATGAATTTTTGCTTATTAATTTTTCAGTAAGTTTATTAAAATTAATAATTTTTAATTTAGATTTAATATTTAAATAAGTCTAATATCTAATTCTATTTGCTACTAGTAATAATAACTATTTTGTATTCTTTCACCCATTCTTTTGCTCTTCTTTTTTTTTTTTTTTGTTTTAACTTTTTCTTGAAGGAGAGGGATGAGATCTGAGTAAAATATTGCACTAGATGAGATCTGAGATAAAATATTGCACTAGATGAATCTGAGATAAAATATTGAAGTAAAAGGGTGGTATCAGACATCTTTGCCATGTTTAAAATTCCCAGTATGAACATTCAGTGATTTACCAGTAGGTATGATCAGTTGTATGGGTTTGGTAGAAATGCTTATTGAGAAGTAGAAATTTCCTTTCAATTATATTTGCTATGAAGTTTTTGTTTTGTTTTCATTATGGATGGTTTTTGAATTTTTATCAGAAAAATTTTCTGTATGCATTGAGATAATCAAATGATTTTTACTTTAAACAGTTAATATAAATTTATTAATATTCTAATACAAAAATACAGTATAAATCTGACTTAGTCATATTATTATTATTTAATGAATTGTGAGCTTAGATTTGCTATCTTTCACTTAAACTTTTTTTGCATTATTCACATAAATAACATTGAAATTATTTAATATTTTATCCCTTATGCCTTACATTTTAGTTTCTAGGATTATGCTATCCTCAGAAAATGTTCTTTTTCGTTTTTCTTTAAGGCATCTGTTAGATTGGATTCATTTATGCTTTTATTGAACAATTCTCTGATGAAGTCAGTTGCGGCTGGTGTTTCTTTGATGGAACGTTTTGAATAATGAGTTTACTTTGAATGGTTTTTGGACTTAATCAGGTTCTCTATTTTTCCTTTGGTCAATTTTGCTAAAATCCTTTTTTCAAAGAACATTTTCAATTTATCTAAATCACAATATTTTGGTAGAAAGATTTTCTTGATATCTTTTCACTATTCTTTTCAGTGTCTTCTGTGTCCGTTGGGTGCTCAATTTATGTATTTGACATAGCTAATTATCCTGCAACTGCTTTCTTGAACAATACCATCAGAAGTATTTCAATTTTATTAGTTTTGTCAAAAATCACCCTTTTCACTTTGTTGATTTTACTCATTAATTGTAGACCATTTGTTTCTCGATTTTGTCCTACTTTGATACTTTCTTCTACTTTCATTGAGTTTATTTTTTATTCTCTAACTTTCGAGATCATGTTTCTTTAATTTTTCATTACATTTTCTTTTAACCATATGTACCACCAAGCCCATAATTACCATTAAATCACTGTTTAGCTTCATTCTTCAACTTTAGATATGCATTTATTTATTGTTTAGTTCAAAATTTTGTCTTTTTTATTTTTATTTTCTTGGATGTGAGTTATTAGACCTATATTACCTTTTTAAAATATTTTTTAATAAATGCCTACAACACCTGATATTTCTAGGTGGTTCCCCATCCAAGTACTAACCAGGCCCGACCTTGCTTAGCTTCCAAGATCAGATGAGAGTGAGCACGTTCAGGGTGGCATTGGCCATAGACAGAACTATATTCCTTAATCTTCAATCATATGGAAATTTTCTAGTTTTTTTTATTCTCATAATTGATTTTCATCTTAAATTGTTTTTAGAATATAAAATATTTTCTATATAATTTCAATCTGAAATTTGTTAAGAGTTGATTTAAGGTTCAGGAAATGGTCAGTTTTATAATTGGACAATTATATGTGCAAAAACATATATTTTAGAAAGAATATGTATTCTAGAGTTCTCAGATGAAGAATTTTGTTCCATAATGTCTGTTAGGTTATAATTGTTAATTATTTTATCCAAATAACTTACTAATGTTTATATTGTTCTCAAACTACTGATAAAATTATGCTAAAATCTTATTTAAGGCTTTGTTTTGAGGAACTATAATTTATTTATTTTTTATGTTTTTACAATTTATTTTTTAAAACTACCTATGTTATTTCTAAATTTTTTTTTGTTTTATTTATACTTATTTTGTCTGCTATTAATAAAAATACATCAGCTTTTTTGGTTACTTTTGGTGCTACTATTTCCTTTCTAATCCTTTTTTCTAACTTTTGTTTACTTTATGTTTTAAATAAGACTGAAGATAATCTAATTTTTAAAAAATCTTGGCTAATAATGCTTGTCTTTAACTAGAATTAGATTCATTTATATTTTTTTGCTATTACTGATACATTTTTTAAATTCATCACTTTGTGCTTTCTATTTATCATGTTTGTTCAATTTTCCTTTCTCTCTCCTTTAATGCTTTCTTTTACAATGATCTATTTTAATCATTCCAGTTCTTTTAAAATTAGTATTGCCAAGTTTGACTTCATTTTTATATAGATTACCTAAGAAGTACAACCTTAATTTATTAAAGTTTAATTTTAATACCTTCACTACCCTCTAGAACCAACACATGAATTTTAGAACACTTTAAGTCTTTTCATCTTCTTCCATTTTTATTTTTGTCATTTATTTACTTCTGTCTTGTTTTCTCATTAATATCAGATGTTTTTATTGTTATTGATTCAGCCAATACTTATTTATATTACTCACATATTTTCCAATTTCTTTCTTTTAATTCATTACTGCATCTGAGGCATTTCATCTATGAGTGGTTCTTTTCTGCAATAAATACAGTGTTCAGAAATTTCTTGAGCTTGGCTCAGTTATCATTAGTCCCTGAAATTCCTTTGATGGAGGGTAAGATTTTAGGTTTGCTTGATCCTTTGATGAGCCATTATAGTATTAGGAGAGTCTTCTTTTTGACTCCCATCTTGGACAGAGTCTCCATTTTCACTTCAGTCTGCCTTACAATTTAAATTTTAGTACAAGTTGTCTTCGTAAACAGATGCCCTTAAGCAAACAGCTTCAGTGGTCCCTATCTTCTTTTCTGAATATCCTCTTTCTCTTAAATTTTCAAATCATGGGATAAATGGATCATTAGGAGAGAATGTTTTATCTTCCAATTTCAACCTTGTTTGTATCCCTCCTGTATTTCTATCCTTATCTAGAAGAAATCCTATTCTGAGGCTTCAGCTATCACCTCTTCTTACTTCTTTGTTCTATTAATTATTCCATGTTACTCATATGAAAATCTCGGTTTTTTTACCATAGTTCTCAAATATTTAAAGTCTTCATTCATTATTAAAAACAAACAAGTGTATCTTTTAAGCTTATCTTTATGTGAACCCTAAGAAGAAATATATCTTATAAGGAGGACTCTTCATGGTTAACTCAGCTCAAATTCACAGGGAAGTCTAGCAGCCATTGGTGACAGAAGCCTCTCATGCACTCTGCATTTCAGGGAAAAGCCAGAGCTTTCTACTTCCTGTGTTATGCTCCTACCAACTTAATAAAAAATTGTAAGGAAGTTCTTCATTTTGTCTTTTGACCAGTGGATTGAGACCCGTTCCATCCTATCAGAACTGTACAATTATATCCTCATTTGTATCCATAGTTACCAATTAGAACTGTTCTATAATAACCAATCAGAAGGCATGATGCCAACCACGTGGGACTGCACCAGACCAATTAGAACTGTATACAAATTTGGATGCTTCATTTGCATAAGATTAGACCAATGAGAACATGGATAGGAACTTTCTCTATAAAAGGTAGCTTCTCCTTTGTCTCAGTGGAACATACTTTGGTTTCCACAAGAAGCTGCATCTTCCCAGTTTGTAAACTGTTCACCTGAATAGCCTCTCTTTTTCTGCATCTCTTTGGGAATTTTTGTTGCTATGTATAGCAAGTTCTTGTTCAATCTCTGTAACTATAAAAGTATTTTATTTTTCAAGATTTTATATTTGTTGCCTTTGCTTTCTTTTTCTTAACCACTTCAGTGAGGAAAAAATAATTACTCTCGGTAACATTTGGAGAGTCTTCTTCTTCTATCTACAGATGATAAAACACCTCTACTTCTCTTGAGTCTTTTATAATAAAGATATATCACAAAATAAAAGCTGAATGAATAATTCTATCACATATATAACCTGCCTCTATTCAGTTATAACAACACGGTATTAAAATGGGTCTATGACTAGACTGGTTTTTATTTAGGAGGGATGAATCTTAAACAACTCTTGGCCTGTAGTACTTAGAACTGTTACTGCATTATCAGAACTCAAAAATAACTTGTAAAAAATAAAATCTTATGGCCATTCTTAAAGAAATTTCTTCTAAAAATTAATGGTTTTTAACATATATTGTACTGTGTGGAGAATCCTCAAAGATTACCTCATATTATTAATAAATATATTTCTATATTATTCCAAAGAATGTAAATTTTATACATATATTTTATAATATTTCCACCTTTGTAATAAAAAGACATTTAAATTTAATATGAAAAACATTACAATGTCTCTTGTCCTGCCTGTGTGATTCAGATTAAATATTACTATAGATAATGTTACTGAGTAATGTTATAGTAGCATGCTAACACATTTATCAACCAGATTTAAAAAAAAGTAAACAAGTCTTTCACCATATATCAATGCAAAAATGTTACACCAAAGATCTGTGCTTTTTCTTATTTTATAGCCCAGTATTTAAAACTGTACTTTCTGATTTTAACATTGTATCTCAGTTCCAGCAGTTCCTAGCTGGATGAACTTGGTCAACTCACTTAATTTCTCTGTGCTCTACAAAATAACAAATGATAATAATTACTCCTACTTCATAGGATCTATTCAAAAATAAATGAATTAATTTATGTAAAGTCTTAAAATTACACCCAGAACATTGTATTCCCTCAATAAATATTAGTTTTTTAAAGTCATTATAATGTTTTCTTATACATATTATGTTATACTGTATGTTGTTATATATTTTAAGATTAGAATAGAAGACAGATGTCTTGAGCGAAATAGGTAATATATTATATATCATTTTCTAACACTTTTCAAAGTGATTGCACATGATATCATCATGAGAAGTTTGTCAACATCATGCGAAGTAAGCAGGGAAAGATGAACATAATATTCTAAAGATGATGATGATGTGGTCTCAGAGAAAACAAACAACTTTTAGAACGTACATTATGATTCTGGAACTAAACTGGAATCTGAGTCTTCTTGCTCCCTGAGTGGGGGGCGGAGGGGCAATAATATGTTTCTTATACAATATGACATTTCTTTCAGATGGTACAGTGGAAAGAAAATTGATCCACACTGCTAACTTGGTATACCATGTTTTAACATGTGACTCTAGTTAAATTACTGTAATAAGGTAAACAGCTTCATTCTCATTGTTAGCATGGGGATAACTCTAGCTTAAAGAGAGCCTAAACCTAAGGAATTCTTATTCTTTGGATCTGAGTATACCCCTTGTAGCCTTATACAACAAATATGAACAAACCATTCCACAACTGCTTCCCTTTAAGCTCTCCTGTACCCAAGTTCTTTCCTAAAAGTGATTTTGTTATCATAATCTCCTGTCACCCTGATAATCTTTTTTGAGTCTGAGTCTGGGTGGTGAATATCTTTCTAAATGAGACATTTAAAACTGTGTTAGATATATGTAGCAGAATTTTACCTTGCTATAGATATTGTATGCTTATTAACAATCTTATTAAAAATTAATTTAATTAATTTTTAAAGTTGCCATATTTTTCACAATTGACTCATTCAACTTTATATTAACATATATCTATTTAATTGGAAAGGGAAAAGAGAAAGCTATAAAATACAACAGGTGGCTCTAATGAGGATATTTATAAAACAGATGAATTAAAATAATAATCCCACATGTGCAGAGGCATGGACCAAGAAAAGCATAATTTTAGAACTTCTGTGACTTTCAAAACTTATTTTTTATCTATTATAATTTACTAACAAAATTCATAAATCACAAATAGATTTTTAATCTACATGTGTTCCCAATATGTCAAAGTGTATATCTTCTACATAAAACAAAAGATGGAAATCAAATGACCTATAAAAGTAAATCCATTAAAAGTGCCTATGATAGTAGGAAAGTTTTATCTCAAAAGTAACTGTTGACATAAATCTCATACTTTATGACCTTCCAATAAACTTAAATGTTAAGTGAGCCTTATAATGGTACCAAATAGCATACTTCAAAATTTAAGTAAGACATATAAATATATGTGATATATGTGATATATACAAATATACAAGCATGTGTGATATCGGAATATATGCATGTACATATATAAATGATTCATAAAAAGGGGATTTTATTAAACAAAAATTTTCTATCAAAAAGTATTGTAAATGTAAGCACTTATTTATGGAATTACGAAGTGTTCTCTATTGCAAATCAATGAGTAGTATTTAGTTTGAAGCTATAATATTCATATATATTGCTGTGAAATACCATACAAAAATTAACACTTTAAAATGCATTTGAAAAAATATGAATTATTTTTAATCAACTGCTTACATATACATTTCTGATATATTTCTGATGTATTGTTCCATTTGTCATTTTATTATATTATAGAGCAGGGTTAAGTCAACCATGCAATGATCCACATTCTTTAGTATGGTTGAAACAATAATAAAAATAACTACACTGACTTTTCAAGTATTTAGTAATATTTAGTAGTAACAGCATAAGTTTCAACATTATATATATATAATATATATATATATATACATATACATATATAACCTTATTTGCCTAGAGTTTCTTTTATTATACATATAAGCGATGCTTTAAAGGATACCTTTTCCCCCTATATGATGTCAAATATTATAATATGTAAATGAGAGATTAACCTTTCCCAAACAAAAAAAATGTAGTACTTTTTCTTTTTAGGTTAGTCAAGTGAAGCAGTGAGAGTAGAGAAGGAACAAAAATTCTTTAATTGCTTGTAATCAATTAATTGTAGATATCATGGCACACAAACCAGCCCATAATGTGGTGCTTTTGTTACATATAAAACATATCTTGTTAAAAAACTAATTTTGTTTCTAAGTTCAAATTTTCCCTCCTTATTTTATTATGGTTCTGTGTTTCACAAAACATGACATTGGTGTAATGAAAAATTATTTTTATTAATTCATAAGTTAATGAGTCTCTGATGTTGTAGATACTTGTAGATTTTCACCCTCACAATTCTTTAGATAAATATAATTGAATATTATTGTGCTTTAGTACGTTTAGTCCTTTTTTGACACTGGAATTTATCATAGGCTTAGACATGTGGATAATGATGTCTTCTTCTTTTATGAAAATAGATGATCATACACAGGACTCATAAATGATTTCTGAAAGCAAAAGGAATAATAAGATAAATATTGAAGAAAAAGTATATCTAAAGATTAAATTCATTTTTTTTTTAATACAAAGCATTAAAATTTAATGTTGCATTTGTTCTTGACAGTTAAATTTCTTGAGTGGAATGCAGAGTTTTTTTTTTTTTATCTCAACACAGTTTTAATGCAGGATTAATTTATTTTTGTAATTTATTATTGGTAGGATTGAATTAGGTTTTAGGATTTCTAAATTTGGTTTAGACTTAAGCTTCCACATTTGTTGTACGGTCCTTTGGTTTGAGGCTGTGGCAGATTAAATATGGCCACAGATTCTTTTACGCTTTCCCATCAGCTTTCCCATTAAAAGGTTGAGTGTATTTCCACAACCTATCAACTATACCCACCCCAGGGCTTGCTTGGGACAGCTTTGATTAATAGAATGTGGCAGAAATGACACCCTGACAGTTCTGGTCCTGGGCTTTAAAAGAAGTGTCACCTTTATCTTGGAATTTTGGAGCCCTGCCCCCTTGTAAATGTTTACTACCCTGCTGGAGAGACCCCATGGCACAGCCCTAAGAAAGGAACACAGCAAGATCCAGGCTTCAAACTGCCTCTGACAAAGCACCAGCCACATGAAAACTTTTGACCTCTTCAAACCAGTTCAGCCTTTGGTTGACTTCCACGGAGTGACCCAAGGCAATACAATATGAGACAGAAGAATTACCCAATTGAGACCTGCCTGAATCCCCTGAATTCCTGACAAACAAGTTTATGAGGTATAATAAAATGGTTGTCATTTTTAACTTCTTGTTTGGGGATAGTTAGGTGGCAATAAATAACTAGAACAAAATTAACAAGGGAGAGGTTAGTGTCATCAAAGCAGACAGTAATATTAACTTTGAAAAACAGTAAAAGCTGGAGTGCAAGGAAGATGATGGACTAGGTAAAAGCAGAGATCACCTCTTCTCAGGTTTGCATTGAAATCACAACCAAATTATAAAAATCATCAATGTAGAGAATCACCTGAAGTACAACTGATTATAACATGTAAGTCTGATAATATAAAGAAGGAGCCACATCGAAGCTGGTAGGAGGGGCAAAGTTGTGAATCGGGTTGAACCCACACCAGCAGGTGGTGGGGGAACATGGAGAGGGAGAGCAAGAGTGCAGAGGCTTCTCTAAAAGATGAGAGGGGTCCTAACATCATTTGAGGGATCCCCAGCCCAGGGTCCCAGCCCAGGGTGTTAGGTCGGTGGTGGCCTGCCTGGAAGCTTCTTCCCAGCTTGACATCGGAGTCCAGACAAGAGCCCACCCTAAAGCCCTGGTGCCACCACCCTAATCCGGATGCTCAACTGACGTTCCCCATTCAGTACCCTACCCCCACATAACCCTATAAAAACTACGCCCTCCCCTCCCTTCCCAGGGCAGGACTTCTCTGGCTCCTCTATTCTCTGGACCAGAGAACCCCGCCGGGGAGTGCTGTCCCAATAAAGACTTGCTTTTAAAACTTCTCTCGGTGTGTGTCACGTGTTTACCTTACACAGAAAGAAGAGTTTCCAAAGACTCTGACTGTAAAAATCAGAGGGGATTCTGGCCATCCAAGTGAGATGGAAGGAGACTGAAATCCTAGATGCCTCTTTAAAGGACCTACACATAGGTTCTCTCATCCACAGACACACACCCAGAGCAGTGATGGTGGGTCAGAGGCTCGTGCAAGATTCAAATGTGGAAAGACTGCACCTGGCACACAAACAAGGGCTGGACAGGCAGCTGCCATTGTGCCTTAGTCGGTAGTCCCAGTACAGGGCAATCTACAGACTGCATCAGCTTGCCTGTGCAGATTCCTTCTCCCGTGTGGCCGATTTTGAAGCTGCACTGGCCTGAAGTGATCGGCCTACCCCCACCCAACCTATAATGGCCCAGAGTGGCTTACTGATAGGTGGCTGCCCTGCCCAGTTTCAGGACCAAACATTGGCAGCAGGCAGCCACTGCTGTAAGCATACATTTCCAGGACAGTTGCAGGAAGATGACTGCTGCCAACACAAACTTGGGTGGATCTCGGGGATCTGTGGGTCAGTCCCAGATGGCAGCTGGTCTTGTTGTAATTGGTAACTTTTGTGAGAAAACGTAAATGGTTACTGAAGCTGCAGTAAGACTGAGGCTGTATTTACCTGACAGCCATTATCTCCCTGAGACTTTATCCCATCCAACTCACAAACTGCCTTAGGCAGATACTTCCCTGCCCCTTCCCTGATATCACATTTCCCAGGGGCAACAAACTGGCTAGCACAGTGCCGCGTTGCAAGGAAATCAGTTGCAGGAAGACCTTTGTTGCCTGTAGGAGCTGCAATATCTCTTTGGGGTATTGTAGGGGTCTGTGGAACTGCCCCAGGTGGCAGCTGGTCATACTGGGATCTGTGACTACAGTAGGAATGTGTGCACCCAGAAGTTGCAGAAAACTGAGGCTATATTTGCCTGATGGCCCTTGTCTCCCTGAGATCCAGCTTTTTCCAAATCCACAAAGTGCCCAAGGCCAGTTGACAGGCAGCTGCCCCTGCCTTTTTCCTCTCCAAGATTACTCATTTTGCACAGTCCTTAGACCACCACTAGCGCAGTGAGTGGTTTAGGGAAATCAGTTCTGGAGAGATCACTGCTGCCTGCAGTAGCTACAAAAATCTCTTGCAGGAATCTCAGGGGTCTGTGAGACTGCTCCAGACAGCAGCTGGTCTCACTGTGATCTGTGACTACTGTGGGAACAAGCAGCCATAGAAAGTTGCAGAAAACTGAGGCCGTATTGGCCCATAGGCCCTTGACTCCCTGAGATTCTGCCCTATCTAATCCATAAAGTGCCCATGGCATGTTGACAGTCTGCTGCCCCTGCCTTATCCTAACCAGGGTTACACATTCTGTGCAGTCAATAGACTTTGGCCAGCAAAGTGAGCAAATTTCAGAGAATACAGTGATGGAAAGATTATTGCTCCTAGCATGAGAATCAATATCGCTTAGGCAGATTTTGGTTTTCGTGGGCCCATCATAGATGGCATTAGGTCTCACAGTGATATATGACTTTTGTGGGAGCCTGCAGTCCCAGAGCTGGCAGAAAATCTAGTGCTGTATAGGCTTGATGGCCCTGTGCCTCACAGAGATGATGCCCCACCTAACCCACAAATTACCCATGACAATCCTGCTTCTGGGGAACCCAGCCCCATTCTGTGCTTACTTTGGGTCATGAATTCAATAGAAAACAATAGCACTCAATTCATGCAAAGCCTGAGCTTCCAGGAGAAATTTTTGGTGGCAGACCACAAAACTCACTCTCATGAGTTTCAGTAATTCTTAAACAAAACAGCCTGAGGTGGGCAGTGTCTGGCCTCACTATGAACTGAAACTTGTATAAGGCGGCAGAGACAGTGCTGGCATGTAAACTGACACTGCAATAAGAAGGAAATCTGCTCAGTAGATCCAGGTGATCCTGGAGGCCCTGTACCCCCCAACATGCATATCATCCAGAGGCTCTTTCAGTTCTGGAGACTTACAGGCAACTAGCAGGCAGCGTAAGGCCTTGAGGAGCACTGGTCCTTCTGCCTACACTTTCCTAGACCAGGTGTGGGTGGTAACCAGACTGCAGCCTACAGAGTTGTCTCTTCCACTTACCTATAGATCCGCATAGGCAGCAACCATTTGTGGGTAGCTTTGTAGCTCCCACCAGGTAGCCCTGAGCAATCAAAGGCAGTGGGTGACCTTGACCTATGGGGAACCTTCCAAAGGGCCACAAAATCAACATATCTGGAGACTGGCAGTTGACTACAACAGAGCAACTCCTGACTATTTTCATAAACCATACACACAAAGGATGGTCTCAAAAAGTACACAAGCCTACTGGGGAAAATCCTACTCAGTGGGGTCAGTCCCCACAAAAGCAACTTATACTCTGTGAGTGCAGCCAATTCCATTAGTCAGCCCAAGTGTTAATCCCATCCACTGATATACTAATACCAATAAAGGTATAGCTACAACAGAATATCACACACAACACACACAAAAAATCACATCCAGAGCCCCTGGCATGGGTGATCGGAGAGCATGCCACTGGGTCATACAGTACATCTTTCACATAAGGCCATCTGGCCAAAGCTGAAAGACAAAACAAATATTCCTAACACATAGACATGAACACAAAAAGGTTAATAAAATGAGAAAACAAATAAACATGCTACAAATGAAGCAAGAGGAGAAAATTCCAGAAAATAAGCTAAATGGAATGGAGGCAAACAACACCTACCAGAGACAGAGTTCAAAATAATGATTATAAGGATGCTCAACAGAGAGATAATAAGCATAAAAAAGGACGTCATAGAAACCATACAAAAAGAACCAGACAGAAATGAAGAACATGATAACTGAAATGAAGAATACACTAAGGATTTCAACAGTAGATTGGATGAAGCAGAAGACTGAATTAGCCAACTAGAAGACAAGGTAGCAGAAAACACCCAATCAGAGTAACAGAAAGAAAAAGAACATAAAAAAATAGTATAGTGTAAGAGACCTCTGGGACAACATGAAGCATAACAATATCTGCATAATAGGAGTGCCCAAACAAGAAGAAAGAGAGCAAGATATTAAGAATCTATTTGAAGAAATAACAGAAATCTTCCCTAATCTGGCAAAGAAATTAGACATGCAAGTCCCGAAAGCACAAAGAGTCCCAAACAAGAGGACTTTTTAAAAGATCCACACTAAAACACATAATCAAAATGCCAAAGGTCAAAGACAAAGAGAGAATCCAAAAAAGAAGCAAGAGAAAGGCAGCTAGTTACTTACAAAGGTACCCCCATAAGAATGTCTGCTAATTTTTCAATGAAAATTTGCAAGCAGAAGAGACTGGCAAAGAAATATTCAAAGTTAAAAAAACAAGAACCAATAACTGCCAATATTCTACCCAGCAAGGCTTTGATTAAAATGAATGTGAGATAAAGAGATTCCCAGACAGGGAAGACAACCTAAGGAGTTCACCATCACAAGCCAATATTTACAAGAAATGTTAAAGGGACTTCCGTAAAAAAGAAAGAGGGGAAAACAAAAGATAAACAAATACAAATAATAAAATGACAATAACTATGTACCTATCATAATCACTTTAAATGTAAATGGATTAAATGCTTCAACAAAAAGACATAGGTAGCTGAATGAATAAGAAAACAAGACCTATGAATATGTTGTATGCAAAAGACCCACTGCAGATCAAATGACCTCACAGACTGAAAATAAATGTGAAAAAGATATTTCACAAAATTGGAAATGAAAAAAAAAGTTGGAGTAGTGATACTTATATCAGATAAATAGACTTTAAAAACAAAGCTCTATAGTAAGATACAAGGAAGGGTATTACATAATGGTAAAGAGATCAGTGAAATTAAGAGGACAAAACCCTAATAAACATATACAAACCCAACATAGTAGCATGTACATATTATAAAGCAATTATTGACTGACATAAAAGGAGAGATCAATAGTAAACACCACATGGACACCAATGGATATCTCTTCCAGACAAAAAAATCGACAAGGAAACAATGAGTTTAAAAGATCCAAGAGACCAGATGGATTTAATAGATATTTTTCAAAGTATTTCACCCCTAAGCAGCAAAATATACACTCTTCTCAAGTGAATATGGAAATTTTTTTCAGGAGATTACCACACATTAGGTCATAAAACAAGTCTCAATTAAATTTTAAGTTTGAGAGCAGAGAATTTTGAGAAATATGGCAGAGTGAGAGATGTCCCCAGATCTTTCCCCTTGAAACAACAATAAGTTCAACAAAACTCAAAAAAAAACTCAACAAAAAACACACAAAATTGCACACCAGCACTTCTGAGCATGGGATCTGTGCATAAAAAGCTACTAAAGGTCAGATCCCTGGGTGTCCAGTTGGTGTTCTGGGAGAAAACAAAGAAGCTGCCTCTTACAGCCTGAGCTCTGTGTAGGAGGAGGGGGGGCGGGTAGGGCAGGGAAGGTGAGGCAAGTTCTCTGAACAGCTCTGCCTGGAAGTACTGTGAGCTCCATGCGGCTAACAGCAGGGCCAAATAATCAGGGCAGAAAGTAGAGAAATGGGAATGGCAGAGAAACAGCATTTGATTTTTACCAGCCATGGTTGCAAAAACTCGAGGCTGAGCTGCAGCCTTCATTCCCCAACCCAGAGTGCTCCTCCCCATACCTCTGAGATTGAACACAGTGGAGGCCCAAGAGAATCTGAACGAATGCTATGGGAAACTGTCACTAACACTGACAGGGAATGAGACTGAGGGTAGAGAGCCTGATTAAACACATGTAAGGGGAAAAAAAATTGCACTAAGGCTTATAAAATGCTAGGGATCAAGAAGCTTAGAAGCTAAACTACTGAAAAACAAAAGAAAAATGCATTCTTTGCAACAGGCTTAACCAAAAGAAAAAATACATTCTTTGCAACAGGCTTAAACCAAAAGAAAAAAAAATGCATTCTTTGTAACAGGCTAATAAATGTTCTTTCTGGAAAGACAGCAAGAATACACTTCCATTAATGCCCAGGTGGAGATATAGTCCCATTAAACACCAGAACAACCAAAAAGTAGCAAGGCAATTCAGAAAGAAAGAGAAAAATTTGGAAGAAAAACAAGCTTACAGACATAGAAATATATGACTTAAATGACAGAAAATTAAGGACGGGACTTCTGGAAAACCTCAATGAGATCCTAAATGATTCATCTCAACAATTTCAGGACTGAAAAAACAACTAGATGAGTAGAATGTGTTCTTTAGTGAGGAGATTGAAACCCTCAAAGAAAAAGACAGAATAGAACTTATGGAGACTAGAAATACTGCAAGAGTTGAAAAAAAAAATGAAATAGCAAGCTTGGAAAATAGAGTTGACCTAATGGAGGAAAGGATCAGTGATACAGAAGACAGAAACCTAAAAATAAAATAAGAAGGAAGAAGAAGAGAAACAGAAAAATGAAAAATAATGAAAGAGAAATACAAGAACTAGCTGATACCATCAGGAGAAGAAACATAAGAATAATGGAGTTCTCAAAGGGGAGGAAAAAGAGCAGGATTAGAAAGCATTTTCAGACAAATAGTGGATGAGAATTTCCAAATCTATGGAATGAGCTGGAGTTTGAATTCAAGAAATCAACAGAACATCCAATGATCTCAACCCAAAAAGACCTTCATTAAGACACATTGTATTAAAGTTATCAAAAATCAACAACAAAGACAGAATTCTCAGGGCAGCCAGGGAGAAGATGGTAACTTAAAAAGAAAATCCATTAGGTTATCATCAGACTTCTCAGCACAAAGCTTACAAGCCAGAAAGGAGTAGAAACAAATATTCAAACTATTAAGTGAAAGAAACTATCAGTCAAGAATAATGTAATCCAGCTAAGCTCTACTTTAGATATGAAGGAAAAGTTAAGACCTTTCCAGATATACAAAAACTGAGGGAAAGGGAATTCTCCACTACAAGGCCTGCATTACAGAAAATACTGAAGGGGTCAGCACACCTAAAACAAAATGATGTAAATAAAAAACAACAAACAGAAACAAACAAAAAAACATAATTAAGAGTAAGGTGACTGGCAGGAAAATAGAAGTAGAGAAATTATAAGCTTAAATAATAAGAAGAGATTGCTATAGCAAAGATAGTAATGAACATTCAGCATACATAGGGACAAGTTGAAACAAAAATGACCGAAAGGGGAGAATTCGAAGATCAAAATTCACAAAGGGGAATGGAGAGATAAGGCACACACAGAGAAGAAAATGGGTGACTGTGTATGTGTGTGTATATATCCTTTATATATTTGTAATGGTATTCACACGCCAAAGATCAGAACTAAAGTATATAACATAAAAAAAAAGAAGGACCACAGGTAAAGCCCACAAAAGTCAACTAAAATAACAAAACAGAAACACAAAGACAAGGAAGCAATGGATACACTGAGCTACCAGAAAGCAAAAGATAAAATGACTATAAGAAGACCTCTTATTTCAATAATCACCCTAAATGTAAATAGACTTGACTCACTAATAAAAAGACTCAGAGTTGCAGATTGGATCAAAAAACAAAACCTAACCAACCATATGTTGCCTCCAGGGGATACATCTCAATTCCAAAGACAAATATAGACTCAAAATGAAAGGGTGAAAAATAATATTTCAAGCAAATGGCATTTAGAGAAAAGCAGGAGAGAGGTACTAATATTAGAAGAAGAAGACTTCGAAATTAAAAAAAAGGTAAAGAAAGATACTGAGGGACACTTCATAATGATAAAGGGAATCATGCACCAAGAAGACATAATACTTATTAATATCTATGCTCCCAATCAGAAAGCCAGAATTGTATAAAGCAATTACTAATAGAACTAAAGTGAAAAACAAACCAAAGCACTATCATAGTAGGGGACGTAAATACCCCACTGTTAGATATGGATAGATCATCCAAACAGAAAATCAATGAGGAAATAAAATTCTTAAATAACACATTAGACCAACTGGACGTAATTGATATTTACAGAGCCTTCTATCCCCCCAAAAACTGTTTATATATTCATCTCTAATGCACATGAAACATTCACAAGAATTGACTACATACTGGAAAACAGAGATAGCTTCAATAGTATAAGAGTGTTGAAAACATACCAGTCATATTCTCTGATCAAAATGCTTTGAATGTAGAGATCAGCTGTAAAAAGAAAGCTGGAAAAAACACAAATACTCGGATATTAAAAAACATGCTACGGAAGAATAACTGGGTCAGAGAAGAAAGAAAAAGAGAGATCAAGAGATACATAGAAACAAATGATAATGATAGTACAACATATCAAAATTCTAGGACACTGCAAAACAGTCATAAGAGGAAAATTCATATAATTACAGGCCTATCTCCAAAAACAAGAATGAACCCAAATAAACAATCTAATGCTTCATCTTAGAAAAACTAGAAAAGGAAGGACAAATGAAGCCTAAAGTCAGCAGAAATAAAGAAATAATCAAAATTAGAGCAGAAATAAATAAAATTGAAAACAAAAAAAAAAAAAAAAAGGAAAAAATAAATACAACAAAGAGCAGTTTCCTTGAGAAGGTTAATAAAATTGACAAATCCCTGCTAAGCTCACTAAAGAAAAAAAAGGACACAAATTAAAAAAAAAAAAATTTGGGACGAAAGAGGGGAAAATAATGACAGACATCACAGAAATACAAAGAATCATACAAGAATACTATGAAAAAGTATATAACACCAAATTTAATAATCTAGAAGAAATGGACCTGTACTTAGAAAGATAACACCTTCCTAAACTGAATTAAGAATAACTGGAAAATCTAAATAGACTAATCAGCAGTATGAAAATTGAAACGATCATCAAAAACCTACCAAAAAGTAAAAGTCCAGGACAGATGGCTTCATCAGTGAATTCTACCAATCATTCAAAAAAGATTTAATACCTTTTCTCCTCAAACCCTTCCAAAAAATAGAAGAGGAGGCCATACTTCCCAACTCACTTTATGAGGCCAGTATTACTCTGATACCAAAACCTGGTAAAGATAACATCATAAAAGAAAACTACAGACCAATATCTCTCATGACCACAGATGCAAAAATCCTAAATAAGATACTAGCAAACCGAATACAGCAGCATATTAAATAGATTATATACCATGATCAAGTGGGCTTCATCCCAGGGGCACGGGGATGCTTCAACACATGCATCACTTAACATGATACACCACATAAACAAATTTAAAAATAAGAATCATATGATCATATTAATACATGCAGAAAAAGCCTTAGACAAGATACAGCTTTTATTTATGATCAAAACACTTAACAAAATTGGTATAGAAGAAAAGTACCTTAACATAATAAAGGCCATCTATGACAAACTCTCAGCCAACATTATACTTAATGGTGAAAAACTAGAAACTTTCCCTATAAGATCAGGAAAAAGGCAAGGCTATCCACTATCACCATTGTTATTCAATATAATATTGGAGGTCCTAGCGAGTGCAATTAGGCACAAGAAGATAAAAAAGGCAATCAAGTAGGAATCGAAGAATTCAAACTGTCACTACGTGTGGATGACATGATTCTCTATATAGAAAAACCTAAAGATTCCACAAGAACACTGCTAGAAACAATAAGCAAATACAATAAAGTTTCAAGATACAAAATCAACATTTAAAAATCCATAGCATTCCTATACTCTAATAATTAAGGGTCAGAAAAAGAAGTGGAAATAATAATTCCTTTTGCAATTGCCACAATAAAAATAACATATCTAGGAATAAATCTAATGAAACATGTGAAGGATCTATAGAATGAAAACTATAAGACCCTATTAAAAGAAATTGAAGATGATACAAAGAAATGAAAAGATATTCTGTGTTCTTGGGTTGGAAGAATCAACATAGTTAAAATGACCATATTACCTAAAGCATTATACAGATTTAATGCAATCTCTATTAAATCCCATTGGCAGATGTTAAGAAAATAGAACAAAAGAACCTTAATTTGTATAGAAACACAAAATATCCCGAATTGCCAAAACCATCCTGAGAAAAAAAGAACGAGGCTAGAGGCATCACTCTGCCTCTAAATTATACTACAAAGCACCAGTAATGAAAATAGTATGGTATTGGTAGCAAAATAGACACATAGACCAGTGGAACAGAATTGAGAGTCCAGAAGTAAACCCATATTTATATGGGCAAGTAATTTTTCACAAAAAAACCAAAAACATACATTGGAGAAAGGAAACCATCTTCAATAAATGGTGGTGGTAAAACTGGAAAGCCATCTGCAAAAGAATAAAAACTAGACTGGTGTCTATTGCCACATACCAAAATTTAACTCAAAATGGATTAAGGACATGAATATAAAACCTGGAACAATAAAATACATAGAAGAAAACACAGGAGGCTAAATAACATCCTACTAAACAATGAATGGTTCTCTACAAGATCAAGGAAGAATTCAAAAGATACCTAGAGACAAATAAGAATGAAAATACAACTATTCAAAATCTATGGAACAGAGCAAAAGCAGTTCTAAGGGGAAATTCATAGAGATTCAAGCTTACCTCAGGAAACAAAAAGCTCAAATAAACAATCTCACCTTGCACTTAAAAGAACTAGAAAAAGAATATTAAACAAAGCCCCAAGTGAGTAGAGAAAGGAGAAAATAATAAAGATCAGAGAAGAAATAAATGAAATAAAAGTGTAGAACAAATAATTGTAACATTTATATAGAACCATAAAAGATCTTCAATAGCCAAGGTAATCTTGAGAAGGAACAAAGTTGGAGATATCACACTACCTGATATCAGACTGTACTATAAGGTTACAGTAATCAAAACAGCATGATACTGGCAGAAAAAAAATGGTATATTGATCAAAGACACAGAATAGAGGGCCCAGAAATAAACCCACAGCTATAAGCTCACTTAATATATGACAAAGGAGGCAAGAATATACAATGCGGTAAAGACAGTCTCCAATAAACGATGTTGGTAAAATTGAACAGATACATGCAAAATACAAAAACAAAACTAGACCACTTTCTAATACCATATTGCAAGAGTAGACTCAAAATAGATTGGACTTAAATGTAAACCTCAAACCATAAAACTTCTGAAAGAAAGCATAGGCAGTAAACTATCTGATATTGCTAACAGGAATTTCTTTTCGGATATATATCCTCAGGCAAGGGAAACAAAAGAAAAAATAAACAAATGGGACTATATCAAACTAAAAAGTTTTCATACAGCAAAGGAAACCGTCAACAAAATGAAAAGACAACTGATTGAATGGGAGAAGATATTTGTTTATGATACATCTGATAAGAGGTTAATATACAAAATATATAAAGAACTTATAAAATCCAACAACAGAAAAAAACAATCCAATTAAAAAATGAGCAGAATACCTGAATAGATAGTCCTCCAAAGAGGAAATGCAAATGGTCAATAGACTCATGAAAAGATGCTCAACGTCACTAATCATCAGAGAAATGCAAATTAAAACCACAATGAGATATCATCTCACACCTGTCCAAATAGTTATCGTCAATAAATCAAAGAACATATTGGTAAGGATGTGGAGAAAAGGGAACTCTCAGATACCTTTGAGATCGCAAAATTGGCATGGCCACTATGGAAAATGGTATGGAGGTTTTTCAAAAAATTAAAAATGGCTATACCTTTTGATCCAGCAATTGTACTCCTGGGTATTTATTCAAAGACAACCAAAACAATAATTCATAATGATTTGTGCATCCCTATTTTTATGGCAACATAATTTACAGTAGCCAAGATATGAAAGCAACATAAATATCTATCAACAGATAATTGGATAAGAAAGTTGTGGTTTATAAATACAACTCGACCATTAAAAAAAATGAAATCTTACCATTTGCAACAATATGAATGGACCTAGAGGTTATTATGCTGAGTGAAATAAGTCAGACAGAGAAAGATATGTATCATATGATTTCACTTACATGCAGAATCTGAATTTAAGAACTATATTTTAACGGTGTTTTGAGTAAAAAAAAAAAATTAAAAGAATAGAATGTGTGAACTTATTAAATGTGGTGGTGTAGGTTTCCAGACAGAATGCAATGGTAACTGTTGGAAAGAGTGTGGTTCATAAACCTGTTCTACTCGGCCAGACCTTTTATGATTTATTTGTCTTCGAGCTTCTGCTTGGCTCCCCTTTATCTTTCTTCTTGTCCTTCTCGCTCAGCTTCCTGCCTTGCTTAATGGCACTCACTCAGTGATACTTGTCTTTGACCATCTGTTATTGATGATATAATAGTGTCCCCGCTAGAATTCATATGTTGATATCCTTAACCCTGAATGTGATGGTAGTAAAAGTTTGGGTCTTTGGCAGGTGATTAGGTCATGAGAGTGGAGGCCCCATTAATGAATGGGATTAATGTCCTTATAAATGACTGGGAAAGCTTCCTTGCTCATTCTGTCACGTGAGGACAAGCAAAACGATGGTTATCCATGAACCTGGAAGTGGACTCTAACCTGACACAAAATCTACCAGCACTTAGATTTTTAACTTCCAAGTCTCCAGAACTTTAAAAAAAAAAAATTGTTGTTTATAAGCCATCCAGTCTATGGTGTTCTGTTACATCAGCATAAACAACTAAGACATCATACTATGACAGATATTTAATTCCTTCCTCTTTACAACCTCACAGACCTGGAAGAAAGTTAAATGAATCTTTAGATGTGCATCTTTAAATAAAGAATCAGTCCATTGTAAGCCTGGTGACTGTTGAGGGCAGCTATGCTTTACTCAGTGAGCAACACGGAGGTTCAGTCTGTTTCAATCTATGATTCCATTGTCACAACACAAGGCTCCTTATGGTACAGGTAAATAAAAAGTCTTTTACTGCCACAAACTGTGTATGAAAGGGCTGGAAAAGCTGGTCACCTATGGGTGCAGAAAGGAATGGGTAACCAGGAATTTGTGAGCAATATCTACCCTATACTTAACCTGTAAGACATAAGGCAAAGGCAGGGAGTAGAGAATGTGCTGTGAGCAATTCAGTTTCTTTATAAACATTACTTTGTTAACCTTAGTAATTGCTCTTATCTAAGGTAAATCCATTTGGATAGATGAACTCGTTTTTATGATACAGGAAACAATGAGTACCTGATATTCATAGATGTCAGAAACTTGAGAGACTATGTTATTCAAACTCCTAATGTGGTATGTCTGGGGGATATGGCACTGTATGTAACCAAGAGTGCAGTGCACATCCACTGAGTAACCAAGATAGGAAGGAATCACTATATCTGAGATCATGTAGTAACAAATTTTTAATTACATCAGAGATGATAAAGAAACTGTGGAAAGAAATTTGAAATTGAAGGTATTTACCCATCATCCAATGCTTTCCATTTTTCTTTACTTTCTTTATGAGCTGAAATTGCTTAGTGAAATGCATGTCAAGTTCAGGCCTTTGAATTTGAAAACACACACACACACACACACACAAACACACACACACAAACACACACACCAATTATGGACTCTGGATTTACAAGTATTGAAAGCATTAACTATGAATTTAAGAGTTTTTTCCAGTTGTTATTATTTGCTAAGTAGAGTTGGGGATTTGTTTTTTCTTGCCAAGCATTTTATATAAATAGTTTTCTTAATGAAAAGAGGCTTGAGAAAGATTTAACTTTGAAAAGGAGATTATGATTAAAATTCTTAGAATTGCAGTCCATAGGGACAAATATTATTATGGACTAGGTCATTTATAGAAATAAGTTTTAAAATTCAACTCTACTAATTAAGTTACTAAGTTCATGCACAGAGTTGACTTAATAATTCCATATACACATATGTGCAGTAGAATGAACAGCTTCCTTAACACCTGAGGTATGAGTCATTTTGTCCCAAACAAGCCAGGCTAGTGAGCTATACTACAGAATAATGAAATTTTAAGGGGGGAAATAGTTCTGGCATAATTTTAAAAGTGTATTTTATCTATTAAAGTGGACACCTGTCAACTAATGCTTTTAAGCATTTTTAAAAATAAAAAAAATATGAGTTTTTTGTTGCCCAATCTCTTGAATTAAGATAAATTTAAAGTACAGATTAAATATTGATTTATTTCTAAAGTCACTCCTGTGTATTATTTTAGGCACTTAGGTGGCACTTAAATTCTTCGAGTCTATTGGAATTCAATTTTTTTCTGTCATTATTTCAGCATAAAAAGCGACTTTAATTTGTAGATATATGATTTACAGTTAAAATATTTAAAATATATTTTTCATCTGCTTTTTTGTTGCCATCTCTTTCCTCTGACTTATGTCTTCTGCCTCAGCATTTCAGTACATATGACATTGTTTCCTACTTGATTTCTACTCTGAGTTTCTATTTCATTAAATTCCAATCGTTCCACAATCTTTGAGCTTTTATTAGTTTCCCTCTCCATAGACCAGAGCCCTGTTGCTAAATCTCAGGAAAAAAACTGAGTTTGGCCACTTTTATTTTTTGTAATGCCTACAGCAGCTGGTATATTTCTAGGTGGTTTCCCATCCAGGTACTAACCAAGTCTGACCCTGCTATCTTTTGAGATCAGATGTGATCAGGTGTTCAGAAGTGATATGGCCATAGACGAGTTTGTCTACTTTTAAACTGACCTCCTTATTTTATTAAAATCCAGAGGGAATTTTTAAGTTTTGTATGCCATTTGGGTTTTCTATATGCTTTCTTTTTACCCAAATCATGACTAGAAATTGGTTTATCCTTTAGTTAATTGCTTCACACACCCAAATTCACACTAGATGAGCAAGTTGCATCCTCCATTGCCCATTTTACTCTAAAGCATCTCTGCCCTCTCTGTTCACCAAATCTCATGAAACATTCTGAAACACAACTATCACCAAATGATCTTTGTCTTCAAATCAACAAAAATTGATCTTTTTTTTTATTTTTGGTATTAAAGTAGCACATTTGTTAATATCAATTTATATATTTAACTCTTTACTTAGAACAAAAAGAAACTGGTATGCAAGAAAAAATTAAAAGGAAACAACACAGGTGTAACATCTATGTCAAATGGTATCTATAAATATATTTTCACATCTGAGAAATTTGTTTCATGGAATATAGTGGGATTTGCTCACTTTCTACTCTTTGCTCTAAATATTGGCTATGAGAGACAAGCATTCACTAATTCATTCTTCATTGAAGCACTATTACCTCAAAATATAAGAATTCTAATGTTAGAGAATTGACATCACTTGAGGGACATTAGATTGTATAATGTATTATATGTAGAAACTAGATATCTTTAAATTACTAAATATCTAATCATCTGTATGGTATTTATTTCACTCCTAACGGCTGAGAAGATGTAGTGTCTTCCTGGTTTTTTTTTTTTTTTTTTTTTTTTTTTTTTACTGGTGTGGCATATGTGTGGCATCTTCAGCTCCCCCTTCTTTAAAACCTCACCTCCAATATTTTCAGAGCCCATGGACTTCTACTGTCTCTGCAACATCTTCATTTATGTGTTTGGCTCACTGAATTTACCATATATTTATGATACTGGAAGAATGAGAAAGGTGAAAAACTACTTTCTTAACATTTTATATAAGCATCATTTTTAATGCTCAGTTTTTCAGTGTATAATTTTCATTTATTTCTATTTATTTTATTGTTATTGATGTTATTTTTAATTCCCCACTGAGAGGAGAACAGTTTTTGGAGCTCAGAACTTTAGAGCCTTTGTTCTTATCTATCAGTTTAGTTTTTCTGGGTAGAAAAACCGGCTCCTCCCAGGAATACTATCTCTAACCCAAAAGAATCAGTTTGATATTATAGGCTTGTTTCATAAGGCCACTAAACCATGTGTCCAATATTTGAAAGCTCCCTATGAATTTTTCATGTGACTAGAATCATTATTCAATGTTTATTGAATATACATTATGTGTTGGACACTAAGAATAATGTATGAATAAATTTTGTCTCTGCCCACATGGACTTAAAATCTTATCAACTTACCTATTGCAAATATTGATATCAAATAATCCATAAATACAACGTGACTTCATATTGAGCTTGACAGCTCTACAATATTGTCATGTAACCATTTATTTAAATCTTTCCTAGTGAAGCATAGATCTCAGTTATTCTCATCTCATGTTTTACACTGCTTCTTCCAACAGTATCAATTCAGAAAGCCAGTCACTCTGGTTTACCTGTAAATTGGTACTTTTAAAAATGGCTTTTCCAGAAAAATGTGAAAGGCTCTGATAGTGCTAAAAAAGTATCAGGGTGAATTTTACTCTCATCTTAAGTTCTTGTGTTACTAGGCAGCTCAAATCACAATATTTAATAAAATAAGTTATGAAAGAAATGAAAGAAATATTGGGTGAGTCCCTAGTTTTATAAATCAAAGACTCATTTCTATGTTACAAGAACAATGGAATAACCTTAAAATATTTAATTACATTGATTTTTAAAATTTGTCATGAAAATTAAATGGAGGAGATTGCTAAATATTAGAAATATATTTATTTTTTTTAAAATATGATTTTTTAGTGAGATTTCTGGTACAAATCTGAATGTTTATGAGAAACATTAAGAGACTTCTTGTTTTCAATTTCACATGTAAGGAGGTTGGAAATTGCCACTCCACCCTAACAACAAAGTAAAAACTGACTAAAGTGAAAAATCAGAACTCTTATAAGATCCATAGGAGTGGTGAGGACACAGGCAAACAACTGCCCAAAAGACTGGAGAGACAGACAGTCAAATACAGAGAATAATAATTGGCTAGTACAAAGGCTCAGGAACAGAGACCACTGTGAGAACTATTGCTGGGGGAGGAAAGCCAGAGGTGTAACAGACTATTTGCTGGAGGTTCAGAGTGGACAACTCTGAGAGTTAGAAACTCCAAGGGACCTAGTCGTAGGAAGACCCCCACAACTTTGTAAGATTTAGTTTCACAGAAGTCAACCAGCTTTCTAAAGTAACTTTCGGAGAAAAATCCCCTTGTGCATTCCACAAGCGGATAGGGAGAGGAACATTTAAAAATATTCAGAGTACTCTGTTCTTCTAAAAGGCCTTACCTTTGGAATTGTCAGACAAAAAATTAAAAACAATATGATAAATATGCTAAAGGTTTTAATGCATAAAGTAGAAAGAATTTGAAAACAGGTAGGTTATATAAGCAGAGAGATGGAAATCCAAAGAAAAAAAAATGGAAAGAAATGCATATAGCCTGGATGGGTTCACTGATGAATTCTACCAAACATATAAGGAAAAAATTATACCAATTCTCTACAGTCTCTTTTGGAGGATAGAAACAAAGGAAATACATCATAACTTATTTTACAAGGCCAGCATTACTTAATACCAAAAACAGAAAAAATACATTACAAGGAAAGAAATTTATAGACCAATAATCCCATAAACAAAGATGAAAAACCCTCTACAAATATTAACAAATCAAATCCAATGATATACAAAAAATTATACACCACTGCTAAATAGGATTTATCCCAGGCATATGAGGCTGGTTCAACATTTGAAAATTAATTGTTGTAATTTATCATATAAACATTTTCTAACTTGAAGAATCATCTCTAGGTCTTTTTAATCAAGATTGTCAATCATTTGCCAATCAACTAGCAATTACTCATCAAATCACTAATAAGTAATTAAAGCAAAGTTACAGGATATAAAATTAAAATACAAAACTCAATTGCTTTTCTATATATTAATAATGAATATAATTTAAAAATAAAAATATAAAACCATTTACATTATCATCCAAAATATGAAATTTGTAGGTATAAATCTAACAAAATAGTATAAACTCTATATGAGGAGAACCATAAAACTCTGGTAAAAAAAATTAAAAGACTGTTTAATGGAGAGATATTCTATGTTCAAGGAAGACTCAATATTGTTGAGATATGAGTTTTATAAAATATCTAAGGAACTATTATAATTTAAGAATAAGAAAACAAAAAACCCAATTAAAAAATAAATGAACAACCTGAACAGACATTTCACCAAATGAGCTATGTAGTTATGAAATAAGCATATGAAAAGATTCTCCACACCACATGTCATCAAGAAAATGCAGATTAAGCAGCAATGAGGTTTTCCTGCACAACTATTAGAATGGCCAAATGTGGAACACTGATACCCAGTTGTTGGTGAGGACATGGAGTAACAGGAACTCTCAAAAATTGCTAGTGGGAATGCAATGATTGAACCACCTAGGAAGACAGCTTGGCAGTTTTTTACAAAACTAAAAATATTCTTAATGTACAATCTAGCAATTAAACTCCTTGTTAATTGTCTTAATGATTGCATGAACTAGTAAGCAATAATATTCCTGGATATAACTTTATTTCCTCAGAGATTTATAAGTATTATTTCATTGTATTATTGATATCATTTTCTTACTAATTTTTGATAGCACATGTTATTTTTTCTTCTAATTACAAGTTTAGTACACTTCCCTCATCCTGAAAAAGATGATTTAAAAAAGATGATTTATCAAGAAAAAATATACATTAGATTATTTTTCTTTGACAAATTTAAGTATTTTCTAGGGACTTATAAACTCTAAGTGGAAAGAATATGTAGTTAATTGTATTTGCAATAAATTTGTGTTGAGTCTATTTAATAATACGGTATTTATTTTGTATATTCACTTTTTAATATAAGACTTTTTCTCATAAACATACTTTGACATTTTTAAACATTTGTTTTTTGAATCATTGGCTATTTGTTAAATGTCTCATACACTAAACACTTTTCTAGGGGAAAAGATGAGTAAAACAAATCCTCAGTTTTGTGTCTCCAGTGAATATTACCACGTTAAAAGCCATTGTTATATGCCTCTAAAAGATCTATACCCTAAACAGAGTAATCTATTTGTCTTATACTTTGTATTTATTGAAATGAAAGATTGAAGAAAATTGACACGTGTTGGTTCTGTTACTTACAATGTTAGTCAACCTCTACAGATATCCTCCTAATTAAATATTTAATTTTTACACATGAAGAAACAAACATCAGAGCCAGAGAATGACTTGATAATTATCTTTTAAGCCATTGAATATGGGAGTTGAATTCTAAAACCCATGTTCTTTTCTCTATCACATTTTTTTCTCAGAAATACAGTTATAAAAAAGGTAATTTTTTGAAAAAAAATTAATGTTATGCTATTTTATACCTAAGTGCTCTTAACACTTCTCAAAAACAATTTTTATGTTTATTATTAATTTCATAGTCAAATAGTCCCATGATATTGACAGGAGTGGAATTATACCTATTTTATAAATGTGAGTAAAGGAGATTTAAAAACAAACGTCAATGGCATCAACTATGTTATTAGGACGATTATAGAAATATAATATTGTTTAGTATACAAACGAACATGCTTACTCTTTCCCCTATTACTTTTCTTCTGGCTTTAGAAACCTTGATATTTATTTAAAAAATTTGTCTAACTATGCATTAAAGAGAAAATCAAGCAGCATGCTAGCTCTACAATGGTATTACTTTCTGTATTAACTGAGCCACATCAGACAAAGGAAAGGTCCAAGTGCATAGATGGAGAGTACATACTAAAACCATGACCTTCCAAATATATGTTGTGCCCTGAAAGAAGAAAATCAGAGTAATCAAATAGAAAGTTTTGAAGAGATCTTGGACATCAATGACACTGTTCCTTTTGCCAGGCAAAATTATATTAAAAGTACCTAATATTGTTTTAAAATAAGTTACTTGTTTTTGGTTGCTTCTCTGTTTTACATCAGTCAAAACCTTTTTATTTATTTATTTATTTTTTAAAATTTTTATTAATAGTACTTTCTTTTTACTAATACCTTCTGTAATCCATTGTGGTTTATATATATATATATATATATATATATTTTTTTTTTAATTGCAGAAATGGTTTTAATTTTTTTCCCATTATCACCCCCCTACCCTCTGATAACCACTAGTCTATTGTTCATGTCTGTGAGTCTCTGTTTGTCCTGTTCATTAGCATTTGTTTATTTCTTTTTCTCAAAGTTATTTTATATTTCGAGTACTGTTTAGAGTTGTCAAAATCTCTTGTTCATTGTGTTTGTATAATATACCTTGCTCACATCCAATCCTTTGCCTCATTTAAATGTCCATATTCTACAACTAAAGGGTTTTATGATAGATGATTGGACAAAGAAGCTGTGGTACATATACAATGGAATATTACTCAGCCACGCGAAGAGAAGAAATACTGCCTTTGCAACAACATGATGAACCTTGAGATAATCATGCTAAGTGAAATAAGCCAGACAAAAAAGGTTGAAAATCACGTGATATCACTTATATGTGGGATCTAAAACCCAAAAGCAACATATGAACAGGACAAGCAAACAGACTTATAGTAATCGACAATACGCAAGTGGTTACCAGAGGGGAGAGGAGAGGGGAGGAAGATTTAGATGGGGTAAGGGGTCAAATATGTGTGACAGAAAGAAATTATGGGAGGTGAGTACCCAGTGTAAGTATATATGTGCCTTACTGTTAAAGTGTACAGCTGAAACTTACTGAATTTGTTAACCAATGTCATCATAAAAAAATTAATTAATTATAAAAAAAAGAACTAAGCAAACTGAAGCCCAGAGGACATGTAAGTCTGGCTTTTTCTGAAAGTCAGTGCACTTAAAAATCATTTTTTATCTGCGGAGGAACTAGAGAAGATCTAATATAATCCTTATCTCTACCTAGTAAATGTCAAAAAAATTCTGTTTTTAAAGAGCTTCAGCTTTTGCTGACCAGAAGCACTTGACACTAGGGTCAACAGACAAAACACTTGCCTATATCTGAAATAACACTTATGTTATATCTTACTTTGCATAGCATTGTGCAGTATTTGATGAATTAATTAATAAATGAATATCTTCCTTGTTTAGACAAAATTAATAGATAAATAAATAAATAAATAGCCTTATTCTGATTGTCCCTATGTTAACATGATGAATTGGTGATTATATCCTTAAATGTCACATGCACTATGAAGTATGAGTGGATTTCAGCTTGTTGTCTTTGATGTATTTTAAATTAATTTTAAGATAACTTCTTAAAATGAGAGCCAAAAGGGGAAATAAAAAACAATTCTGTGTACCCCTTTTCAGAGGTACAGCTGTTCAGAACATTAATATTTTCCAAACTTGGTCACTAAAAATTTAACTGAGATAACAGAGAGCTTCCTTCTAAAGAAGACATTGGAACAATTTAGGGCCCACTGTTTTTACACAAGGAATGTCAAAATCTAATTCCTAAAAATGTAAAATCTTGCCAAACCTTTCAGCTATAACTCTTCAAAGCTAAGAGGGAATTTCAGTATGCATTTTTATCCGCCAATGCTGTGTATATACAGAGTGACTTGAACAGCTCCATGTCGTCTTCCTTCCAAAGGCACATTTTAACAACATAGGCGCTGCTAATTTTAGGATTTTGGTGTGGGCATTTAACCACTGACAAACCTGTTGGTTTCATGCTTGAAAATCATTTAACTATTCACTGAATTTTGTAACTCAGAGAGAGCTTCAAGTAATAAATTCTGAAATCCTAATGCCTGCCCTTAGAAATTAGAAACCTTTTTAATAAACAGAGCAAAATGGAAGCCCTCATAGAAAGAGCTATGAACATGAAGAGCAATGTTGAAATATAAAAGATTGTATGTATGACTGAAGTAATAGGTACAAGATGCATCATTGTCAAGTTCACCTACCACATACATTTATTTAAACATTCTTGCTATTCAGGCTTGGTTTTTAAAGAATCTGCAGAGATAAAACTTTGCTATCGGAAACAGAGAGGACACTAACCATAAAGTGGTAGTATATACCAGTAAGAAAGGGTATAATAAGTTGGCTAATATCAAAAACAACTCCTAATTTTTTCATATTTTAAAAGGGTATTAAGAGTGACATCAGCAAGATGATAGAGTAAGAACACCTGGACCATTCTTCTATCCATGTACACAGCAATTAAGCAACAATTCACAAAATTCCTGTATGAGAAGTTAAGAAACTGAATAAAAGACTCCTGTATTCTAGTTTACTAGAAGACTGATTCAAGTTCTGCCAGTTTTGGATTATAGAAGGATCCACCACAGTGTAAACAACCTGGAGAAGATGGAAGCTCAGACTGATATGCCATTGCTAAACCTCCTGGCTCAGAGTGTCCTGAAGTAAATCACGGTTGCCTAATTTTCCCTGGGGTGAGAAATGGAAGTAAAAGATCCTAGAATCTCTGTTTGTGAGATTGGCAGGGTCATTTCTGTATGAGGCCAGTCAATAAGATTAGAACTAATGTGTAAACACAAACACAGAGAGCCAAAGAAAATAAAAAACAGCCAACCATATCTCAATCAAAGTAACAAGATAAGTCTCCATATATTGATCTTAATGAAATAAATTGATATTCTTTACCTGACAGAGAATTTAAAATAGCTGTCGAAAGATACTTACTGAGGTTCAGAGAATAATCCATGAACAAAGCAAGAAATTCAACAAAGTGATAGAAAATATAGAAAAATACCAAACAAAAAATTAGGGAGCTAATGAATGCAATAACTGAAATAAAAAAAAAAAATCTAGAGTGTTTACTAGCATACTAAATTAAACAGAAGACATAATCAGCAAGTGTAAAAAACAAGGCATTGAAAATAATTCACTCAAAAGAACAAAAAGAAAAAAGAATTTAAATAAAAGAAAGAAAGTTTAAGAGACATCTGTGACACCATCAATCAGATAAATATTTGTATTATAGAAGTCCCATAGAGAGGAGAGATAAATGAATGAAAAGCTCATTCAAATAATACTGGCTGAACGCTCCTCAAATCTGTAGAAGGAAACAAACATCTAGATCCAAGAAGCATTAAAATTACCAAATAAGATAAATTTCGAAATCCACACAGAGACATGAATTCAAATTGTCAAAAGTCTAAAAGAAAAAAAACAACTCTGAAACAGAAAGAGTAAAGTACTACTCATATGTAAGGGAACCTACACAAAATAATGAGTGCATTTTCATCAGAAACCATGCAGGCTAGAAAAATTGGAATGATAAGTCCAAGTGCTAAAGGAAGGAGGAGAAAAACTGCCAATCAAGAATATCTATACCTGGCAAAACCCTCTTTGAAAACAGATGAGAGAGAAAATTTTTTTCTAGAAAAACAAAACTAAGGGAGGTGATTACCACTAGACTGAAACTGCCTTACAAAAAAAATACTAAGAGTATTCTTGAAATAATAGCATGCTGAAGAGCAATATGATAGCAAAGGAAATGTGAAACTTATTTATACAGGTTAAATATATCAACAAATACAGAACACTGAATTATTGTAATGATGATGGGTGAATCTTTTAATCAAAAGAAAAGTAAAAATACAAACATGTTAAAGATAACTTTAAGTACCAATAATTTAAACGATATGATGAATTTAAATTGTGACATTAATAACTAACGGAGGAGAAAGAAATTAAAGTACTGTGTAGAGATTTTGCACACAATTATTTTGCTACAATGATCAGCTTGAATGTTATAAACTATAAAACCAAACACACATGCACACATACGTGCACACACACACATAAACCTTTAGAATTTGCTTAAACAAACTGGAAAGAAATCAAAAAGCATATCAAAGCATATCAAAAGTCAACAAACAAAAGAAGACAGCAAGAGAAAAAAAAAAAAAGGCAGACAGAAGAACTGTAAGACACAGAAAAAACACTAACAAAATGGAAATAAAATGGAAATAATTAAAGCTTTCCATTGATAATTATTTTAATGTTAAAGTTTTAAATCACCAGTCAAAAGATATAGAGTAAATAATGAATAATAATAAAAATAAAAAATAAAAACATGGCCAACTACATGCTGCCTACAAGAAACTTACTTAGAATTAAGGACACATATAACTGAAAGTGAAGGATGAACGAAGATATTTCATGAAAATGGAACCAAATGAGAGAAGGACTAGGTATGCTTATACAAATAGATGTAAAGCCAAAACCATTACAAGAGACAAATAAGAACATTATAATAATGATGAAAAAAAAAGTCATCCACAGAAAAATATAACAGTTAAAAACATATGTATTTAACATCAAAGCACCTAAATGTATTTATTATCATCAAGCAAACATTACATAACTAAACGGAGACATAAAGAGCAATACCATAATATTAGGAGATTTATTATTTAATTTTCAATTCTTGATAGAAGTCTGACAAAAATTGATAATGAAACAGAGAGCTTAAATAACACTATAGTAAATGGTCCTAACAGTCATATTTAGAAGTTCAACCAGCAACAGCAAAAATAAACGTTCTTCTAAAACACAAATCTTTCCATTGAATAAGTCATATGTTAAGCAAAAAAAAGTTCAACAAATTTTAAGAGATTGAAATTATACTGAGTATATTTTTGACCACAATAGGATGAAAATAGAAATCAGCAGGAGAAAAACCATAAATTCTCAAAAATGAGGAAATTAAGCTACACATTCTTGAACAACCCTTGATCAAAGAAGAAATTAATCAGACAACATTTTGAGACAACGAAAATGAAAATACAACTTACTTACACTTACAGATGCAGCAAACTGGAATACCAGGAAAATTCATAGTGATAATACATTGAAATAGAACCTCAAATAAATATTTTCATACCTTATGAAGCTAGAAAAAAGAAGAACCAAGCCCAAACTCAGCAGAAATAATTAAATAAAAAAATATAGCAGAAATAAACAAATGGAAAAAATTCAAAAACATATGACCTAAGAATTGTTTTTTTTTTTTATTTTTCCAGAAAAAATAATAGTGACAACACATAGCTATACCTACTAGGAACAGAAGCACAATAAAAACTTGAATAAAAGAAGAGGTATTACTGCTGATGTTACAGGCAAAAAATATTATATTAAGAGATGGCTATCTATAATGATATCATGAAGAACAGAAAGTTTAAATAGACCTGTAACTAATTGGGGATTGAGTCAATCATCCAAACCTTTCAAAGAAAAATGCAAGACCAAATTACTTTACCAGTTAATTCTACAAAATATAGAAAAAGAATTAACATTGATCTTTCTTAACCCTGTTCAAAAATTGAAGAAGAGGGAACACTTTCAACTTTATAAAGCCATTACTTGATACTGAAATCAGAAACAAACCACAGGAAAGGAAAATAACAGGCTAATATTTTGATGAACATAGATGCAACATCTTCAACAAGTACTAATCCAACAGTACGTTAAAAGGATTATACCCATGATCAAATGGATTTATCCCTGGGTTGTTATATAAAAATCAATTAATTGATCTATCACATTGGAAGAATAAAAATAAAACTCACATGATTGTTTCAATAAATGAAGAAAAAGCATTTGACAAAATTTAAAACTTTGCATGTTATAACCTCTCAACACACTAAGAATAAAGAAAAATTCCTCAACATGATAAACCATATATGAAGAACCTATAGCTAAACATATAGTCAATGGTGAAAACTAATAGTGTCTCCTCTAAAATGAAGAACAAAGCAAGGATGTCCCATTTAACACTTCTAGTAAACATAGTATTTAAAATCCTAGCCAGAGCAATTAGACAAAAAAAAAAAAAAGTAATAAAGTTCATCCAAGTTGAAAAAGAGATGAAAATTATCCTTGTTGGCAGATGATATGATTTTACACATAGAAAACCCAAGAACTTCATAAATTAGAACAAAACAAACAAAACAACAAAACTGTTAGAACTAATAAAAGAATTCAGTAAGTTGTAGGGTACAATACAATGTCAAATGTCATTGCAGTTTGTACACGGACAGTGAACTATCTGAAATAAAATTAGAACAATCTAGTTACAATAGTAAAAATTAACAAAATACTAAAATAAACTTAACTAAGAAGGTGTAAGATTTATTTACAGAACACTATCAAATATCGATGAAAGAAATTGAACAAGACAGA
The DNA here is from genome assembly GCA_003508835.1 of Eonycteris spelaea. NCBI lineage: Eukaryota > Metazoa > Chordata > Mammalia > Chiroptera > Pteropodidae > Eonycteris > Eonycteris spelaea. The sequence goes on along the minus strand of PUFA01000306.1, from coordinate 1,004,913 downwards.
AATAAATGGAAATACATCTTATGTGTTTTATGAATTAGAAGACTTAATATGGATAAATTATTCATATTACCAACACTATCTACATATTTAAGGCAACTCCCATCTAATCTTAAAAATATTTTTACAGAAATGGAAAAAAATTATAATTCATATGAAACCACAAAAACCATAATAGTTTAATAAATGTGAGATAAATATTGTACTCAGTGTATTGAGCTTTCTGAATAGTATTGATTAGACTATTTTTTCTTTTCTATTTTGATTACTAGCCACATAATTGCCATAAGGATAGACATATAGACTAATAAAATAGAATAGAGTCAGAAATAAATCCATGCATATCTGATCAACTGATCTTTGGCAATGGTACAAGAATATGCCTTGAGGAAGGAAAGTTTCAAAGAGTGTTGGGAAAACTGGATATTCAAATGCAAAAGAATGAAATTGGACCTTTATGCCATACTGTGCATAAGTCAGCTCAAAATGGATTAAATATACTTAAATATAAAGCCTCAGAGTGTAAATATGATAGAATAAAATGAGGGAAAAGCTTCTTAACATTGTTCTTGCAATAACTTTGTGGATATGACACCAAAACACAAGTAACAACAACAAAAAATACAAGTGAATTATATCAAACTAAGAAGCTTCTGCATAGCAAAGAAACAATCAAGAGTGAAATGGAAATGTATGGAATGGGAGAAAATGTTTGCAAACCATATATCTAATAATTAATATTCAAAATATATGAGGAACTCTTACAAGTCAATAAAAAAAAAACCTAATAACTCTATTTTTAAAAGTAAGCAATCGACTCTAATAGGAATTTCTTCAAAGAAAATATTTAAATGCCAACAGTTATGTGAAAAAGTGCTCATAGTTACTAATCATCAGGGAAATGAAAATCAAAACCACATTAGATATCACTTCACACCTGTTAGAATGGCTGTTATCAAAAAGCAAAAGGCAACCTGTCTTGGTAAGTATATGGAGAAATTAAAACTTTTACATGTTGTTGAGAATACAATATGGTGCAGCTGCTATGGAAAACAATATGGGGGTTCCTCAAAAAATTAAAAATAGTATTATCATATGATCCAGCAATTCCACTTCTGGGTAAATTGAAAACAATATCTCAAAGAGATATTAGCACTCCCATGACCACAGTAGCTAAGATGTGAAAACAACATAAATCTCCATTAACATATAAATGGTAAAAGAAAACGTGGTAAATACATAGAAGGGAATACTATTCAATCTTAAAAAAAGGAAATTCTATAATATACAACAATATGGACAGGTCAAAAGGACATTATGCTAAGTGAAATAAACCAGACACAGAGAAACAAGTACTTCATGATAGTACTTATATGTAATATGTATAACAATCAAATTTATAAAATCAAAGACATATTCACAAAGTTTTATTTTTTACATTAAAGAATATTACATAGATCCGAAAAAAATCTAATGTGGGTATTTCTGGTCAAGAGCGCAGAGTAGATAAATGCTGTGCTTGCCTCTCTCTCACAACCATATCAGAATTGCAACTGCAGAATAGCAATCATTAGGAGTCACCCAAAGCCTGGATGAACAAAAGTCCAACAATTAGGGACATACAGGAGAGACCACGTCAAGATTGATAGCAGGGGTCGAGACACAAAAGAAGCTGGTCCCGAACCCATGTGTGGTGGTTGAGAATCGGAAAAAAATATCTTGGCTGTGGAGGTACCCCGAGAGGAGTAGGGTTTCTGGACCCACACTGGGCTCCCCATCCCAGGGTTCCAGTGCCGAGAGGAGAGGTCCCCACAACTTCTGGATGTGGAAAACAGCAGAGATTGCGGCTGAGTGAGACAAAAGGCTGAGGGAGACTCAGACTTTCCTCTTAAGGGACCTGTGGGCAGACTTAATTCGTAACAGACTCATGAGTGTTACCTTATATAATCTATCCTCTAGAAACCATTGAAGATCCAGGCCTTTGAATGATAGCTTGCCTGTGTCTTTGGGACTTGCAACTCTCTGATAAACCTTACTTTCTTTGCTGTAAAACCTGTAACTATCTATTCTTTGGCTTAGATGTGAGCAGGCATACAGAACTTTTTTAGTCCCATTAACAACTGCCTATGCAGTTTCTAGGGAAATCAGTGTTATAAGTGCTATTCTTACCTACACATATCATTTGGGAATACATAAACAGATGCTGAAATTGTATTCCTTTAAGACTGTATATCTCAGTAGGGAGAAAGAGTCAAGCTCAGTCCTCAGAAGGAGTGATCCTGTGATTACCCACCATACATTTTCCAGATGTTTTCTTTTGCTTGCCATTATCTTTATCCTACCAGATTTTATTTTCTTTTTACTGTTTTTTTTTTTCAGTTTCACCTTAACTAGATAAAAACTGTCCCCTCCAAATTTAGACATTCATAAATTTTCCTTAAACTGTTATTTTTCATATAAAACAAAAGTACAAAATGTAAAGCTATACAAAGCCTACTATGCTGGTGAGAATTTTATTGGAAATTAAATGACTCTCCTCCCCTCCTACTTAAGAAAAATTTTACAAAATCCTGAGTATTTGAGATTGTTAGGGATATCGAAAAAGAGCATGAATTTAAACTCATTGTTAAACACTTTTCTAGGTGTCACTAAGGTAAAAGAGCTTTTCCTAGTAGGGTCAGGAGAAATCAGGTCAGGGCTTTGTTAGCAATTAATCTTCTAGTTTCTTTTTGTCCTATGTTCCCCTCTCTTCCTACTTTTCCTTTCCATCTAATTCAAATTTGGATTCAATGACACTACCAATCTCATATGGTATTTAAGGTGTGATTGGAGGCAGGTTAATCCTATGGGATTCTGTAATCTTTAAAAAGAAATTGCTAAGAACAAATAAATATTCTAGAAATATGTTTTTAAGGACGGCTGTTGTCTGTACCCACCACTCCACTCCACTCTCCATTGTCACTCAGGAAGTGAAATACATAGATCAACATTATTTGATAGTAGGCAGGAAAATAAGTCAGTCAATATTTCTGTTTAAAGGTAAATACAATCTACAAAATTTAGTAAAACCAAAATGTAGCCATGCTATGTTAGGGATTTCTTGAGTGTGAGTTGACTCAGAAAATACTCCAAACCACAATGTGTAATTAGTAATACTGACATTGTAGATACTACCAATATACTACTGTTAAATATAAACCTTGCTACTACTGTTAGCACTGATAACATCACCACCATAATACCTTAACATCATACCACACTTTATGATTTATTTTTTAAAATCTGAGGGTTTTGAAAAATTTGTTATCATATTGTTTTTAACTGATATAGAACAACAAGCAGAGAAGAAGAGTTATCATAGTCCTAAATTCAAGTGTGCTTTCAATTTTCCAGCAATGAAAAAAAGTATTTTTAGGCTACAAGTAGACTCCTAGCTCATCCATTAACATATGGTCTTTATTTCGGTTGTCATATCTTTATTTCAGTTGTCATATCAAAATAGCAAAAGCCTAGAGCAGCAGGCATACATTTTATACAAGCCCTGCAATTAGCTACATTGACTTGTCTTGGTGGTGAAAATTTTAGGTGAAAGGCCAGCTTAGACTAATATAGTTAAACCAGTACAGTCTAATACCCTTCTGGTACCAGTCTAGTACCTTCTTTAGATAATTTTGCTCTCTCTGTGGCCAAATATTTCAATCTATGATTTGCTCTTACTTAATTTAGCCAAAATTAATACTCTTCCATCATTCATCAAAGATCTTTTTGAGCCTTTATATGCAACCCATTCAAATGGACTCAGCATCGAGGCTTCCCTACTTCCCTATTTCCCTCTCACCTCTATGACTAATCCTTCTCTTTCTACTTCAATTGCATTATTTCCATTGTTTTTCCAAAAGTTATGGCCTCAATTTTTTCTCTCTTCCTTAGACAAACTTGTTTTTAAAAATTAATTTTCTTCTTCTTATTTTTTAACAGTAAGGCATAATATATATATATGTATATATACATGCACACACACATATATATACATTATATATATACACACACACACTGTGTGTTCATCATATATATAGGCATATATATAGGCACATATATAGGCATATATATAGGCATACACACACATTATGTGTGTGTATGTGTATGCCTATATATATGCCTATATATGTGCCTATATTTAGATGTCTTTCTTTCACCACATATTTGACCCCTTTTATCCCCTCTACCTTCTCCCTACCCTCTCTCTGATAATCATTAGTCTATAATCCATATCCCTGAGTCTCTGTTTGTTTCCTGTTCATTTGTTGCTTTTAGGTTTATAGCCTACACATAAGTGCTATCATAAGATTTTCAACTTTTTATGTCTGGCTTATTTCGCTTAGGATATTTATCTTGAGGTCCATCCATGTTGTCACAAATAGCAGTATGTCATCTCTTTCTATATACCACAGCTACTTTATCTTATCATCTATCATAGAACACTTTGGTTGCTTCCATGTCCTGGCCACTGTGAACAATCCTGCTATGAATATGGATGTGAAAATATCTTTTCAGATATGGGTTTTCAAGTCTTTGCAACAAATACCCAATAGAGGGATTGCTGAATCATATGGTAGATTAATTCTAAGTTTTTTGAGGAAACTCCATATTGTTTTCCATAGTAGCTGTACTAATTAGCAGTCCCTCCAGCAAATGTATGAGGGTTCCAGCATTTGTTATTATTTATCCTGTTGATTATAGTTATTCTAACAGGTTGTGAGATGGTATCTCATTGTGGTTTTGATTTGCATTTCCCTAATAGCTAGCAATGATGAGCATCTTTGCATATGTGTGTTGGCCATTTGTATGTCTTGTTGAGAGAAGTGTCTGTTAAGGTCCTCTGCCCATTTTTTGATTGGATTGTTTGAGGGGGGGGTTGTTATTGAGTTGTATGAGTTCTTTATATATTTTGGATATTAGGCCCTTATTGGAGGCATTGTTTGCAAATATATTTTTCAGTTGGTATGGTTGTCTCATTACCTTGTTGATGTGGTGGGGTTTTTTTGTTTTGTTTGTTTTGTTTTGTTTGTTTTGTTTTGTTTTGCTGAGCAGATTTTTAATTTGCTGTCGTCCCATTCATTTATTTTATTTTTTTTCTTCCCTTGCCTTTGAGGCCAAATTTCATAAAATCCTCTTTAAGTCCAAGATCCTTGAGTTTAGTCCCTATGTTTTCTTCTATGCATTTTGTTGTTTTAGGTCTTATATTCAGGTCTTTGATCCATTTTGAGTTAATGTGAGTGTGTCGTGATAGAAAAGTCTAATTTCTTTTCTTTCTTTTTCTTTTTTTTTTTTTTGCAGGTGGTTTTCCAGTTTTAACATCACCATTTATTGAAGAGGCTTTTCTTTTCTCCAATGTATGTTTTTGGCTCTTTTGTTGAAAATCATTTGCCTATATAAATATAGGTTTACTTCTGGACACAAGATTCTGTTCCACTAGTCCATGTGTCTGTTTTTCTGCCAACCCATGCTGTTTTCATTACTATCACTTTGTAGTATAATTTGAAGTCAGGCAAGTGATGCCTTCAGCCTGTTCTTTTTTCTCAAGATGGCTTTGGCAATTCAGGGTCTTTTGTGCTTCCATGCAAATCTGATGATCTTTTTCTATTTCTTTTAAAAATGCCAATGAGATCTTGATGGGGATTACATTAAATTTGTATAATGCTTTAGGTAATATGGTGATTTAACTATATTGATTCTTCCAATGCAAGAACATGAAATATCTTTTTATTTCTTTGTATCATCTTTAATTTATTTTTAATAGGGTCTTATGGTATTTATATAGGTCCTTCACATGTTTCATTAGATTTATTCCTAGGTATTTTATTCTTTTTGTTGCAATTGCAAAAAGAATTATTTTTTTCACTTCTTTTCTGACAGTTATTAGAGTATAGGAATGCTATGAATTTTTAAAACACTGATTTTTATCCAGAAACTTTACTGTATTTGCTTATTGCTTCTAGTAATGTTCTTGTGGAGTCTAGGGTTTCTATATACATAATCATTTATCTGCAAATAGTGACAGTTTGACTTCTTCATTTCCTATTTGGATGGCTTTTATATCTTGCTCTTCCTGATTGCACTTGCTATGAGGACCTCCAATGTTATATTGAATGAGTGACGATAGTGGACAACCTTGTCTTTTTCTTGATCTTACAGGGAAGGTTTCTAGGTTTTCTCCTCCAAGTATAATGTTGGCTGAGGGTTTCATGTATGCCCTTTATTATGTTAAGGTACTTTCCTTCAATACCGATTTTGTTAAGTGTTTTGGTTATAAATGAGTACTGTATCTTGCCAAAGGTTTTTTCTGCATCTATTTTATGACCATATGATTCTTATTATTTATGTGGTGTATTACATTAATTGATCTGCATATGTTGAGCCATTCCTGTGCCTCTGGAATGAAGCCCACTTGATCATGGTGTATAATCTTTTTAATATGTTGCTACATTCATTCACTAGTATCTTATTTAGTATGTATCTTGTTCACGAGAGATATGATCTGTAGTTTTCTTTATTATGTTTCTTTACCAGGTTTTGGTATCAGAGTAATACTGGTCTCATAAAATGAGTTGGGAAGTATGGCCTCCTCTTTGATTTTTTAGAAGAGTTTGAGGAGAATAGGTATTAAATCTTTTGAAATGATGATTGGTAGAATCACTAATGAAGCCATCTGTCCTGGGCTTTTACTTTTGGTAGGTTTTTGATGATTGTTACATTTCCATACTGCTGATTAGTCTATTTAGATTTTCCAGTTATTCTCGATTCATTTTAAGAAGGTGATGTTTTTCTAAGTATTGGTCTATTTCTTCTAGGTTTTTAAAATTAATGTTACATACTTTTTCATAGTATTCTTGTATGATCCTTTGTATTTCCGTAGTGTCTGTCATCATTTCCCTTCTTTCGTCCCTGATTTGTTTATTTGTGTCCTTTCTCTGTTTTCTTAGTGAGTCTAGCCAGGGTTTGTCAATTATATTAACCTCAAAGAACCAGCTTTGTTGCATTTATTTTTTCTATTGTTTTTTTCTATTGTATTTTTTGTTTTCAATCATTTATTTCTACTCTAATTTTGATTATTTCTTTTATTCTGAAGACTATATGCTTCATTATTCTTCCTTTTCTAGTTTTTTAAGATGAAGTAATTAGGTTGTTTATTTGGGCTGGTTCTTGTTTTTAGAGATAGGCCTGTAATGATGTGAACTTTCCTCTTATGACCGCTTTTGCTGTGTCCCCAAAGTTTTGATATGTTGTACTATTATTATCATTTTTTTATGTATCTTTTGATCTCTCTTTTTCTTTCTTCTCTGACTCAGTTATTCTTTAGTGTCATTTTGTTTAATATCCATATATTTGGTTCTTCTCACTTTCATTTTGCAGTTAATCTCTAATTTCACAACATTATGATCAGAGAATACTATTGGTCGGATTTTCTCTCTCTTGTATTTGTTGAGGCTATCTGTATCCCAGTATGTGGTAAATCTTTGAGAATGTTCCATGTGCACTAGAGAAGAATATATAAGCAGCTGTTTTGAGATGGAAGTCTCTGTAAATATCAATTATGCCCAGTTGGTCTAATGTGTCATTTAAGGATGTTATTTCCTTATTGATTTTCTGTTTGAATGACCTGTCCATATTCAACACTAGGGTATTTAGGTCCACTACTATGATAGTGTTTTGGTTTGTTTCTCCCTTTAGTTCTGTTAGTAATTGCTTTACATATTTTGGGGCTCCCTGTTTGGGAGCATAGACATTAATAAGTGTTATGTTTTCTTGGTGCATAATTCCTTTTATCATTAAAGTATCTTTCTTTATCTTTTTTATTTTGAAGTCTATTTCTTCTGGTAGTAGTATGGCTACTCCCGCTTTTCTTTAAATGCCATTTGCTTGAAATACATATTCCATCCTTTCACTTTGAGTCAATATTTGTTTTGGAGCTGAGATGTGACTTCTGGAGACAGCATATGGTTGGGGTTTTTTTTATTATTATTCAATTTGCATCTCTGTGCCTTTTTATTGATATGTTCAGTCCATTTCCATTTAGGGTGATTATTGAAATATGAGGTCTTCTTATAGCCATTTTACCCATTGCTTTCTGGTAGCTCACTGTTTTCATTGCTTCCTTGTCCTTGTGTTTCTGTTTTCTTTATTTTAGTTTGCTTTTGTGGGTTTTCCCTCTGGTCCTTTTGTGTGTGTGTGTGTGGGGGGGGGTGTTATATACTTCAATTCTGAATCTTTGGTGTGTGGTTACCATTATGAATAGGTAAAGGATATTTATATGTATTCAGTTATCCAATTTCTTCTGGGTGTACCTTATCTCCATTTCCCTTTGCAAATTTGGAGTTTTGAATCCTCCCCTTTGCAGTCATTGCTTTCCGAATTTATCCCCATGTATGATGAACGTTCATTATTATCTTGCTTTAGCAATTCTCTTCTCATTGTTTAAACTTATAATGCCCTGTTCTTAGTAAGAGTTGCACTCCTCTACTTCTATTTGCCTAGTAGTCATCTTACTACCAATTATGTTTTTTTTTTTCATTTTGTTTTTTGTGAGCTGACCTCATTCAGTATTTCCTGTAGTGCAAATCTCAATGTTTTTTTCAATGTCTAGAAAGGTATTAACTTTTCCTTCATATCTATAGGAGAGTTTAGCTGGATACATTATTCTTGACTGGTAGTTCCTTTCACTTAATAGTTTGAATATTTAATTCCACTCCTTTTTGACTTGTAAAGTATGTGATGAGAATAATGCGTTTTCCTTTATAAGTTACCATTTTCTTCTCCGTGATTGCCCTGAAAATTCTGTCTTTGTAGTTACTTTTTGATAATTTTAAAACAATGTGTCTTGGTAAAGGCCTTTTTGAGTTGAGATAATTGGGTGTTCTGTTGACTTCTTGAATTCAAGCTCCAGCTCATTCCTTAGATTTAGGAAATTCTCATCAACTATTTGCCTGAAAATGCTTTATAATCCTTGCCCTTTTTTCTCCCTTTGAGAATGCACTTTATTCTTATGTTTCTTCTCCTAATAGTATCAGCTAGTTCTTATATGTCTCTTTCATTATTTTTCATTCTTCGGTTTCTCTCGTCTTCCTTCTTATTTATTTCTAGATTTCTGTTTTCAGTATCACTGATTGTTTCCTCCATTTGGTTGATTCTATTTCTCAAGCTTGCTATTTCATTTTTCAACTTTTACGGTCTGTTTTTTTTTTTTTTTTAATTTCCTGTATATCTATTCTGTTCTTTTTGAGGGTTTCAATCTCCTTGCTAAAGATCTCATTTTGCTCCTCCAGACGTTTTTTCAGTTCCCGACATTGTTGATATGGCTTGTTTAGAAATTCATTGAGTTTTTTCAGAAGTACCTTCCTGAATTCTATGTCATTTAAGCTGTATATCTCTATGTCTGTAAGCTTATTTTCTGGAGAGTTTTCTCTTTCTTTCTGAGCTGCCTTGTCACCTTGGTTGTTCATGGTGTTTAATGGACTATATCTCCACCTGGACAATGGAAGTGTATTCTGCTGTTTTTCCTGAAAAAAGATTTATTACATAAAGGTCTACCTTAGTCTGTTGCAAAGAAGGCACTTTTGTTTTGGTTTCCGGTAGGTGGCGTCAAAGCCTCTTAGATCCTTGCTTTATATAAATCCTTAATAATGTCATTGATGCTTAATTTCACTCACTACTCTCAGTCTCAGTCCCTGTCTGTGTTAGTGACAGTTTAGGTAGCGTTTGCTCAGATTCTCTTGTGCTCTGAGGTGTATGGTCTCGGAGAATATGGCGGAGGGGCCCTCTGGGTTGGGGCATGGGGGCTGTGGCTCAGCCTTGGTTTTGCAACCATGGCTGGTAAAAATCAACTGTTGTTTCTTTGCCGTCTGCTTGTCTGCTTTCTGCCCTGACGACTAGGTCCTGCTGCCGGCTGCATGGAGCTCACAGTATTCTCAGGCAGGGCTGTTCTGGGAACTCACCACACATTTTCCCCACCCTCTCCTGCTAGAGGGAGCTCTGGTGGCTATGAGAGGCAACTTTTTTATTTCTCCCAGTCCACTGCCCAATACCTGGGGTTCTGACCTGTGGTAACTCTTATGCACACATCCCATGCTCACACATGCTGGTGTACAGTTTGTGTGTGTTTTTGTTGAATTTAGATATTCAGGTTATTCTTGTTTCAAGGGGAGAGATCTGGGGATGTCTCTCACTCCATTATGTTTCTTGAAACCCTGACATTCTCTTTTTGATGATCCAGTTTTACTCCTTCAACTGTCCCTTCTATGACTGTTATACAAACAATTTATCTACTTTTTTATTCTTGAAATTTTGTTTTCCTTCATTTTTTTTCAACTCATACATCATTAACTGTTTATTGAATATATGCTGTAATTGCAGGAATTATATAAAAAAACAAAACATATGCCTCTGCTTCTAGGAGCTTACACTTTCATGGAGATTTATGAAGGGCACATACATGATATGTATTCTTCAATAAGCAATTTTATCTTCATAAACAACTTGTATAAAACAACAAGTTTGTCATCTCCCTACATCCATTTACATCTCATTCCCCATAGCCCACTAAACTGACTTGGGAATTGTCTATTGGATTGTCTTTGAACTATTATAGACAATATATGATGTTCTGCTGACACTTTTTACAGAGTATGTTTGAATTTAATACTTCATTTCTACTTAAACTGCATTTCTCATATTTGAATTCTTAACATAGCTTTCCAATAAATTTCTCAAGCATCTCATCCTCTTCTTCCAAACCAGTCTGTTCACTGGTGCAAAGTTAATCATCTTAAAGTCTTCTTAAAAACCTGGAGACCCTCCCTTACAAAAGTATTATGCCTTTCTCTTTTGTTATATCACCTTCTTATACACAAAAGTCTATTCAATATCACCTAACTCATGATTTTGGTTTTATTCAAATGTTTTATTTTCAAAGACCTTGATCAATTTTTTTTTCACCAGTTATGTTAAATTGAGTTTTTTTGTGTGGTGTGGTCTTGAACTGAGTTATTTTACTTAAAATAATTATTTTCTTTTATTTTTATTTTATTGTTTCTTCTTACATAGCAACCCACTGAAATCTTATATTTTTACTTAATGGAATAGGCTAATTTATTCTGTGTTAACAAATTAGTCCCCAAGGCTCAGTGACTTATTAACAAATTTCTTATTCATTCACCCAAAATGTACTGCTGGTCAAAGCCTTTCCAGGGAAGCTCACTTTTAAGCAGTGACTTAGAAGCAGTGATCCAATCAGTGATCCAGTCTCTTTTCACCTTAAGGATCTGCAGTAGCAACACAGTCACCTTGGCAAAGGTTGAAAGAAAGAGAATTCATATTTCAATTTCAAAATTACATATGTCACTTTTGTCCAGTTGGGCAGAAGTAATCAATCACATGGATGCAAAATAACTATAAGAGAGGCTGAGAAAGAAAGACTCTCTCTGTTTGACTAGGAAGAGAAAAATAAAATAAGATTTAGAGAATCAGCAAGAAATTTTCAACAAAATTATAGCAAATCAAATCCAGCAACATATGAAAGGATAATACATCATTACAAAATAAAATTGATGACAGAAATCAATAAAAATAGGGAGGAAGGGAAGGAGATGGAAGAGAGAAAAAGGGAGAAAGAGTAGCTCTGTTATAGTTGGAAAAATTCAAAATTGCTAAGATATCAATTGTCCCTAAATTGATCTATAGATTTGGCACAAATCCAATTGAAATCTCAGTAGAATTTGTTATAGAAATTGACTAGCTGTTTCTAAAATGTGTAATCAAACAATTTTTGAAACAATTTTAGAGGATTCACTATATTTAATTTTAAGACATAGTAAAGCTACATTAATTTTGATAGCATTATCTTAAGATAAAAATAGACACATAGATAAATGAAGTAGAATAGAGCAGGGATCAGCAAACTACAGCTTCTAGGACAAATTTAACCCATAGCTTGTTTTTGTAAATAAAGTTTTATTGCGACATAGCCATCTTCATTTATTTATGTGTTGTGTATAGCTGCTTCCACACTACAATGGTAGATTTGAGCAGTTGCAACAGAGATTGCATGGCATTCAATGCCTTAAAATATTTATTATCTCTCCTTTTTACAAAGAAGCTTGCTAACCCCTAGAAAAGAGTTTCCAGAAAAGGACTCACACTTCGATGGTCAATTGATTTTTGACAAAGGTGACAAGGCTATTAAATGGAGAAAAGATAAGCTTTTTAAAAAAAAAAAATGATGCCAGAACAATTGGAGATTTATATGCAAAAACAATATACATCTGGATTTATATATTTTATTATTTTTTAAATAAAGCTCAAAGGAAATCATAGACCTAAATACAAAACCTAAAATTGCAAAACTATTTAATAACTACTTTAAAAAGTGACAATATAAATACTAGTGAGAATTTTGAGGTACATGTTTCTGGTGGAAATACAAAATGTTACAGCAACTTTACAAAGGAGCTTAGCAGTTTCTTATAAATCTAAACATGTATTTATCATATGATGCAGCAATCTCATACCTAAGTGTAATCAATATTATTTCTAGTGTTAAAAGTGAAACAAAAGCTCATGTTCACACAAAGATCTGTGTGAAAATATTTACAGTAGATTTATTAATAATTACCATAAGCTTGAAACCACCCTGTTTTCTTTCAACTGGTAAATAGATGAACTGTGGTACATTTACTTATACAATGGAATACTAGTCAGCAAACAAAGAACTGTACTACTGATGCAAACCACAATATGAATGAATCTCAAAAATATTCTAAGTGAAAGAAGCCAGACTCAAAGGCCACATATGTAATTTTATTTTGAAAAAATTTAAAACCGTTTGTTAAGATAGAAAACAGGTGGCTGCCCAGAGCTTGGAAATGAGAAGAGGGGTTGACCTCAAAACAGCATGGGAAAATTTTTTGAATGATAAAACTATTTTACATCTTCATTTTGATGATAGTTATATGAAGATATGTATTTTTCAAAAATCACAGAGCTATAAGGAGAGTGAATGTTGCTTTATGTAAACTTTAATAAAATGTAAATATTTATTATTGAGTTCTATAGAACATAAATTATATACTTATGATTAATTACTTAATCTTGGAGTCAGACAACAATTAGTTTTGAGCAGTGTGAATGTGAACAAATTACTTACCTTACTGCGCTTTCATTTTTCTTGTCTCTAAATAGGGATAATAATTGTACTAATATCACAGGGTAGGAAAAACAATTAAATGAGATAATGCATCAAAGTTACATGAGTCGATATCTAACAAATAGTATATACCCAGTCAATATTAGTGTCTACAATGATACAGGATGCTAGCAATGCTGAACACCTACTCACTGTGACCATTTATTATCTTATTTCACCTTGTTTATATTCATTTTAAATATCTACCATTTGCCAAGTACCAAAGAAAGTCAAATGCATAGCTCTTGTTCTTGCAGTTTATGTTCTTGCAGTTGAAAATACAAGTTAGGCTGATAACATATTTAATTAACCAAGAGTTCATCTCTTCTGCAAAATATGTTTCAATAATATTACATCAAGGCACTGCATTGAGTATTTACTTGCAGAGATGCAAAGCTTGATATCTGTTGTTGTCCTAAGGATGTTATATCCCCCAAGGACTTACAACATAGTTTTAGACGTAAATAGGAACATAGATCACCAATTTCTAGCATAAACAAAAATGAATGTGCAATAAAAGAAGTAAAATTTAAATTTTAAAGGATTTGGAAGAGATAGAGATAAAAGAGAAATATATTTCTTGCAAAATATTGCATATGTTTAAATATCAAAATATTAAAAACAGGCTATATAGAGAGGAGGAAAAAGAAAATTATGATCAAAGATAGCTCAAACTGTTGGAGGAATTCTCCTAGACCAGCTGGATCTTGAATTGATCTAAAAAATATTAAAATGTTACAGATAATTTAGAAACAATAACAGAATTGTGACTATTTTTCAGTAGAAGGGAATTTATTAAAAACAAATGAACAAAAAAACCAGTAGGAAATATAGCACGTTGCTATGTGTCTACGGTAGCATGTGTGTAGATATTTTACCCACATTTTTGTTTTCATTATTTTGACAATAGAATTGTTCAAAAACAAATTGAGATGTTCTGCCCTGTATTGCTTACCACTGAATCTTGTCCAACAGTTTCTCAGATATTTTTCTTGCAAACAATTTAGTATTTCCTTCCACTGATTCATGCAGCTCCCTCTGACTCACTGAGTAGAGGCGACAGGGCTCAGATGCATTGTCTGACATTCTGGTCACCTCTCATATGGCCTAAGAGTAGCCTTGTCTAGTGAGCCATGAACAGTGGAATCTAGATCATTCCAAAAATAATCCCTAACCTGTAGTTCAGAGGATGCTAATATTAAACATACTTGGCTATGTGTGTGTCCAGGGGAGGGTTGCGGGGGAATGTAGGGGGGTGTTAGGAGGCACAGCACTTTGATAAGATTGTACGTGTATATTTAAAAATACATCATGTGTGGACTTTCATGTGGAAACAACTTCATTGTCTACTAAAAGTAAAATTGGAATTTGGCATATATTGTAGCTACAAAGTCTGTTATTACAAAAATATTCGTTCTATTACATAAGCAGTTGTTTTTATGATGATGATGATGATGATGATTTTCTTTTTCTTATTTCACTTCCCACCACTACCCAACCCCAACAAAGAAGATGTGGGAACTTAGGTAAATTATTTGACTTCCCTTGGCCTCTTGAATAAAACAAGAATTGGGTTAGACTGCAGTTATGTTTCTTCCTAGATTCAGATTTTCCAAGTCTGAATACTCCAGGGCAAGAAGTGTTCAGGGAGTATTCACCCAAAAAATATGTGTAAAGCTCTCAGCAGTTCCAAATTCATGGTATTTGCTCAGCAAATAGTGCTAGTTCACTTTTCCCAAGGTAGCCCTTCCAATTCCTTTCTAACTTTACAAATGCCTGATCCTGCATAGGGATCCTTGGAGGTAGTAGGAAAATATTGGCAAAGGGCACAACTAACTTCAAGAAAGAGGAGAATTGTTACAGTAGGAAAGCGGCAGTACATATAATTCTCTTAATGCTAACTCTTTGTAAAAAAGAAAGAAATGAAAATATACAGAAGTTCATTTTTCAAAAGTTTAGGAGAAGAATAAACATGAACCAGAAAAGCAGTCTCCTGCATCCTTGAGGACTGAAGACAACAAGAAAGCTCACCTCATTGTCTGAGCCCTGTGAATATCATGGTATATGGTCCAAAATGGTCCCTACCTGAGAAATCTCAAGTTAGGTATTCAGGAATACACAAAAGTACCAGATGTCAGAACCTTCGCCTATTATTTATACACATAATTAAATACATGTAATTCTACTTTGAACACTGCTGATGTATTTTCAATTAAAGCTCATTGTGTTACTGGGAAATAAAAACTGAAAATTTCCACAGGTTTTAGCAATATATTGTCATGCATTAACTTTTGAGGTGCAGCTTATGCAAATGACAATACTACAGTCATAATTGCTACTAGGTATACCAAGACATAAGTTAAATTATCAGAACAAATTTAATTATTAAACAGAGCCAAATCACCAGTTTGAAGTCATGAGGTCATCTTAAATCTGACTCCTGGAAAAAAAAAAAATTACCAAATAGGATTTAAGTCTTCTATGGAAACAAAAGTAACTCTTACTCTAAAAGATCCCTATGTACTGAGGAAAACAAAAACAAAAACAAAATTAAATTGTTTCTGAAAACACAATTAAAAGCATGAAATTTAAAATTATCTAACTCCAAAAAATTAAATCTCTGCATCTGCTACATTGTTAAAATAACCTAAATATTAATTGCTATAAACTGACAATATTGTAAGCAGCAAATATTTTGCAGAAGTTAGAATACACCAAGAAAATTGTCTATGAAATGAGAACTTTGAACTCAAAAGGGGCACATGTTTTTTAAAGTCAATTAAAGAAGAAATTGTGGCAATATTAATTGTATTGAACAAAAAATACACCTTAAATTATTATTTTTTTTAATCAAGTTTGTTGCTCTTGAGGATTTTAGGTTTGAGGAAACCTAAACTTTGCATCAAGAATATATTTTTGTTCTCCATTTTTTTAGGAAAAAAAAGGAAAACAAACCTAATATTTTAAAGTCAAGTTCTTTTCAGAGTCTCTCATGGAAATAAACTGTTACTATGTCAGCAAAGAGAGAGGCAAGAAAAGGAAGAAGGAAAGAGTTACAAGGAAGAGAGTGAGTTCCTTGCAAGAAATCTAGGCTTTTGTTCCCTCGTTAAGATTATGAATTCTAAACTTTAATAGTGACTACAGAAACTACAAAAAAAAAAAAAAAAAAAGCGAGGCATTTGTTTTATTTTGTTTTGACATATGCCCTGATGCTTTCTCATCCTATTGCCTCTAAGGAGGAATGAGAATCAGCTCCACACCGTGACTGTGAGCCAGTGTGAGCGCTGCCAAGAGCAGAGGCAGCATTGCCTGTCCAGCCCTAAGGACACATGCCAGCTGAGGCCTTTCAGCGCCTGAGGACATTAATACAAATGGCTTACTTCTGTCTACAGGCCACAGTTCCCATCCAAAATAACTATGATTTTTCACTTGTTATGGGAGTAAACATTCACTGTTTTACATGCATTTGTTATATTTCTTTGGCTTCTTAATTTCTCCTTTAAAAAAAAGTGGTAATAATCCCAGCGTTTTCTCACCAGTATTATATTGCCCTGCTGCAGCCAAATTTTACAGTTGCAGAAAGCATTAGCAAACCAGGCCAAAAAATACTTTGACTTTAATTTAATACGAGATTGTACAAATTGCACTTCCAAATTTTTTCATCATTACAATAATTATCTGGCTTATTACTATTTTCATGATGACTGTAAAAAGTTTCCATTTTTCAGGAAAGTAGTAGTGTTTGATAATAAATAAACATAGCTCAGATCCAAATAAACAAATTCATCAATAGTTCATTCTTATGTGGTACTCTGCTAATAACTTTTTCAAAAAATTCAATGTTATATTATTTTACTCATTGATTTAGCTCTAGTTTTTAATGCATATACACAAATAGCTTGGATTTTCTGTTGTTTGATTTTCCCTCATCCCTGTAAAAGTAAAACCATCTTTTCCTCTCTCTATATTATATGTTATCTAATATGCATATAATAATATATACAATATATTACATCATAAACTTAAATTACAAAATATTGTGAACAAAATTGCTGTTAATTTTTTTTCTTTGATGAATAATTCAAGACAACTAATTGCCAGATATCCCTTGTTTTACCTTCATTCTGGTATTCTTAAAATGAACTATGTATATATCCCTCAGTTGCAAAATAAATCTTTTTACAAATCGTGATCACCACATGACAAAACACTTATCCATGTACCACATGGTAATGGTAATCTTTTATGAAAATTATGTAATAATTCAAAATAGTGTAATTAAAAAAATATTTCATGAAGTTAAACATGTATATACTTTTTGAGGTCATTTTTTAATTTTTGATAATCACTAGTTTCATCACAATTTTTCTATGTTCTATGTGTCAAAGACAGATTTTTAAACAGAAATAAAACTTCAAGTTCATAGAGTGGATAAGTATTCTATTTTTCTGAGAAAAAATAGGTGAAATCAGATTATCTCTAAAACTCCTGTGGGGCCAGAAAGGTGAAATACAAAGACAGAGACCTCTAGAGACGTCCCACAGTTCCCATCACAAATAACGAGTTATGCCATGACCTATTTTGTCCTTACTACAGTGGGAAGCCATGTAGCAAAGTCTATTTTGGGGATAAAAATATTGTTAAATCAGAGTACTCATCATGACCCCTTGAATCTGGGAATTAGAATTGCTCATTTTTTCAGCAGTCATTAGAGATAAACTTTCTGGCTGTATCTAAGTACATAATGATAAAATTGCAAGGGCGAAATTTCAACTTCATATGTATAAACCTATTGTACACACTATAATATTGGGTCAGTAGACTATATCTCCTTAATTTGGCCAAAAATTATTGCTTGGGACAATTTCTCAGCAAGTGTCCATATAAAGTTTAAATGAAATGATATGAATTTTAATAATGTATCAAAACTTGTTTTAAAAAAGAGATATTAACAGAACTAGAACAGTAATTAATTATTAGAGAAAGATAACATACAGAAGAACTTCCTAATATCAGAGTTGTTTAAAGACAGAAAGAGCTGCCTTGAGAGATAACCAAGTAATTGTTGGAGAATCTTGTATCTGAATATTCAACAGAGTTCACAGGATCATCTGGCCTTGATAGTGCATATTAATGATTATGTCAAATACCTTGTAAGATCCTTGTAATTTTAATGTTTCAATCAATACCTAGAATAGCATTTAACAAACTGTATTCCTGTGTTTCATGATCAAATAAATATAAAAATAGCGCACACATTTTTCCTTAGTTGGAGATTTAAAAGTGTGTATTTGAAAATTAAAGTCTCTAGGGATTTCTGCAGTAAGAAAATCTGCTCAACTTTGTTTAACTCAACATAGCCCAGCTATTCATTTTTCTTAAAATCTGTTATTATAATTCTGTTGAACATTAATTTTCTAATATATCCAATAAATTTTTCCTTCTTAAAATTAGCTTCTTATCTTTGTGAGATTCTTCCTTAGATAAATTTAATTTGTCACTCCTTTTGAACAAATTCAAATTCTTCACACTGTTATTCAAAGTCCAACACAATTTTTTTCCCAAACTTATCTTTACATTTCCTTAAAAATATTGTTTTTCAATCCCCCAATTTTTTTCTTTTCATGTCAATTACTTACATTTTTTTTCTACTTTACAATGGCATCTACTTGATAGTGCATTTTTCATGTCTCAGCTCACATCCCAACTTATTTTTTGAAATACCCCTCCCATGACTTCAGGCTGTACTGGCATAGTGAAAAGTCTATAATTCTTAAATTTCTTATCTTGAGATTTTCTTGCTTCTCTGCCTCCTTCCTTCCCTCCATTCTTCCCTTCTCTCTCTTTCTTCTTTCTTTCTATCTTTGCTAATCTTATCTATCCAAATTGATTTTATACTATTTGCATAAAAAATATGACATTTATATATTTCCTAGAATTATAACATCTGAGGTATATAAAATATACTTTTTTTACTTATGGAATTTACAATCATATAAATGTTTGATTTGTACAAAAATTAATTTCTTCAATATAAAAATCCTTTATTATTAGAATTTATGTTATGGTGCTACATTAATAATATGAAGTGCCAAGTACATAGCAAATACTTGACAACTATCTTGAATAAGTGAATGAGTGAATGATAAATTAATCTGCTTGATTCTGCTTCATTTCTTTCTTATATTTCATAGTTTACCAACACTTTATTCATTTTCTTTTTTGGAGGAAAAATAGTAAATATATTTTTTCATACAATATACAAAACTATTAAAATCTGGATACTTATAGAATTATAAATGTCTAAATGAAATACTTTATCTCATTTGTGGGTGTGTGTATAGTTTTTCAAAATTTTATTTTTGTTCTGTTTTGTTTTAAACCAAAATCCAAACTCTCTTTATATTGACAAGATTGTATCTAGTAACTATGTTGAACTTTTCTCAATATTCCCAAAAATGATAACTATATATGCACACAGGTGTATGCATGTGTTTGTGTATTATCTTGACATTTGTTCATATTATTTAATTAAATATAAGTTAGTTTCATTCCTATTCATGAGACATATTTTCATGTACTTGGTTCTTAGTTAGACATTTAGGTCTATTTTCAGACTGTAGTAACTTTCTGAAATATTCTTAAAACAAAGATTTTTTTGAATCATTGGCTTAAGTCATTGTATATAAATTTCTATCTATGGTTCTATAAACCCACATTTTTAGTTTCAATAAAACTAACCCAAGATTTAGGACTACAGCAAAACAAGGTTAGCCAATTAGATTTATTTGACCTATTATAACATTATGAGTGTCACCACTTGCTTACCATATCAATTTTTGAGAATGTTATTTTCATACACAAAAGTCTTTAACAGATCTGAAATAAGTCCATATTTTCTGAATTAACTTGCTGACTATCACCAAGATTATCTTACATAATGTATTAACTGTGAAAGTGTGTGTGTGTGTGTGTGTGTGTGTGTGTGTGTGTGTGTGTGTGTGTGTTTGGAGGGAGAGAGAGGGACAGAAAGAGAGAGAGAGACAGAGAGAGACAGAGAGACAGAGAGACAGAGAATATAAGTGAATATACATTGTGTTATTTTTTTTTAATGAGAAATATGTAGCTGGAGGAATGGAGAAAACACCACCACCAGCAGCACCAGTTTATCTCTTCTATCAAAAGAAAAGCACTAACCCAAAGATATTTTTAGAAAATGTCTTTCCTTATTTATTTATTTGTTTGTTTGTTTGTTTATTATTTGGGAAGAGGAGGATTCGATGAAGTCTTAAAGAAGTAACGAGCTCAGTTTTCCATAGTACAATATTGAGGGTCCAGTACTCCCCCCACATTAGGGCCAAAAACTCTATTACTATAAAAATATCCCTTTTTTATTGTGAAACTGAGCATTAATCTAGAGACAAAGGTAAAGTTGCAATTGAAGGTAGAGATGGAGGAGTCTTAAAATAGTAATATCTCAGTTGGTTGCTAGAAATTACTCTGTATGTTTCTCATTAACATTTCTATTTATAACAAGACAAAATTGAAGATATAATTTGAAATAAAAAATTATTATTTGGTATGACCCATACTAAACCAATTGGTGAGACCTTATCAGCTTTCTATGGCAACAAGGCAGGTTAAACTTATACCCTCTATTACCTATTATTCTTAGGAACCTCACATTTAAATAATTGGAGGGCCATAGTACATTTGTGAATAAGTGGATGGTGCATGTTTAAATGAATTGCGCATGTCCTCTCCCAGACATAGATAAACTTGTCATCCACTTATACAGAGTGATTTGTGGAGTATCAAACATTGTATCAGCCCCAAATATCATCCCTATCATCCCACTACTCAATCAGAAACTCTCTAGAGAAAAGTCGTTTCTTGCCTACCCAAAGTTCCTGTTAAATAAGAATAGTTTTGACATTGACAGAAAGAACATTAACCCCTAGTATGTCTCAGCTCTTTTGAAGCCAACAGTACTTTAAAGGAAAGAGACAGATGACAAATGCATGATTCTCTACTGATGTAGATCATGGGACTCTAATATGGTATAAGTTTTGAGTGAAGTGGTTTATGGAGAGAACTTGAAAATGATTGTGGGGCACACTGTCAGCATAAGCAACTTCCTATCATGAAGGATACCAAGACAAAAAAAAAAATCATCTTTGAGAGGCAAGATTTGCAATAACTATAGTGTAGAATGGACTATGATAAAGGATATTTTAAAATTTTTCGTAGGTGGTAGACAATGTGACTTTGGAATTTAAGAGATAGTTCAGGACTAAAAGACAATTGCTGTGTGCAATTTGCAAGAAAGTTGACAAGAGCTGACTAAATAAGCAAAAGGATGGTCCAAGGTAAATTAAGAAACCTGCGAGACTTTGTGGTATTCTTAGGAATAAGAGAGGAGAGGAGACCTTAAGAGTTACACAGGTGTGAAAATTAACAGAATATTCAAATAAATGAAGGACAGAATCATGGGACAGAAGAAGAAATGTCTAAATAATTAATTAAGTGGAACCATTTAATAACTGCTAACTGGCAGGTCAATCATTTTCTAGATATGTAATATGTAACATTCTTTCTAGCTTTTTAATCTATTGATAAGATCAAGAATCAAAGAGATAAAATAAAGTACATTTACTAGCTTAATGTTCATGTGCAGTAGATTTTAATTTGACTCATATTATATGGAACGAGAGTGTTCTCTTCTGCTGACCTTTTCTCATCAGGGTTTTCATGATCACTGAGCTATTGCAGGCATCAGTAATGTTGACTTTGCCTGTGTGACCATAAAAAATGATTCAAGTTGAACTTTAGCAGCTGTAGGAAATAACAACCTGGAAAGCAACACAAAAGATAAAAATGTTCCTAACAGCTCCCTATAAATACTCATGCTACCAAATGGTTGTCAGTGATTGTTTTTTCCATGCTTCTTAGTTTTTCATATGCTCTCTGATTATAATAGAAAGTTTGAATTACCAGGGGGAAGAAGGGAGGATTAGTAACTCAGGTAGTTTCATGATTGTTGCAAAATATAAAGGAAGTGGTGAGTGAAAGAAAATGAGTATGTGTAATAAATTTTAAAGTCTTTTAAATTACTCCTAAAAATCCCAAGGTGTTTTATTTCACTCATTTTAATTATTCATTCCAAGTATTTACTAGTTAAATATTTAATAAAATTAAATAACTAACAATAAATAGCACATAGGCTGTATACAGTGCTCTAGAGGAAAAATAAAGATGAACAATGCATAGACTCTGTCCTCAAGCTGAGGCATTATATAAGAATAACTACAATGAAAAGTAAAATCTTAAAAGAACAACTTTCACTTCTTTATATAACAGAATAACTCATATTAAAATAAATCTGCCACCATAAACAACTATTAGAATGAAGCACAGGAATTGCAGAACTATGACCCTTTACAGAATAAAAACACATGAAGTTAGCTCCATTGTTGCTCCAGCCTTTAGCCTCAAAGTACTTCCTAAAAACAATGCAGAAATGTGGTGCCCAAGCAGGGAGGAGCATGAGGAGGCACAAATCAGAGTTTAGGGGTGCTGGGGAGACTAGAATTTTCAGGAAAGGGATATAGAAGGGAACCATGTTGAGAAGAGACCATGGAAGTATACAAATTCATCTCCTTTAGTTCTTGGACAAAGATTAAGTAGCACACAGAGATCTCATCAGAAAAACCAGGTATCTGAGACCTCAGAGACTAAATTTAGAAGTTAAATAATTCTAGCTCTATAAGAGATACTTTATATGTATCCTAATAAATTTTTTTTAAATTGTTAAAAAATGAAGCTGAATTATCAGTAAATTAACTGTTAGCCCCCCCACACACAAAAAACAGTAGTCTTGTAAAAAAAAATCTTGGTTTTTAACAAAGTAGCATTTACAAAATACATCATATTTGATTTTAATTACTAGACATACAAATAAAAGACAAAATGTGACCTATAATCATGGAATTATTTTTCCAAAAAAAAACATTGAAACAAACCCAGAGATGACAGAACTGTTGTAATTAGCAAACAAAGACAAATAAAATGATTGACATAATGAGGAAAGATATGGGGGAAGATGAGCAAAGAAATAGAATGTGTGAAAAATATTGAATAATAATTCTAGAGCTTAAAATATAAAATATCTGGAATGAAATCTTCACAGGATGTTCTTTTAGTAAATTAGGTGCTTTAGAAGAAAATTACCAGAAAATCTGAAACTGTGGCAGCAGAAAAAAAAATGCTGAAAAATTAAATTAACCCAATCTCAATGATATGTAGGGCAACAGCAAGTGCTTTCATATATATATAATATATATATATATATATATATATATAATATATATATATATATATATATATATATTATATATATATAATTGGAGTCCCAGGAGGAAAGAAAAGATAAATTGGTACAGAAACATATTTTGGAGAAATAATAATCCCAAATTATATTGACCCATAGATCTAAAAAGTACAGTAAATTTTAAGCAAATTAAACACTCACACAAAAGAGCCACTTATAGAACTATAATAATCATATTGATGAAAAAGAATGATAAAAAGAAAATTTTTTAAAAAGCAAGAAAAAATAAATACATTACAAGTAGAGGGGAAAAAACAGCAAAAGGATTATATTTTTCATTAGAAACAATTCAAACTAGGAGACACTGGAATGACATCTTTAAAATTATAAAAACAAAAATAACATGTCAAACTAGAATTCTATACCCAGTGAACATTTTTCCCAAGATGAACTTGAAAGAAAGACATTTAAAAATAAACAAAAGCTGCAGGAAGTCATCACCACAGACCCACAATGACCAAAATGTCAAATAAGGTTATTCAGAATGAAGGAGAATAATGCCAGATAGAAATTTGGATTACACATAGAAATGAAAGTGATGGAAGTGGGAAATATGTGCATAAACATAAAAGACACTTTCTCTTTTAAAAATTTATTTTAAAACTTTGAATATTTAAGAAAAATAATAGCAATGAATTTACTAACAATGACATAAAAGATGAGGGGAGTAGTAAAAGTACAATGTTATAACTTTATCACCTTATATGTGAAATGGTATATAATATTAACTTGAAGGTAGACTTTGAAAACTTAATTCCATATTGCAAACTTTAGAGCAACCCCTAAAATTAAAACAAAGGTATATAGTTAGACAACAACCAAGATAAAATAAAACTCTGACACAAAAATAACGCAAAGAACACTTGTTTATCCAAAGGAAGCATTGAAAAGAAGGAAAAGGAGGGAAAGATAGATGAGACAAATAGGGAAAAAATGACCACAGAGTAAAAGTAAACTTGACTTCATTAATAATTATTTTAAGTGTAAGTGGATTAAACAATTAAAAATGGAGTTTGTCAGACTGGAAAAACAAAACAAAATCTCACTATATACTTTTAACAAGAGTTGTAATTTAAAAATAAGGATATAACGATGTTAAAAGCAAAATGGTGGATAAAAATATACCATGCAAATATTTTTTAAGTACACATGGGACATTTAACAAATGTCATTAATTTAAGGTTATTAAGATGATACAGAGTTCATTTTGTGACTGCGATAGAATTGAATGAAAATAAAAACACAACATATCAAAATGTGGTCGTTTGGCTACAATGATACTTATAACAAAATGTGTAGTTTTAAATTGTTATAGACAAGAAGTGTCTTAAATAATGATCTAGACTTCCATTTTAAAGTAAAAAAAGACAAATGAACACTATAGCAATTAGAAGAAATAAATGAAACACTAAAAAGTTTATTTGAAAATTGATGAAATAGAAAATGAACAAGCTATAGAGAAAAACTGGTTCTTTCAAAATATCAATAAAATAACCTTCTAGATTGGTGAAGGAAAAATATTAATCACCAATTTTTTGTAATGAAAAGGGGGATATTACTATAGAATCTACTGAAATTAAGAGAATAAGAGAATATTAAAAGCAAATAAACACAATATGCAAATAAATAGGATGACTTAGTTGAAATAGACCAACCAATCTCTTAAAGATATAAATGATCAAAAATGACATAAGAAGGAAACAAAGAATTTGAATAACTTATTATATATTAAATAAAATTAATTGTTAATTGGGAAACACTGACAAAGAAAACTCTGGGCCCAGATGTCTTCTTTGTTGAATTCTCTCAAGCATTTAAGAGAAAAAATCTTACACAAGTATTTTCAGACCAAAAGAGTATAAAAATAAACACTTTCCAAAAAATAAGTACTATGTAATTCTAATTCCAAAAATTAACAATGATATTACATAAAATTACAAATCAATATTTCTCAATTCATAAAAAAATCTTTATAAACTGCTAACAAATCAAAACCTACTGTTATTATGTAAAAAGAAAATGCATTGTATATCAGTGTGCTTTATTCCAGGAAGGAAGTTAGTTTACCATTCAAGTGTCGATTAAAGAAATTCAGTGCATGTAGTAGATTGTATTTTCCAAAGAAAGTTACTCCAGTATATATTCTCTCCAAGTGAATCTTTGCCTTGATAAATAGAATGTGATGGTAGCGTTACTGGATGACTTTTAATTCTCTATCATAAATAACAATATAGTTTCTGCCATGCTCTCTTTTTCTTTTAGGAAATACATTTTGGAAGCCTTTAGAGAATATATAAAAATTCCAGCTACCCCATGCTGGAGAAATTACATGAAGAGAATAGATAGGGATAGAGAAAGAGATAGAGCAAATCCCAGCTGTTACAACCTCTGCCTAAGATTTAGTTATCCTTAACTCAGGCAACAGATATATGAATACAGTAGCTTTATGAGATGACTCCAACCCCAGTAACTGTCTAACTGAACTACATGTGAGACCATAAATAAGAACTACTGAGCTGAGCTGCTTGAATTGTGAAAGAAAAAAAATAAGATAAATAAAAATTAAATAATTATAATTGATTTTTTAAATGCATTAGATTACTATTAAAAATTTTGGTACTTGTAATTAGGGTGCTACGATGACAAAATCTAAAAGTTTGGTAGTGACTTCAGGGCTAGGCAGCAGATAAACACTAGAAGAATTTTAGAGATTACAAATGGAAACCTGAGGGCCACTGAGGAGATTTTCAGTGATGATGATTTCAGGCAGAGTATCGAAGGTGCCACCTGGCTTTTTCTTACTGCTTATATTAAAATGTGAGAGGAAAGAGATACTATAGAGAAAGAAATGTTAAGTATAAAGGAGTTAAGACTTTATTTCCAGTCTCTTCAAGAATCTCAAATTAAGAAAAAGTAAAAGAAAAGCAACAATCCAGTTCAGCATGGTGTTATGAGAATTTTGTCTAAAAATGAAGGCAAGAAATGATTGTAAAAATTTTTGTTAAGACTTCAAAACAGTAGAGCTGGCACGTCAAAGAGAAAAAAAAAAGTCCCTGTAAAGTTCTTATGAGTGTGTCCTAAATATCTTCTCCATTACACATTTGGGTTTCTAATAATCTTAATGATGATGTCCCACAGTTGCCTCATAGAAATTCCTATGTCATGAAGGGCTTGTATTGAAATTGGTGGTTAGTGCTTGTATACAAAGCAACTAAGTACAAAAAGATTCATAGGAATCTTGCTGGTTTTAAAGAGAACAGTATTGGCAAAACATCACCAGCTTTGGGGGAAAAATGACAGTATAAAATGAAAAGAGATCTTGAAACCTTTAATTACTAAAAGTAGAAAATAGATTGAGAAAGCTCTTCAGCTTCAAACACGAACCAAATATTGCAGAAAGAGGAACCAAGAACCAAGACTGTGGATCCAAGAGTAATAGTGAATATTCTAGGTCAGTAGAACTGAGTTCTGATCAAGAAATTGGAAATGTGTGTCTTATGTATTTCAAAATTTCTATGAATGAGAGATTCTTATGTGTCTCTTGTTTTATTCCTCTGTGAATGGGACATCTATAGCAGCTATTCAATGCTTATTTTACCATTGTATATTGGACACGTGGGGGGGGGCGGTGCAGCAAGTAACATGTCCCCTTTAGATCACAGATCTTCTTAATTACAGAAACCATATTCAAGAAAATTTACCTGTAGGGCCTTATCTGCATTTGTCCATGATTTTAGATAATGCAGTTCCTGACTTTGGGCTTGATAAATTAGTCATAATCAACATTAAAACTTGTAATTATCAAAATCCACAATTTATAACATGTATAGCCAAGCCACATATTCTGGGAGAAAATATTTGTAATAAATATACCTGACAAAGAATTTTTAACCAGAATATATAAAGAACCCATACAATTGAATAATGAAGATATAAATCAGACAAGTCTCAAATAGACACTCATTAAAGAAGCTATATGAATTGGTAATGAGTGCATGAAAAAATATTCAACATCATTAATCATGAGAGATATTAAAATTATGACTGAATAAAATTAAATGAATAAAATTAAAAGGACCAACTACTAATGAAGAGACAGGTAAACTGGAATTCTCATGCATTTCTAGTTGAAATGTAAGACATTTCAAAAAATTTGGAAAATAATTTGACAGGTTCTTATAAAGTTAAACATACATCTGACTCAGCAAGTGCTATACCTAAGTATTTATCTATGAGAAATATATATCTGTAAAACAAAAACGTAGCAGCTTTTCTGATAATAAGCACAAATCTGTCAATAACCCAAATGTTTATCAATGGATGACAATGTGATATACTCATTCAATAAATATAGCTATGCTTTAAAAAGAATACACTATTGATACCTGAAATAACATGGCCGAGTCTCGAATTTATTTCAAGTGAAAAAGTCCTCTAAACTAAAGAAAATACTATATAATACTGAATTATTCCATTTATACAGAGTTTTAGAAATGGCAAAATAATCTGTAAAGCCATCAGAATTGACTATACATCACAAAAGAACTTTCTGGGGCAATGGAAATATGTTATATTTGTATACAAATATGGGTTACATAGTTGTATTCATTTATCCAAACAGATTGAAGTCTATTCTTAAAAATTGTGCATTTTACTGTATGTAAAACATTTCTCAACTAAAAACATATATTAAAAGAAAAAAATTGGTCAAGAATTAAACAAAAATGAAATAAAACCTTAGGATAGTTTTAAGGAGAAAGAGAAAGATAGTGGATGTCTGTCTTAAAGTGGTGGCTTTTCTGCTAGCAGATTATAATAAATTTTGGACCTCAGAGAATGTAGGGAAGAATATTCCATTAAGATGGATGCCCAAGAGTCAGCAAAGACATTGCAGTCGAGTGAGTGGAATAGTTAGTGAGCAGAAATTAAATTCTTTTAGCTCAAGAATAAAAGAAAGATTTAGCCAAATAGTCGACCGATTTGAATGCTAGGGAAGAAGATTGTATTTTATTCTGTAGGCAATTGAAGGACACAAATGTTTTTGTACATACGAGTGGAATGATAGAACTAATATTTTGCAAGAATAATATTGATGACAAAGTGCATGAATCAGAGAAATATTTTATCTAGATAAAAGTAATATAGTTACGATGGGAATAGAAAAAAAAGGGGATCAAAGAAAAAATAAACAAACAAAAAACCTCTGGGTATAAATCAGAAAAATTCCATACATCTTGGACCTAAATAGCAAAGAAAGAAGAGTAAGACTAAATAACGATGACTAGTTTTTCAAGTTATAATTGTTCAGGATGGTTCTATCAACAGAAATAGAATTTATTGTGTCTATTTCTAAATTTGACTTAGTAGCAAACATTTTTTTAAAGATAAAAACTGCTTCATTTTCACCATGCGTAAAACATATTAAAACAGTGTCTGGAGCTTTAAGTAAGACCAGTTGTGTTTAATCAGTGGCTCTCAATGTCTCCTTATGAGAAAAGAACTCAAATGGTCAGACCCCTCTTTCACCCCAGCCAAATATGTCTCCTATACCATTTTCATTTCTTTTTATTAATATTTTGATCCTTTAAAAATAAAAATACACCCTAGAAACTGTCACATAGAAATACATTACTATTTTAATTTGAATGAGCGTATCAAAAAATAATAAGTTGGTCATTAGTAATGCCACAGAGAAATGAGATAGCGATTAGGGAAGTTTCAAAGAAGCAGAAGAGAAAGAAAAAGAAGCAGAAGAGAAAGAAACACTTTATGGATGCTTGAAGTGGGAAATCCAGGATGAAGCAGAATCACATAGATGTAGTCTCTGAACCAAACTGCCATGAAAGGAAGGGAGAATTAAACAAAGGGAGGCAAGAGTGTAGGAGAATCATTCTACCTATCTTTGTAAGTCCAAATAATGATACAAGGCAAACAGCAAAAACTCCATTAGCTATAGAAGAGGTAATAGCATTTAGTAGTGGTCAAATAGAAGAAAGAGGATGAGAAATTAACTTTGTACTCAGAATTATCACCTCCACTAAACCTAACTGTGAAATAGAGGGCACAGTATATGTCACACTCATTGGTATCCTCAGGTTTATTCCTCTCCTGGTAATTATCATCAAAATCAACTTTCATACTCAGGTAGAGATAAATGCCTGACATCTAAAAATGTTGCCATACTACATAATATTTATTAGTGTAGTTCAATGTCTTTCAACTTTTTGAAGGAAAGTAAAATATATTTTTCAACATGTTTTTAGCTGTGCCTGTGCTGTGCTGTGGCTGTGCTGTGGTGCTTGTGCTGTGGCTATGCTGCTGTGTGGCTGTGTGCTGTGCTGTGCTGTGCTGTGCTGTGCTGTGCCTATGCTGCTATGCTATGCTGTGCTGTATGCTATGCTATGCTATGCTATGCTATGCTATGCTATGCTATGCTATGCTATGCTATGCTAAGGCTTGTCATGCCATGGCATGTTACTCTATCCCACTCCACCCCACTTTATCTAATCCTATCCTGTCCTGTCCTGTCCTATCTTACCCTATCCTATCCTATCCTATCCTAGATTTTTTTCTACTAAAAGATCGAAATCAACAATTTGAAAAACCCAGGCATCTTATTTCAGAGTTTAGGCTGTGTTTATGTGTGTATGTGTGTGCATATGTGAGTGCTTCTATGTGTGTCCATATTTAAATACAAAAATTCCCATAGATATATTGTATATTTTGCCATCCTCAGTCCTGTCAGAATTAATACCTTCGTTTTATAACTGATAGTTTGGAACATCCCTTTACTCTCTTAAAATAAAATCAATAATTTATTATTCACATAATATAAATTTATAATATAAATGATAAATAAATTACATAATTCTAAATCATTATTATAATATCCTAATGTAAAATAAAACATAAATTACAAAATAATTTGTAATAAAAATATTTATTTTATGCCCAGTTATAACTACACTAGAAGATATTGTAAAGTGGTCTCTCTCACAACTGTACCTAGATTCATCATGTAATTGACCTAAAATTTCATGGCTAAATTTAAATGGTTACAAGTGTATTGTATTGGAAGCTCACATGCTGCAGCTGTGATGCCATCAATGATCAAATTTTCCAAAATGTTAAACAACTCTCGGTAGAATTCTGAACCAAAAGAGCCTGTAGTCAGGCTTGTATAAATACTGCTTATATTGTTAAAAAATTCAGTGCCTAGTAAAATCTTGCAAAAGTTGTTTGTATTTATATGTAAAAGAGATTTATTTAGTTTTCAGGCTTAGAAATTTAGAGAACTGGTTACATGAATATAAAGCAAGACATTGTGTAGTTGTGTGGCCTGTCTCACTTATTGTAAGATATTTAATATACGGTGGCATCTATCTTAAAAAGATATCTTTTCCACACCTGTGAGAAAATCAAAATGAATCTAAAATTTCCTAACTGTAACACCCTTTTGAAAACATAACTACCTGAGTAAGAACTGGTCAGATCCCTTCCAGTCCACAGCTGCTGGTCTTAACCAAGCATGACAGCCTACAAAAATCCATGTAATGGAATCTGTCTGCAATACCATGGTGAGGGACTGACAAGGAGTAGAAGAACATTGCAGAGTACAACTACCATATAATTTGCTTTAGAATTCTATTTTTTTCAAAGTATGTATAGAAACACATAACAATAACAACATCATTAAATGTTGGTAGAGAACTGACATCTGAAATTTAAATATTTTATGAGATTAGTGGGATAAGAGACTAAAAATTAAATGATCATATATGAGGAAGGATTATAAACATTTGCTTAAGTGCCATTTGCAACCACATTTCTGGAAGGTTTTAAGTTTTCTTTATATGTAGTCAGCCATAAGTATGTGTCGTTTTGTTTTTTTTCTAAGCTAAGTCTTATTTAGGGGCCTCCAAGCCCCTGAGGTGCACACTTGAAGATTGGGAAGGAGATTTCGATGGGCCAGAAATTTTATGAATATATAAAATCGAATCTGGGCCATTTCTAAATATAATACATTATTTTTGTTTTTCAGTACATAAATTAATTTATTTTTTAAAAATCAATTTTAAAACATAAAAACTGATCTGTTGAATTATTTGCTAAATGTGATATAAAAATATAATTAGAGGGTGGTTTCAAATACCATTCAATTGAGCTAATTTTGCCAATTAAGGCTAAAAGCATTAACATAAGTAAATATGCTCATTTACTTCTTTTTTATTCTTCATAACAAAAAACCCATGGTACCTTCTCTGTTGTAGAAGAAAATGCTTATTTTATAACTCCATGTTTCTGGTTTACCTTTTCAACTAATTAGGAAGATACTTTCTTTCTTAACTTATTCATTCCCTCTTATATAATGCAGTTCCAAGTTTAAATGCTAATTGGTCATTTGGCTGAGGAATTCCTAGTTAAAAGGTTTGCCATTTAATCCCAACGTGTCTTTTGATTTCTCGAGAATGATTAAATGAAAATTCAGCCTTGGTTCAGTATCATAGAAGCCGATGTGCACTCTCCTGTTGAATTCCCATGGTTTGAGCATCCTGCTGGGAGATTCAGGCTGAGATTTTATTGAATTGGCCCTTGGTAGTCCGACTCAAAATAACCTCCAGCACACTGATAAAAATAATGACCCTTTTGCAGTTGTAAAACTCGAAACTATTCTTTGAATGTTAACTAATACCAAAAAGCTGCTTCTGTAAATGGAATGGGGGAATTGGTGGGTGCCAAAAAATCACTGTTCATGAAGACCTAAAAATGGCATTCCATTTTCCCTTTCAGTAACCACAAAACTGTGAACTTATACATTTGGCTAAAAGAACAATACACAGAGATGATGATCACACTGGGCGGCATTTTAGGATAAGTAGGCATCTTTGACTACTTAGACATCAAGAACGACTGCTCCGTCCCCAGCACTAATGGCTTCTTCAATAATAACATTATTTAGCTAATAGAAAATAAAAGATACAAGCTCAAAGTAAGTGTTAGGAAATGCTGATAACTTGCGGCATTTGACATCTATTTCTCAATGCCCTCGACATTATAAACACTTTCAGGTAAAATGATTCATTCTCTCATCTTGCCAATATTCTCTCACAAGCTAGGAAGCCCTCTGCTTAGAGCCAGTTTAACAGGCAATGGGAAATAACCCTATTAGCTAAGTTTATTTATGCTGACACAGTAAAAACCATGACATATCCACCTTCTAAGCTGTAATTTATTCCTGGTAAGTAGTAAATCAGCAGGGTTCCACTGCCCAAGTAGGGACTTGCCATTAAACAAGAACCGAAACATAATGAGCCTCATAAATGATCCCAGCATTGTGGAACTGTTATTTATGCATGAGCTCATCCAGCAAACTCTTCTGCTGGCTGATCATGATACCCTGGTATCTCCAAGATACTATAAGATATACAAGAATAACGGTGACCAAATTCTTTCTAGAGAAATTTAAGAAAAAGTTTTTGCTGTTGTTGTTTTCTATGGTTTCCTCTGCTGGGTTACTATAGTTACTGCTTCCACAGTTTTTCTGAACATCTGGTTAATTTCTCAATTTTGAATTCTTTATTACTGTTGTTGTTGATAATGTTTTTAGTAAAAAGTGCAATTGACTAGACTGTTTCATGAGGTACAGTTAGATAAACTTTTGAGAGTTTTTCTCCAACAAAAACAGAAAGTGGATTACCACATAAGAGATGAATATAGAACGTTTATAGAATAAGATTATAGTTTTCCTATTCCATATTACTTATGATCCAGTAAATGCATACATCAAAAATAGAAATGGGAAATAGTTATAAATAAATTTATGTAGAGGGTATGATTAAATAAAAAAAAACAGGAGGGATCTATTCAGAACTAACATAGTGGAACGTTGGATTGAAATAATCAATCAAACAAACAATAAACCTGCTGGATCAAGAGAAAGAAGACCTGATTCTTGATTTTCTAACCAAGTGAGCTAATTAACTAACATAACCTCAGTCCTGTGTATTGTCAGTAAGAGAAAAGGACAAAAGAAAATTATTATTGAAGGAATTGGGGTGGAGGTATGTAGAGAATACTCTGGAACATGAAAGCACTTCCAAATTAAAAAAATAAATAAATAAAAGAGGCATATAAGTGAAGTGTCCTGATGACCTGGCAGTAACATGACTATCTGGAACACCTTGGGGAAAGTTGGGATGTAAACAAACAAACAGAAAGATAGGGAGTGCCTAATGTGAGTTTCCAATTCATGGTTTTTTTGTTTGTTTGTTTGTTTCCCAAGGCTGCAACATTTCACAGAGGTTCTGGTCCAAAACACATGCTTAGTGTGTAGACACTGGCCTCTGCTCTAGCCTAAACATGAAGTAGTTGGGGGGACACTATTTTCTTACTCCATTCTAAGCCATCCTACTGAGATTTCCACAACTCAGCTTTGTCCATAAATTCTGAAACAAGCCCAGCATACATTATCAATTCAGAATGAGACACTGAAGGAAAAGTCAAAGTGAGAAAAGGAAGGGAGAAGGTATAAGAAAAAAAAAAAACCTGTTATTACCCAGCTGAAAGAGTTCTTTCACCAGGTGCTACCAGAGCCAAACACTAAACACTAAGAGAATTGCAATGGAGAAAGATTGGCTATCTTATAATAAATAGCACCACCCAGGAGAATGGAAAGCTAATGCTCAAAAGCCTGAACTCCTGGGGTTTTATAGAGCAAAATCACAAGTCATAATGAGTAAGAAGTTTAGAATTATGGGTCTTGCAGATTGGTCAAGAGTGAGATGAAAGCAGTAAATCATAATTTTACGTCTTGAGGTCAGTCAGCTTCAGTGTCCCTCAGTCTGTTTTTATGGGACCATGGCCAGAGCTCTTTGGCTTTAAGGTTCAGGAGTTCAAACAAAATTTAGGCCAAGATGTTATCTTTAGCTTAACAGAAACTCATACCTTGTGACCTTTAATCAAAGCATGGCCATTGTTTCTGTCTACCTCAAAGGATTAATAACTAGTAAGGGAAGAGTAAAGCCTTACAGAGTATACTGTGAGGAAAACTAAAGTGTGCAGGGGCAACATATTAAATCAAAATCATACATTACATCAGGACCCTTGGTTTCAACAGGGCATATTTTATTACACCAGAGAGTGATATCTGTTGAAAAGATGCAGGTCCTGTAGATCTAATTCTGGGAACAGGGTCAAGTGGTTAATTCAGATATACAGGATAAAGCATATCTGAGATCTCTTTAAATAAGAAAGCAAATTAGATTTTTTTGGAAAAAAGTTCCCTTAAATTAACTGAGGGTCTCATTCTTTTTTTACCTCTCTTTTTTTCTCCTATACTGAAAAGTTTGCTGTTTACAAGCAGGATTCCAGTATCTTAAGTCTATATTGAGACACACTCATGTGAAAAATCATCCTTAACAAGGGTGGGATCTTAAAGACTAGAAGAAACAAAATCCAAAACAATGGGAATTCTCCCTATATATAAGCCTTCTTTGGCTGTCTTCTTGAGCATACCTTGTTTCCCAAATATCCCTGCCTCCCCAGCTAGGGTACTTGTGCCCCTCAGTAAATCTCCCTCTTGATTTGCATGTCTACATAGGAACATGTCAGTCATTATGACCTCATTAAAAGTTTTTTTCTTTTTACCTAAAGTCTGCATGAATTACATTTCTCAAAGGAATGCACCAAATTATAACAGATTACATAAGCACTTTCTTAAAATATATTTTCCTCCCAGGGAAGAAGTTAAAAATACAAGCTATTATCAGAACCCTCTCCTTCTCACTATTTCCCTCTTCTTTTCCCTTTGCTCTAGAAAATAACTAATTTTGCATAGTACATTCATATCTATGCAAAATTCAAAGAGTACTTTGAAAGCTATAGTCCAAATTTTATGAAAATTTTATAGACTAGAGACTACTACTGCACTAGGAAGAATCAATAAGTTTTAATCTATTGAATTAAAAAAAACTGTTTAACCTGTCTTCTGGGATGAATGAAGTCTTTGAAGCAATAAAACATATACACATTTAAGTGTGTGTGGTGTGTGTGTGTGTGTGTGTGTGTGAGAGAGAGAGAGAGAGAGAGAGAGAGAGAGAGAGAGAGAGAGAGAGAGAGAGAAACAGAGAGAGACAGAGAGAGACAGAGAGAGAGACAGAGAGACAGAATAAAAGTTTCATCCAACACAAACCTGACAAAAATCTAACATAAATAGAAAAATTATAATTTTAAATCGGAGTGGTTCCTTTCATAAAAGCAGAAAGAGTCCATTTCAATAAGAAGATAGTCAAGAACCTAAAAGAAATTTGAGGATGGTTGAATCTCTGCTGTAGGAGAGTTTCTGACTGCCCAGAAGCATACACTCTGTGCACACACGTCTTATATGCTGGCTGCAGAGAGAACGAAAATCAGTCTAGATGTCATAAGATTGGACAGCAAGGGAAAGCTGATAAAAAAAAATATTCAAAGATGGAAGATGAACATATTTTTTAGTCCCTGATAGTTAATGGTAGGAGGAACTTAAAATATAATGGGTAAGATTTTTTTTTGGGGGGGGGGTTACAAATAGCTATCAGGTATAAAAGCAGAAGAGAATAATTCCTTACTCTAACCAAAGGTCACACTGGGCAGAAAAAAGGCTGAAATCCTGAAAAAGGACCAGGTGATCTTTTTTTTGGACAGCCAAATATAGAAATCTCATGTGGTAACACACGTTGTATAAAACTTACAGATTTAAGCCAGACTGATGTTATTACAGTTCAGAAAGCAATCCATGTTATCTTCTAAGATGCTTTGACTATATCTTCAGTTTGACTTTCCTTTACTGAAGAATATTGCTTTTATTATTTTATATTCCCCCTGAACTTTCTGCATGGGGTCCCCAAGCCTCTCTGTAAGAGGGAAACCTGGAAATAAACTCAGATGTGATGATTTTGTAAAACAGTATTAAATTAATCAGGAAAATAGTTTTTGTACAATATTATGTACTACTGTAAATAGATTTTTAAATTAAAACTTAATAAATAAGCACAAAGTTTAATTACCATGAAACCGCTATTCCCGTCAAAAAATAAAACTATCTACATACCAACAACTCCCTTTGTGTTCTTTTCCATTAACTACTGTTTTCTTCTTCCCCAAAGATAACTGTTATTCTGACTTACAGGACCATATTTTGTTTTTGAATTTTATATACATGGAAGGATATGATTTAAAGTATTTATAACTGACTTCTTTCCCATACCATTATGCTTGTGAGATTCACTTATGCATGTCATTAATTAATTCATTCTTCTTGCTGATGCTAATCATTGTATGAATTTATCAGAATTGATTTTCTTGTTCTAATAGAGGTGAACATTTCATTTACAGTCTCTGTCTTTTAAAATTATTGCTCCTGTGAATATTTTGTAATATATCTTAGTGAATATACATATGCATTTCTGTTGGTTATGTCCTGAGGGAAAAATTCTCTGGGCCATAGATTATATGTGTACACAAACTTAATGCCAAATAGTTTTTCAAAGTGATTATTACAATTTACTCTTCAACTAAGAGTACATCCTTGTTAACAGGTACTATTGTCAGTATTTTTAAACTAAGTTATTGGGTGTGTAGGCTTTTATATTGTGGTTTTAAATTTCAGTTTCTGTTGACTAATGAGTTTGAACATTGTTTTATATACTTCTCGGCCATTTGAATATCCTCTTTTTTTATGTTAGTTATTCCAATTTTTATGTTTTTTTTTCTTATTGTCTATTTGGTTTTAGTTATTGATTTAGTTATATTAAAATACTTAACTATGACTGGAGATTTGCTTTTTTATTTCTGAAACTGTGGTGTTTATATTTTTGAAATTATATTTTTAGAAACAACCAAATGTAGAATTGTATATCTTCCTCAGAGTTTATCTTTTTAGCTTCATAAAAAGTCCTTAACAATACTAATGTTTATTTCTTAAAATCTACTTTATATATTAGTGTATGCCACCTTCCTTTAAGTGGTTTTTGGATGACATATCTTTTTCTTTAACTGTTTTCTGATTAGACTTAAATCAGCTTTTTACTATTAGTCTTCTACTTGACCACCTTTTCTATGTCCTTTTTGCTGTTTTTTATTATCTTTTTTTTTTAGATGAAGTAAATGTTTTATTATTTTATATCCCCCTGTACTAGCATGTTAGTTATTCATTCTTCTATTATCATTACTGTGGCTCCTTTGGGCATTGCAATTTACATTATTAAATTATTAGACTCACTATAGATCAATACTTTAACTACATCCCAAACGATAAAAAAAAAGGCTTATAGTTCTTTCTGTATATGCTCTCACAGATTCTTGTGTTATTGCTCTTCAATTACTTTTATTATCTCCAAATTTTAAACAATATGTAATATTATTATTTTTATACAAATGGTATTTATTAATATTTTTCTGTATATTCAATCAGCTTATTTCTTCATGCATTCCTTGCCTCACCTAGAAACATATTTCTGAATAACATTTTTAATATTGGAGAGGTGTGCAAAATGTTAACACTTACTTTCTTTTAGTCCTTTCACACATGTTTTCCTGGCTTCTATTGTTTTTGTTAAGAAGTCAGCTAGCAAACATATTTTTCAGCCCTCTGTATCTGCAGGTTTCATATTCTTGGATTCAAGCAACCACTATTGAAAATATTTGAAAAAAAATATTATATTGTTGATGTGTACAATGTTGTTAGGCCTATGATGGTTGTGTCTGCACTAAACA
Organism: Eonycteris spelaea; assembly: GCA_003508835.1. Classification (NCBI taxonomy): domain Eukaryota; kingdom Metazoa; phylum Chordata; class Mammalia; order Chiroptera; family Pteropodidae; genus Eonycteris; species Eonycteris spelaea. The sequence goes on along the minus strand of PUFA01000306.1, from coordinate 966,538 downwards.
TGTGTTGACTTTTTTCTTTATCATTACCACCTAAATAAGAGTATAACAACTATTTACATAGCATTTTCATTGTATTAGGTATAATAAGTAACATAGAGTTGATTTAAATTACATAGGAGGTTGCACAGGTTATATGAAAATACTATACCATTTTATCCAAGGGACTTGAGCATCTGTAGATTTTGTTAGTCACAGGGGGTTTTGGAACCAATCACCTACAGATATTGAAGGACACCATATTGTTCTTTCAAGGTTAAAGTATTTTTGTTCTTTTCAAGAAATTACTTCTTTGTTGCTTAACAGTTTTACAATGTTTGCTTAGCTATGTATTTATATATATATATATATATATATCTTTCGTTAATTTTTGTAATTTATCTCTTCATATATTACTATGACTCCTCCCTCTCCCTCTTTTTTAACATATGTTAGCTCTTTTACAGTAGCTTGCACATTCCTATGTTTTTTTTTACATTTTCCATCCATTTGCCTTTTACTGCTAGAGAATCAGAAGTGTCTTCTGACCCATACTTCAAGCTATAAATTCTCTTTTTAGTTGTCTCTAACCTGATATTAAAACCATGTATTGGATTCTTTTGCTACTGTACTTATTCTAAAATTTCCATTGGATCCATTTTTATAATTTCTAGTTCTCTGATGAAGTTCTTATTCTTGTCATTAAATATTTTGACCTATTAATTATAGGTATTATAAAAAAACTAAATTATCTGTTGGTCTGTTTCTACTACCTTTTTAAAAATAATTTGATCAATTCTCATTTTTTTCTTATTGAATAAAATATTACATATTAAATATTATTTGAAGAAATGTCAATATTCTATTTTAAAATTTTTATGTTGCAAAAATACACTGTATGTCTCCTTGAATTTTTACAAAAGTATCCTACTTATACAAAGGCCCTGTGTGGATGTGTCTGTTCATGTATGTGTATGCATATGAAAATCAAGGGGAAAAACTCAGTTTTACATTTTAGTTGATGTAGTTTTGAATAAGGACACGTGATCTGGTCTGGTGTGGCATGTTAAGGTTCTCCAGAGAAATGGAACCAACAGTATATATGCTGAGAGAGAGAGATGGAACCAACAGTATATATGCTGAGAGAGAGAGAGAGAGAGAGAGAGAGAGAGAGAGAGAGAGAGAGAGACTTATTTTGAGAAAGTGGCTTATGCAGTTGTGGGAACTAGAAAGTCTACAGTCTATAGGTCACATTAAAAGGCTAGAGACCTAAAAGAAAGTTAATGTCACAGCTTGAGTGGGAAGGCAGTTTGGAAGCAGAATTTTCTCTTCCTCAAATACCCTTAATATAGTTTTTAAGGCTTTCATTTGATTGAATGAGGCTTAGCTAAATTGCAAAAAGTAATTCATTTTACTTACAGTCTGCTGGTTTATACATTAATTTCATCTAAAAACATACCTTTTAGGCAACACTTCGACTGGTGTTCAACCAAATATCTGGGAATCATATATTATACAAGTTGAGTTGACATGTAATATTAACTGTTGCATATGATCTGATGAGATAGCTCAGAAATCAGATCAGAACCATAATTAACTAAGAAAATATGCCCTTCCCCCTCTCAAGAAATATTGGTGAGATCAATGCAATTCTCACAAATACTATATTGGGATGCTTGCTAATGTTTATGGGGTGGAGAAACAGATACTGAGTTATACTTATAATCAATTATAGTTTATATACATTTTAATATTGTTACCTAATATAGAAATATTAAAATGCACACATTTACACACTGCTATGAATACTGTGGTATTGTTCCAAATCCCTTTTGATGTTAATGGACTCATCCACAGCTTCTAGAGATATTTGGTGCCGATGGCCCACAGCTGTGTTTCTCATTGTAAAGTTTTCTCAGAATTAGAGACTGTTTCACTCAAGTTTATGACCTCTCCTAAGCGATAGACCATGGTCAATGACTATCCTAACTTCCTTAGATTCATTTAGAACAATTCTGAGGAATAATTACAGCTCCAGCCTCAAGGTCTTCCATAGAAATGCCTAGAGCTTCATTTGAAGCTGCTATATAGATCAACCCTTTTCTTTGTCCAATCCTGATTTCCTCATCTTCTTACAGTTATATCTTCTAGAATACTTCCCAATAAATTTAGTGAACTTAGATCTGTATTTATGGGAAGCAGAGCTTTTCATTCAAAAGTGTTACTGGTGAGTGTTCTGAGAAATGACATACTTAAGGGAGTAAGAATGGAGGAAAAAATTGAACTGTAATGAAATTGCATCGAAGGCTTTAGACAGTCTCACAGGCAGGTCAAACCAAATGAGGTCAAAGTGACTCTGATAATTGACCTGAATTGAAGCAAAGATCTGGGTCTCTGTCCCTTCATATGGAGTAGTCATTGAATGCAGGCTGCCCCTGATAAGAGCTCATAACTTTAGGTAAGGCATAACTTGTTTTTCTTTTTCAAAAATATAACATCATTGGATGGTACTCTTTTTTGAACCACCAGTAGGCATCATTTTTGGTAATTGGGCATCTGAGTGCCTTAGTACTGAAGGAAAGATCTAGGTAGCACACCATAGTGTTCACTCTCTCTCATATTGAACTCTCTTTCTCTCACATTCTCTTTCCTGATTCCAAGACTGTTTCTCAGAAGCAAGATTTAAAATGTGATTTTGGACCTGGCTGCATGGCAATGAAGACCTTATCACTTGTGGCAGGTGATTCATGGATAATTATGGCTATGCAGTAGCAGTCTAATTCTTTAGTCTTTCAGTAATGTACCTCAGAGGGAATACAAATTAAAGAAGATATTCTATCTATGCCATATATCTAGTGTTTAAAAAATGATAACTATAAGGATTTGTGAATTGATAGCTGTTACTATGCACTAATGATTTGTTAAAAGAAATAATATCAGGCTTAAGGGGATTAATTACTAACTAAGGCAAAATATGAAAGCCAAAAGATGTTGTTGATATGATTTCTCTATAGATAGTAGGCAAACTGAAAGAGAAACATGGTCAGGATTTAATTTTTAAAGTAATAAAGCTTCAGAGAAAATCTCTGTCTTGCCAGATTTCATATGCCAATGTGAAGATCCAAATGGAAAATTAGTGAGGTCCTGCAACTTGAGATTGAAATACTTGGGTAGATGCAGCTCATAACCTTTAAGATCTATATTCCCTTAAATCTGCTGGGTCTGAAAAAGTGTCCCAAACTATCTTGTTAAAAGTTAGTCTGTCCCCACTCTTACCTGTATGTCATACTGATGCTTCAAATAAGGCAGGCATCCTACAAGACAAATCCTACCTCAAGATCTACCCCCACTGCTTCTCCTAACTAGAATAGTAGCAAACATCAAATCCCAGCATAGACTTACTGGCAATATTCTGAGCCTGGTAAGAGAGGATAAGGATTATCCAAAGGAGCTGCAAAATCAGGTTAATAAAACAATGAAACAGGTGGTTATACATGGAACTAGATTCTGAGAATGCTGGATTATGTGATGTAGAACACAAAGTTGGATAAAGGAAAGTTCATAGATAGTGGAGCACCCTCTCATAATATAATATAAGATGTATCACAGAAGACCCCAAGAGATATTGCCAATACACTGCTGGATAGATTATGGAAAATTGGAAAAAAATTAATCTTTACTAAAAGTAATACTTCACTAAGTGAAATGCCAGAACCATGAGAGCAGATAATGAATAATAATAAAAAAAAAGTTTAAAGAGAATTGAATATGCCAGAGTAGAATAAAACTGGAAATCCTACCAGCTAACTGTTTTCATGAGAGAGGCCAGAGAATACTTCACTTATCAAAATGATAACAAAAGTGACAGTGAGAGGGGACACAAGCATAACTGAGATGCTTAGTAGTGGTTTTCTTGGCATCCAGGCTGATGGAAGGCAATGCTATCACAGAGCTGGGCTTCCTGGGACCAAAGAGAGTAAAATAACAGCAGCCATCTGTAGGTTGATTACCTATCAAAAGCAAATTTGGCACAATTATTATAATACATAGCAAAGTTGGAATGGCATTCAGAGAAGAGAGGCCTAATCCTAAAAGAAAAGTAAGGAGATAATTAAAATAATTCATAGCACTTAGGGGCAAAATAAACATTTTAAAAAGGTATTACTGATATGGTTGAGCAAGTAAGGAGCTTAGAAGTTGCTACTCCATTTAACAAGTGAAAAACTGAACGAATTGAAAAAGTAACAACTGTGTAATATAGCTACAAAATACATAACAAACACATGACAGAAGCACCAGAAGAAGAAAAAAACAAGAAAATAACAAAAAATAGATGAAGCGATAATGACTGATAATTTCCCCAAATTAATGTCAGACATCACATATTGAGAAAAATTAGAGAACATCAAGCAGTATAAATGTTAAAGAAACAAAAAACTATATCTAGCCACATTATATTTGAACTGCATGAAATCAAGGATAAAGAAAATGTCTTTTAAAAAGCTAGGTAAAGAAAAACAACTTTCATAGATAAGCGAAGATAAGAATTGCATCCAGTTTCTGCTCATAAACCAAGAAAGCCAGAAAAGAGTGGAGTAAAATATTTAGTTTTGAAAGAAAATTCTGTTCCCTATAAAACTACAAGTAAAGGAGAAATAAAGGTTTACTTAGACAAACAAAAGCTGAAAGAATTTGATGCCAACAGATGCCTTGCAAAAAATGCTAAAGTAAGTTATTAAAGAGAAGGTAAATAATATAGATCATAAACTTGGGTCTACATAAGGTAAGAAAGAGCACTGAAGAATGAACAAGTTATGGAAAAATAACTATTACTTTTTTTTCTTAATTGATCTAATACGTAACTGTTTAAAATAATGTTAGCAACAATATAGTTACATATATATACAATTATATATAAATGAAATGAATGACAGCAATGATATAAGGGATGTGAGAAAGGAACTGGGAATACTTTGTTATTATGAGGGCAATTGTACAACCTGTGAAGCAATATAGGGTTATTTGAAAGTGAAATCAAATCTGTTGTAAATATATATTGCCAAGTCTAAGGTAACAACTAATGAGAGTAAAATAAGAAACGTAATCAATATACTAAGGAAAGATATAAAATATTACATATTCTTTTTCATTTAAAATTACAAAAGGAAATAAGAGAGTGAAAGAAAAAATAGGAACAAAGAAAAACAGCAATAAATAGAAAAGAGCAACAAAGATGGTAGCTATTAGTCCAACTATGTAATCACTTCAAACATCAATGGTGTGACTACACCAATTAAAAGACAAAGATTGTCAGAGTGGCTCAAAAACAAGACCTAATGATATGTGGTCTTTAAGAAACACATTTTAAATATAAACATACATAGGTTGAAAATAAAGAAATAAAGAAATCTTACTGACAGTAGTAAAAAGAGAGTGAAAGTAGAGAACTTACGGTCAAGATTGTAGAGTAGACAAACTCTAAACCCATTTTCTCCCATAATCACATCATAATTACAACTATAGAACAACCATCAGTAAGAATCACTTGAAGACTAGCTGATCAAAATTCCTATAACTAAGAATATAAAGAAGAAACCACATTGAGACTGGTATGAGGGGAGATGTGGACTAAGTAGGTCCTACACCTGCGGTATAGCTCTTAAGAAGTGGGAGAGATATCTAGACTTTGAAGGTCCTCTTAAGGAGTAAGTAATCTGGCCCCACTCTAGGCACCCAAGCCCAGGGCACCAGTGCTGGAAAGAGGAGTCCCCATAATTTCTGGCTGTAAAAAATAGCAGATATTGCAACAGAGAGAGACAAAGGGCTGTGGGAGACACAGGTTCTGATCTTAAAGGGTCCATGTATAAACTCATTCTTTCACAGACTCACTTGCTCTAAGAGCAGCACTGTTCTGTTTTTGAGCTCTCCTTCCACCCAGACGTCCCAGAGCAGGTAGTCACAAAAATATGTGCTCTCCATTAACAAGGCTAACACCGTTCACCCACTCCAGTGATTCCCTGAGAACACATCCCACTCAACTTGCTTGCCCAGCCTGAGCCTCTTCCAGTGGCCCTTCCACAAAAGAGGGCAGCTTTGTGAGCTTTGGCTCACATTGTAGAATTTCCCTCAAATTCACAAAACTTACACAATTGGTGTCTTCACTAGGCTTGTGCTGCACAATTTTTCAAAGGTCTTTTACAGACAAGTGGTAGCTGCCCTCAACTGATGTTAAAAACTCTCTCAAAGGTCTGCAAACCATACACAAGCCACAGCTGAACTTGGCATGCATTGTAGCTACTGCCAAGTGGTCCCAAGCCCAGCACAAGTGCCAGCCAGTCTTATCCTGTAGCATAACTCCAACTAAGCAGCCACAAGACAAGTAGAATTTATGGCTGACTTCAACTCATGTCATAGTGCCCACCAAAGAATCCTAAGTTTAGCACAAGTAGCTGGCCTTGGCTCACAGCATAGCCTATGCCAGGCACCCTCAAGCCCAACACAAGTGGCAACCAAATGCACATCACTTTTATAGCTCCTACCAAGTGGCCTCAAACCTAACGCAAGTTATGGTTGACCTTGTCCTACACTGGATGACCTCTCAAGAAACTCCAGACTCAACAAGTCTGGTAGCTGACTTCAGATTGCACAAGAGTCCCACACAACAAGCTCCACAACCTACATATGCAAAGGGTGGACTCAGCAGGCACAAGAGTCCCACTAATGAGATTCCTGCTCTGTGGGTTCAGCCTCTAAACAACAGCTATTTTTGTTGCATTCATGGCCAGTCCTCTCAGCCAGTCAGCCTCAGAGACAACCCCACCCAAGGGCATGCAAGTAGCAATCAAGACCCAATTAGAACAGGAGGGCACACACAATCTACATGTGGGTCACCTCTGGAGCACCCAGCTCAGGTGAGTAAGGAGATTATATCACTGGGCTCCACAAAACACCTTACATAGAGGTGACTCTGTAAAGACCAGGAGACATAAGAGATATACCTTATGTATAGAAACAAGCACAGAGAGTTAGCTGAAATGAAGAGCCAAGGAAATATGTTCAAAATGAAAGAACAGACAAAACTTCTGAAAAAATGTAGACAAAATTGGGACAAGCAATCAACCAAATACAGAATTTAAAATACTATCATTGAACTTTGGGGAAGAATAGAAAACTCAGTGATAATGTGAACAATAATACAGAAAACACAAACAAAGAAAATACAAAAAAGAACCAATCAATAATGAAGACTATAATAACTGAAATAAAGAGTACACTAGAATGAATCAACAACAGATTAGATGAAATGAAGGATCAAATTTAAAATGCTAAATTTTAAAAGACAATTTATATTATTCTCTGATCTTGTTGCTCTTTTCAACCATTCCCATGTTAATGACTTCCAGTGACTTTGTTAACATCCTTTCCAGATCTCCAATCCTCCCAGCAAATTAAACTGCTGCTAATATAGTGCACACACACAAGCACCCATTCATGACATCGACCTTGTTTACTAGCTTTTCACTGCATGTTTAATAATAGGCAATTGAAACTATATGGGTAAAATTTCTCAACAGAGCACAAACCAAGTTATTTTGGAAGAGAAATTTTATTTGAAATTAAGAATACATATGTATTGTTTGTATAAAAGTTATGAGGCCCAACTAATCACTGAAAATGAAAAGATATCCTACTTATGGAATTTTTTGTTGATGGAGAGAAGATTTCATCCAAATGTGTAGTATTTGGTGATAGTTTCTAAATTTTGTTTTACAATTAAATTTTAAATGGAAAGGGTAAAGGAGGAAGGAGAGTTGGGCATACATAATATCTGAAAAATACATATTTTTTACATAATTAAATTATGTAATAAAATTTTACATTTTCCCAAATATAGGAATTTTTGTTTTTGTTTTTGTATTTTATGATAAACATTGAATGTAACTGATATATTTTAGAACATTTAATCTGTCCTAAGGAAAGGATACTGATTAGAATATAATGATGAAGTTATAGTATTTTCGTTACTTAATCTAAACACCAAAGATTACAATACCCAATATTTACATCTCTTTATTTACTCTAAGATAAATAATAAAATACAATGTTACAGACAAAAACAAGCTTACTTAATATCTGTTGCTCCATAACAAATTATCTCAAAATTTGGTGGTTCAGAACAATGTTTAATATATTACAGTTTTGTGCTTTAGGTATCCAGGTGTGGGTTAGCAGGATACATCTGCTTTTGGGTGTCTCATAGGGTTGCAATTAATATTGTCAACCATGTCTTCCATTTTGTTTTGGTTTGACTAGGGGAGATCCACTTCCAAGCTTCTTTGTATGGCTGTAGGCAGCCTAGGGGTCTAGCTAACTTTTGACTGTGATGTCAAGTACATTTCACAAGGATCAGCTCAAACATGGCAACTGACTTCTCTCATAAGCCAACAAGAAAGTAAATAAGGGCAAGCAAGATACAAATCACAATGTTCTTGTAATCTAGTCTCCAAAACGAGATTCCAGCACTTTTGCCGTAACCTAGTCATTAGGTCCATTACACATTTAAGAGGATTAATTATACAATTACATGAGTACCAGGAGGTGAGAATTATTCAGGACCATTTTAAAGGCTATCACAGCAGGACATTGCTGAAAAACATTTATTGACTCTTACAAAAATCTTACTACTCTCATCATACAGAAAACATAATTTAAAGCAAATGTATTTTTTCCCTCAAGGAGAAATATGACCTTTAATTATGCTTTTTCTCAAAATAAATCATAACAGGAATTTAAATTCCATTTGATGACCTTTTTTATTGGGGAGAATAATACGTAGAACTTCAATAGTATAATAAATCTATACTCAATGTCATGGTAAGGTCCTTTTCTTTAGGAGGCTCTAAAGCAAAGCCCTGATGCAGTCTTTATCCAGAAAATGTCTTAATGTACTTCCACAGAAAAGTTACATTTGTTTCATCAATGCCAAATAATATATATATATATTTATATTATATTACACATCTATAGTGTTAAATTATTATTTTAAAAATGCCAGCTAGATTGTCTCAAAAGTGTGAGGTAAATTACTATTGTAATCCAAGAAAATAGGAATCATGTTTGACCTCTCTATTCAATTACTCACTGCTCCCAGCTCTAGTAGCTTACCACAGAACTACCTTAATATTTTTTCTTCATCAATTTTTCACTTGTTTTCTGTAATATTCTTTTAGTTTAGATCCTTTTATCTCTGCCCAAGTCTGGTAATTAGTCTCCCTTTCACTAGTCTCTTAAACAATTGAAAGTGTATTCAACATATTGCGGCAATAATGGTCATGTCAGTCTCCTATTTAATATCCCTCATTAGTTTCCTGACACCTGAAGGATAAGTCCCAAACCAGTTTTAATGATATACAGACCCTGCTTGCTTTCTTAAACTCAGCTTTATTTATTTAACCCAGACTTCTCTATGCACAACTTCTGTTCAAACTATATGACAGTCCAATTAGCAAATACTATTCCTCTCTAATGAATTCACTATCTAGTTCTCTATGATTCAAGTTTTATTGCCATTTGGACTGTTCTTAGATATATTTATATTCTAATTCCTCAATATTAAAAATTGCTATAATTCTATTAGACATCTACAAATGTCTTGAGGGCAGATACCTTATCCTATCTTCATATTACCAGAGCCTACACATAGAAGACACTCTGTTCTGGAATGCATGGAGATAACATCATATCCACAATCAACTTTCTGTCCTGAACCAGGAGCATCTTAATTGGTTTGGAAAATGCTGCAGTTCTCTGAATTTGGAAAACTACAGGAAGTTCTGATGAGAATATTGTGTTTCTATAATCTTTTAGCTATGGAAATATCTAAAATTCTATTGTTTGGAGAATGGTTTCAAATTTCTATAGAATTCTAAGATTCCAAATTTCATAAGTAACAGTAACCTTAGAATATCATTGGTATTTTATGTGAAAAATCAGTTTCCATAGGTTTAGTATCATTTGATCAGAATATATTTGGCTACCATTAAATATGAAAATGAGGTACACCAATTTAGGAAATTTTAATAGTATATGTTACAGCCACTGATCAAGAAGTCTGATTCATGTGAAGAGGTTTGAAATGTTTAAGAAAAATTTTGAGCTTTATAATCTGTTGAATGTGGGGGAAAAAAATTTTATTCAGTTGAACTTCCTTGAAGATAAGTGTTTTAAAGTTTTTAAAGTAAATACCCAGAAGAGAGATTACTGGGTCATATGGTAGTTCTACTCTTCATTTTTTGAGGAACCTCCATACTGTTTTTCATACTGACTGTAGCAATTTACATTCCCACCAGCAGTGTATGAGGGTTACTTTTGCCCACAACTTCTTCAACATTTGTTATTGTGAAGTGGTATCACATTGTGGTTTTGACTGACATTTTCCTAATAGCTAGTGAAATTGAGCATCTTTTCATATGTCTTTTGGCCATTTGTACATTTTCTTGGGAGAAATGTCTGTTCAGGTCCTCTGCCCTTTTTTTAATTGGATTTTTTAAATTGATTGTTGTATGAGTTCTTTGTATATTTTGGATATTAGGCCCTTTTCTAAGGCATTGTTTACAAATATCTTGTCCCATTTTGAATGGTTGCCTTTTTGTCTTGTTGACAACTTCTTTTGTTGTGCAGAAACTTTGTGCAATTTGATATAGTTCCATTCATTTATTTTTGCTTTTATTTCTCTTGCCTTTGAGGTCAAATTCATACAATCCTCTATAAATCCAATGCCCATGAGCTTAGTTCCTATGTTTTCTTCCATGCAATTTATTGTTTCAGGTCTTATGCTTAGGTCTTCAATCCATTTTGAGAGATAGTGACTGATAACAATCTAGTTTCATTCGTTTGCATGATAATGATACATAAACATTATTCGATTGGATGAGCTTTAGGTAAAAGGGGAATTAATATTTTGATTATAGCTCATAACTTACAGCCCCTGTTCTTAAATAGTATTATAAACTTTAAAAAATATTTTAACATATGATCTACTAACAAATGTCCATCAGGGATCATCATACTGGAATTCTTCATTCTGTTTTTCTGTTACAATTGGAGCTCTGAGCATATTTTTTGAAACCTGGAAGTAACATTAAAACTTCCTCTGAAAAATAAATTGAACAGAAATACATACCTATGTACAAGACATACATGCTAAAACATTTTAAACAATATTGTCATAGTTGATCAAGACCAATATACTAGTATTTTCAAAAATTAGTCTTTTCAAAAAGCATGTGAAAGAAGAGTGTATCTACATTTGCTCTTCAAATTTTGTTATTCTGATTTGAGACATGTAAGTAATTATTTTGGAAAGTTTTCAAGTAAATATTTAAGTTGATTATTCTTATTTCTACATTAGTTTTAAAAAGCACTGTCTGCCAAGTCAATGGTTCTAGTGAATTAATTTTGAAGAACAGGGTATCCCCAGCAGCATATTGTAAACATTAATGAAGTAACTCTGAACAATAAGCATAATAGAAACAATCTGGATTATCCAGTAACAAAAGACTTTACAATAATTGATCTCCTTTTGAAAATTAACCTGTTTATAGGAAATCCCTATTTTAATAATAGATTAATATTTATTTGTAGATTATCTCTTAAAGATGCAAAATACTAAGGGAAAAATAATAGACCCCTCCTTTCAAAGAGTTTATTGTGTATTAACAGAATAAATAATCTAGCAGCATTTAAACATATGGTGACAAACTTGGTCAAAGGATAATTTTAGGTATTAAGAAAGTTAGATTTTGAAATTATGCTGATTTTACTTTTTAAAACTTTTTATTCCTAAACAATACAGTTACTAAGAATTGACTATCAATCGAAGAAAGATTTTTAAAGTATTTCATTTTATAAAACCCCATTTCCATTACCAGTCCTTAGATTAGCCAAGCATATTATGACATACAAGTTGCTTAAAATCATGCTTTTCATGTGACAAAGGTTACATGTTATCTTTTAGAAATTATCTGTCTCTTTAGCTGTTTCAGACTTCATCAGCCCTAGGCCCTTTTCTCACCAACCATAGTGACTTTATTTACTATCTATACGATCCTGATTTCCAAATTTATTATCTCTACCCCAAGCACTGCTTTCAACCTTCAGTGCTATTGATCCTTCCCTTTCTCCTCAAACTTGCTATGTCCAAAACTGAGCTAATCATCTTTTTCTATGACTCTTCTCATATTTCTGTGTTCCTTATCACTCTCATCTACCCCCACTGAGTAATTAAAAGCTTTCCCCTCTCCCTGATTTTCACTTCACATCTAAACAATAACTGGGAGTCCTTAATTTACTTTCCAAATCTTCTATTTTACATTATAGCTTACTGACATATAATTTACATACCATGCAATTCACCCATTTAATTATTATGTAACTCAACTTTTTTTTAGTATATCACCACAATCAATTTTAAATCATTTTCATCACTCCAAAAAGAAACCTTGTCTCTATTAACAGTCAATCCCTCTTTTGTTCTATCCCTCAGCACTAGGCAACACCTATTCTAGTTTTTTTCCATTCTAGACATTATAAATAAATAAAAAAATATGTGGTATTTTGTAACTGATTCTTTTACATAGTATGTTTTCAAAGTTCATCCATGTTGTAGCATATATCAGTACTTCATTGCTTTTTATTGCCAAATAACATTCTATTGTGTGGATATTTATCCATTCTTTATTTGATAAAGATTTATACTGTTTCCACTTTTTGGCTATTATAAATAATGCTATTATAAAGGTAGTTGTACAAGTTGGCCTATAGAAACATATTTTCATTTCTTTTGAGTACATACTTAGGCATAGAATTATTGTATCACATGGTAAACTATACTTTTTTAACCATCTGAGGAAGTACCAAACTGTTTTCCAAAATAGCTCCACCACTTCATGTTTCCAGCAGTAGTCTATGAGGCTTTATTTTCTCCCAGTTCTCACCAACACTGATGATTATCTATCTTTTTAATTATATCTATCCTAGAGAGTATGAGGTAATATCTCCCTGTTGTTTTGATTTGTACTTTCTGATGCATAATGATGTTAAGTAGGTTTTTCTGTATTTATTGGTCATTTGTATATCTCTTTTAGAAAAATGTAGTTTAAATCCTTTGAGTATTTTTTAAATTGGTTATTTGATTTTTTATTATTAATTTGTATGAGTCCTCTATATTTTCTAGTTATCTCTCTCTCTCTCTCTCTCTCTCTCTCTCTCTCTCTCTCTCTCTCAATGAAGTCTAACTTATCTATTTGTTGTTATTGTGGTTGTGCTCATGCTGTGGGTATCATATCTAAGAAAACTTTACTTAACCCAATGTTAGGAGGATTTACTAAGTGTTTTCTTCTAGAAATTTTAGTCTTAGTTCTAATATTGAGACCTCTCATCTGCTTTACATTTTTTTTTGTAGGATTTGATTCAAATAATTTTTAAATTTGTTTCCAATAGAAGTGGCCACTTCTTTGTCTAAGCAAATTACATATTCATAGATTATCCTATGAATATTTTCATTGTTCCCATTGCTTTTCAGTCTGGGTCACCTCCATTCCATATTCTGAAAAAAGTTTTCTTTCTAAAATACACACCTAACCTTGTCACTATCCTTGGAGAAACATATCTTTAATGATACAGAGTATATCTCAAGTTTTAGCCTTAGAAACACAAAACTGAAAAGAGAAGAATCCTTTAATCAAATAATCTTATATATCTGACAATTTGTCATATGCCTACCTAAACAATTTATTTTAAAACTAAATGTGTGAATAGTCCCAAGATTTCAGAATAACAAAGTGAAGTTCCTATCCCAAACTATAAAAAGGGTGAAAATAATTTAATTTTCTTTTTCTTTTATTTTTTATTGTTGTTTCTGACTCATGTGTGTATCAAGAATATATATAAAAGGATTCTTTTTAAAAAATGAAACTGCTAGTATACACACATTACACTACACATGCAGAGATATATATGAATATAGAATATAACACACAGGATTTTAAAAAAATTCTTAGGTCTCAAAATATAAAGTAAAAATATTAAGTATTTTTTGCTTTTCCAGTTGAACAACATCAACTTCATGCCCATGTGTCTAGTATTCAGTCGTGTACATAATGGACTATAAATAAATTTATTTCTAAGTGAATAAATAAAATGTCAACCTTTTAAGATAACATAAAAAATTAAAATATGGTTATTGTAAGCGCTAAATATTGTGGTATAGTTGCATTTCTCAATTAGAGAAATAAACTCACTATTAACTTATAAAAGTTTAAAAAATCATTTTGAACATCAGAAAACTTAAATTATTAATCTGTATCTGTTAATGATTCATGTTTCTTTAGCTATGGATGAAAGTAAAATTTTAGCCTTTTGTTGTACCCTATTAGAGGTTATATGACATAATCGATGGGTAAAATGAAATATTCTATTTTTGTAGCACTTAAATCTTAGTTCTCATTCAAGAAATACTTTCAGAAGTTATATAATGACCTGATGTACAAAGCATTCTTATTGTGTTCATGGAGATGCAGGAAAGCTATAAAAGGGGAAAAAAAAGAAAGATTTTAAAATTTACTGGAACAAATATTATATTATTAACAATATGCAATTTCTCTCAGAAACTTATCTATGAAACAGAAACCTCTTCATTATGCCCTGAATGCAACAATAAAAATGTATGGGTTGAGGGCAAATGACAAATATGAGTGACCAGAGTGTTAGTGAGATCTGACCTAAAATGATCTCATCTATCAATCTTCCTTTCTCCAAAGAAAACAATGTGAGTCTTACAGCTGACATTTTACTTAATTCATGTTTATGTGCATATTGACCACTTACTACATATGAGTTATTTTGTAAAATAACATAACTGAAACAATTCTATATATTAGTGTTATAGCCAGGCAATTGAAAGTCAAAAGTTCAGGCTCATGTCTGATGGTATTTTGTTTTGTTTTGTTTTTGTTTTGGTGTAATGGTAAGTAAGTTTCTTGACATCAGCAGTTACATTTATCAAAGACTGTGTACTATATTAATTTTTATGTTTTCTAATTTCAGAAAAATAAAGTTAATTCATTTAAGCAGTCAACACTTACTGAGCACTTACTATGTTGAAGACACAGAACCACCAATCTGGCGCGTACATTCTAGAAAGACTCTTAAGACTATGATATTATCTTAAGGATACCTTGACTATATTAAGGCTTAAATATCCAGGCATTTTAATAAAAACAACCCAGTAACAAAACTCCTCTGGAATCTTAATAAATCCAGTTTTAAAAGGCCCATAAATGGAATGATGATTTAGCAGAAACTTCTCTCTAGCGGTTTCTTTGAGGTTCTTAGCTTCTGCTAATGCTTAGACTATGCAAAGATGAGTTGGCAGCACTTGAGAGTTGAAATGATATAACAAAATATGGCAAATAACTCAGTCTAACACTTCTTAACTTTGGCAATCTCGATATGCTCAATAAAATCTCTGGTATTGCTGTACAAGTGTTGTAAAACAAATAACATAGGACATGGTATAGGTCTCATCTTGTTCTTATCATTCAAGCACTGTGTGACCTCAGATAAGTTAATCTGTCTCATGGTTTCTCATCCATAGCTGTTATCTGTTATTGTAAGAATTACATAAAATAACCACTAGTATTCAAAGGGGTCAATAAACATTAGCTCCTTTGTACCTTCCTCTTACCAGAAACACCTCGAGATATAACTGATACATATAATTCAGTTACTTGAAAATTACATTTTTTGGCCAAGCCAGATTCTAGTCTAACATCAAATAGTTGAAAAAAAGTGTAGAGAAATTGTTAGAAAAATTTGAGCTGGGAATATTTGGCTCTTCTCTAGTTTGACTTCTGACTTTGGGAAAGTAATTCAGCATCCATAGGCCTCATTTAAGCACCTGGGAATAAGAAAATCAATACTGTTCATTCCAATGCTTTTTATGTGATTCCTGGGTGAGCCAAACAAATTGTGGAAATGGTTCAGAATAAAATGCACTATCCATTTCCCAACTATTCTTATACTCTCTGATGTAAGCAAAAAATCAGAAAAGACAGAAAAGAGAGTGAACCATGTTTAATTGAATCAATTCTTTTCCTCAAGAATGAAGAAATTATGAAGAAATTAGTTCAATATATCCACTACTAATTTACACAGAAACAAGAATTACTTTAGACATAAAACATTAGACTAGTGATGCATGTAACATCAGCCAGAAACTTCAGAATGTCAGAGTGACCAAACACTGCATCTTATTTCCAAGTTAAATAATAATAATAGTAATAAGAAAAAGAAAAAATGTTATTAGTTTTCTGGAGTATTAATTATTAATAATAAAATAAGGATATGATGAAATAATTTTTAAAAAGTCAGTCACATAGTTCCACCACACCCATGACATTTCACATGAGGTATTTAACTTATGAAATCTTCCCTGGTTAAGCTGGGTTTCCTTTATACAATTCAGAATTTTACAGTCAACTGGTATAGATTTCCACAATTGACTACTAAAATATGTTCTTTTATCCTTCTACAGTAAAAACATCATGGAGGATACAGCTATTACTGAAAGAATAAAAAGAGAACATACTTTCTGAATGGGAAGCCCTGCTGGAGGCAGCAATAGACTCAAGGAAAGAGAATAAGCCATAACCTCAGATGCTGACAGCCAGTGTAGAAATAGGCTCTCTCCCAATTAAAAGAATGCATGTGCACTAAATAATATTGAGGAGAAACAAACAAACAATCAAAAAGAAAAAAATAAAAATAATCCCCAATACCCAATCCCCAATACAGGAAGAAAACAAATTTTAAATTTTGTTGTATTTTAGTCTGTTATACATATAAGTTCATAAATTTAAAAAAAATTTTATTAAGGTTTGAATCAGTTTGTATGAATAGTTTTACATGTATTATTTCCTATCTTACTGCATGCTGAATATTTCTCATGTTATTAAATATTTATTCAAGGTACATTTTAAATGACTGGATAATATTCATACTAAGATTGTTTGATTATTTGAAGATCTCTCTATATCAGGACATGTAGATTCTTTTTATGTTTTCAGCATCACAGTTAGTATTAAAATGTATGCATAATATAAACTTTTTGGCAAGTTTTTTGACTATTTCCACTGAATAGATTTATATAAGTTAAATTATTGTATTAAGCAATTATAATGTGAAAGTTTTAATATTCTTAACGTACATCATCAAATCCATTCCATCAAACACATAAAAATGATCTCTTAACAGCATGATTTGAGTATGTCCAGCCTTCTCAATATTGAGTATTATCAGAAACTAATTTTAAAAATTTTATGGCACTGTGTTTTTAGTCAATATGGTTGAGTAGGTAAACAGTGTGCTTTCTTTCTCTCACAACCACATCAAAATTACAACTAAACTACGGCACGACCATCATTTAGAGTCACCTTAAGTCTAGCTGAACAGAAGTTCAATAATTAAGGACACACAGAAGAAACCATATCAAGATGTGTAGGAGGAGTGGAGAATGGACTGGTCCCACACCCAAGTGTGATAAAAATTGAGAAGGATAACTCACCTGTATCAGTCCACCCTGGGAAGCAAGGGGTCTCATATTAATGCTGATAAGTGATATCCCTAAAACTCCTAGCTTTGAAAGCCAGCAGAGATTGTGGCTAAGTGAGAGGGAGGGTGCTTAGAATCCTAGGCATTCTCCTTAAGGGCTGTCACAGGGACATAAGTAGCCTGCCTTTTCCCATAGACTTTCCTAAATCCTCTCAAAGTTTAATAAACCTCAAACAAGCAGCATCTGGCCTCAGTGTGCCCCATATATCTTGCTAAGTGGCAAGAACCAGCAGAAGCCAGCCTCAGTTCATAGCTTAGCCTCTCCAGAATACCTCCAAGTCCAGCATAACTGGCAACCATCTGCACATCACTTTGTAGCTCACACCAAATTGCCCCAGGACAGGGCACAAGCAGTTGCTAACCTTAGCCTTCAACATAGCCACCCCCAAGAGAATGCAGGTCCAACACACTCAGTCACTAGCTTGGGATCACACCAGAGCACCACCCAACCATCTCCATTATCCTTCTACAGTAAAAACACACTCAAAGAGCAGACTAAGCAGGCACAAGAGTCCTGCTAAAGGGCATTCTGCTTCATAAGTTTGCTCTTGCACAATAGCTTCTTCATTGTATTTAGGGCCAGTCTACACAATTAGTCAGCCCTGAGGGTCAATCCGTCCCATTGACATACAAACAGCAACAAAGGCTCAACTAGAGAGGAGAGCATGTACAACCCACAAAAGGGACAATCCTGAAGCACCCATTCAGGTGACCAAGGAAGTGCTGCTGAATTCCACAGGACACCTACTACATAAAGCTACTCTGCTAAGCCAGGGGACATAGAAGCTCTACCTAATACATAGAAATGCACACAGAGAGACAACCAAAATGAAGAAACAAAGAAACATGTTCTAAATGAAAGAATGGGGCAAAATTCTAGAAAAAGAACTAAAGAAAATGAAGGCAAGCAACTTGCAAGATACACAGTTCAAAACACTAGTTACAAAAATGTTCTACGACCTTAGCAGAAAAATAGATACAATCAGTGAGAACTTACACAAAGAGGTAGAAAACATTTTTTTTAAAGTTCAAAAATAAATAATACAATAACTTCAATAATGGAATTAATAGCAGACTAGATGAAGCAGAAAATCAAATCAGATATTTGGAAGACAAGGTAGTACAAAATACCCATTTGGAACAGCAAGAAGAAAAATAAATAAAGAGAATAGTTTAAGGAACCTCTGGATAATGTCAAGGGTACCAACATTCACATCATAGGGATAACAGAAGAGAGAGAGCACAGAATTGAAAACCGATTTGAAAAAATAATGACAGAAAACTTCCCTAACCTGATGAAGGAAGTAGACATACAAGCCCAGGAAGTGCAGAGTCCCAAATGATATGAACCCAAAGAAGCCCACATCAAGATACATCATGATTAAGATGCCAATGGTTAGAGAGAGAGAGAGAGAGAGAGAGAGAGAGAGAGAGAGAGAGAGAGAGAGAATCTTAAAAGCAGCAAGAGAAAAGCAGTTAGTTGTATACTAAGTACAGTTATAAGACAGTCTGTTGATTTCTCAACAGAAACTTTATGAGCCAGAAGCTATTGGTGCAAAATATTTAAAGTGATGAAACAAGGACCTACAATCAAGATTACTCTACCATGCAAAGCTATCATTTAGAATTGAAGGACAGGTAAAAAGCTTCCTAGATAAGAAAAAGCTAAAGGCAGATATCACCACCAAACTAGCAACACAAGAAATGTTAAAGGGGCATCCTTAAAAAGAAGAAGAAACAGATAAAAACTATGAATAATAAAATGGCAATAACCACATACCTAGCAATAATTACTTTAAATGTAAATGAGTTTAAATGATTTAATCAAATGATATGGGTGACTGAATGGCTAAGCAAACAATGCCTTTACATATGCCTTCTACAAGAGACTCATCTCATATTGAAAGACATACACAGACTAAAAGTATAGGGAAGGAAAAATATACTTCATAAAAAATAAAAATGAAAATATAAAAAGGTTAAGCTAGTAATACCACACAAAATAGACTTTAAAACAAAAGCTATAACAAGAAACAAAGAAGGACCCAGTTATCCCACTTCTGGATATTTATCCAAAAAATTGAAGACACTACTTTAAAGGAAAATGAGAATGTGTTCATTGTAGTGTTATTTACAATAGCCAAGATATACAGGCAATCTGCCTGTCTATCAGTGAATAAATGGATAAAAAGCTATGATACATACATATAATAAAATATTACACAACTGTGAAAAAAAATGAATAAAATCTTGTCATCTGTAACAACATGTATGGACCTAGAGGGTATTGTGCTGAGTGGAGTAAATCAGACAGAGAAAGACAAATATCATATGATTTCACTTATGTGTGGAATCTAAAGAACAAAATAAATGAACAAACAAAACAGAAAAAAAATGCTTAGATACAGAAAGCATTTTGATGGTTGACAGATGGGAGGGGCTTGGGGAATGAGTGAAAAAGGAGAAGAGGTTAAAAGTACAAATTGGTAGTTTTAAAATAGTCATGGGATATAAAGCATATCATAAAAATATAGTCAATAATATTGTAATAACTATGTATGGGATCAGATGGGTACCAGATTTATTGGGGTCATGTAAATGTCTAATCATTATGTTTTACTCCTGAAACTAATATAATGTATGTCAACAGTAATTCAAATATCAAAAATATTTTTTAAAATTATGATTTTAAAATGTCTCTTACTCAAAACCACTGTAGTGTGTATTAGGTGTTTGAATGCCATTTAGATTTCAATAAAACTTCAAGTCTTACTCAACTTAGTAATAAACGACAAAAAAAAAAAGGTCACAAACAGATCCCATCATGACCAATAAAGTTATGTGCACCACTAAATAAGGAGCAGTAAATAATATACAGTTATTTATAGTCATACCTTTATATATATTCAAAGGCAAAATTGATCATTCATTTTATAATTTAACAGAGTGTAAGCAAATTCTTTAGTATTTAAAAATACTTTAGTTTTGCAATGGAAGAATAAGAAAACATACATTTGGTTTGATTTTGAACTGAATCAATGCATAGAAATGTGTAATACATTTGAATAAATGTTATTTATAAAAATCTATTTATAATTTAAAAATAGTCTAATATTTTACTCTTTTCTCTACAAGACAGAAGAATATTATCAAAATATTTTACAGCTTTTTTTGTTCATCTGTTTTTTAGATGAAGTGGTTAAAAAACAAACACACACAGGTAACATTACTTCAGGGATTCTCAACCTTACACTCTTTTGTGCAGGCACCAGACCATGGCATCATCACTACTCATAGTTCTAAAATCAAATATAGGAGATGGCTAAGATAAAACATGTTAGAATTCTAAATTTCTAGGCCTTGTTTTGGTCTAATTCATCTATGAAATGACATTTTTCCTTTCCATGTGTCATTTTCTTTATTTATTGATAGAAGCTAAATATATAAAAACATTGATAAATTCCTTAATTTCAATAGCCATTGAATTAAAATTTATTAAAGAAATTGTTGAGATGTAAAATGCGGGGGTGGGGGAAGTTGAGAAATCATATGAATTCTGGAGTGATATTGCCAAGGTCAAATCTAGATATTGTCTGGAACCAGCTACTAAATGTTTTGAAGTCTGTTTTCTCTTCTGTAAAGTAGGGATAGTAATAGTACATACCTTGCAGTGTTATAAAGTCTAAGACATAAAAGGCATATAATGTACTGGGTAAGCTAAGCAGTCAATGAAAGTTATTTTTCTTTTAAAAACAAGAAGGGCTCTTTATAAGCTATCTGGAAATGACCTACACTTCAAAAAAATGACATGAGTCCTTATTTTTTAGCACAGAACAGGCATAGTGTTCTAAATTGTAAGATCAAAGGAAAACCATAATGTCGTTCCCTGTGGAAGACAGAAACCATCAAAGCAACTTTTTAGGCATACACCAATTAATCTCACTTTTGAAAAACATTAAGTCTGTCTAAGAACTAGTCAAACTGGTAATCAGAAGTTGCCTTATTTGTGGCTAAACCAGAAAATTAATGTCTAACATAAAAATCAGGTAGTCCTACATTGAATCCATTCCATTAGTAATGATGTCAGCATCATGGTAGAGTAAGAAGATTACATAGTTTCTCTTCTTAAACTTACAAATAAGTCAGACAACTATAATCAACAAAGAATCTCCTGCTCAGCACACAATCCTGTCTGAAAGATGTATGCATCGGGATGTCCAAAGGTGGGCATATTGCTATGAGTTAGGGAGGCGGTACTGGGGGAAAGACAGGTAGAGTGGTCACAGATGCAGTTCAGCCCCCACTGTGGCTTCAGAGAGTGAAGTAGTAGTGGATGAATGAGGTTACACTGGAGCATAAGAGAAACAGAAGCAAGGAAGACATCTCACTTTCTCCTTCCCCGGTGGAGCAGTGCTGGGTAGAGGTAGTTGCTAAACTTTAAACAACACAGTGGTGCTGATAACCATTGATGAAAAGGGGAAGCTCCATGAGATCACAAATTTGCCTTCCCTGTCCCCTAAATCATGGAAGAGCCTGGTAAAGAAGTTTGGGAAACCTTAAACAACACAGGGGTTCCAACAATCATTCTTGGGTGGGGAAGTAAGCTGTAATATCACAAACTTTTTTTTTTTTTTTTGCCCTGCACACACCATCAGAACATAGTAAAGAAAGCTGAGATACTCTAAGTAGTTTAATGGGGGGGGGGGACAACAAAAAAAACAACTATCCTAGGCATCAACCTGTTGAATTGCTGAGAGCAAAACAGTATCTGAACAAGGAAATAGTTCACTATCTCTAATGCACAGACAGAGAAACAATCTATCAAATACCATGAACAACCAAGGTAACTTGGGAGCACAGAAAAAAAAAATTAAAAAGTCTCCAGAAACCAAATTCTAAGTCATAGAAGACAATGATTTAAATAACAGTGAATTGAAGATTGCAGTTATAGGGAAACTTAATAATGTGCAGAAAAACTCAGAAAAATGGTTCAATAAACTCAGGAATAAAATTAATAAATGACAGCAACAAAATATTACCAAGAGCAAACCAATGGAAGAGAGAAATTAGCAAACTCAAAGACAGATACTTCAAAATAACTCAGAAAGAAGAGAAAGAACTAAGAGTTAAAAGAGAAGAAAAGAACTCTATGAGAATTATCTGACTACTTTAGAAAGAGTAACATAAGGATAAGAGGTATACCATAAGGATAAGAGAGGGAGAATGAATAATTGATAAGAATTTACCAACCTATGGAAAGAATTGGACTTTGGAATAAAGCAAGCTAAGAGAACACCTAATTGTATCAATGCCAATGAACCACCAAGACACATTTTATAAAAACTGTCAAAAATTAACAACGAAGAACAAATTCTCAAGACAGGGAAAAAAAGACTAACTTGCATAGGAAACTCTATTAGATTATCATCAGATTTGTCAGTACAAACATTTCAAACAGGAGAGAGTGGAAGGAAATATCCAAAAACTGAAAGAGAGAAATTGTCAGCCAAGTGTAATATATCCAGTGAAGTTATCTTTTAGATATGAAAGAGAAATAAAGGCTTTTCCAGACAAACACAAGCTAAGCAAATTTACCACTACTAGACTTGCATTACTAGAATTTGTTCACAGGTTTTCTACTGGAAACAAAAAGATGAAAGTATACAAAACTGTGAGTAAGGTGACTAACAGACCGAAGTATGAGACAGTAAGTCTACCTCAGAATAGTGTATTAAATGCTTAAATATAACATAAAGTTTAGAGGGGACAGATAGAACATTGAAAAAAAAAAACCTAAAACTACTGCAATTTGGTAATGAATGCACCACATTAAAAGGGATCATTTGTGACAACAAAATCAGGAGAGGAGGAAAAGGACTTAATGTGTACAGGTAAATGAAGATAAGAGGCAACGAGAAGAAAATGTGCTATTGTATGTTTGAGATGTTTTACACAAAACCTAATAGTAACAACACAACCAAAATCTAGAGCTGAGATATGAAACATAAAAAGAGAGTCAATGGAGGAAAAAAATTATAGGAAGTAACCACACTAAAATAGCTGAGAGAATCACAAAGGAAAAGAAATAATGGAGATACAGAACAACTAGAAAATAAAAGATAATGGTTGCAGTATTAGTCCTCAATATAAATCAATAAATCAACTTTAAATGGAAATGGACTTACCTCATCAATCAAAGGCACAGAGTAATGGGATGGATGTATTAAAAACCAAAACTTAACTATCTGTTGCTAGCAAGAGACTCACCTCAACTCCAAAGGCAAACAGAGGTTTAGAATAAAGGAGGAAAGATGATTTCTCAAGCAAATGGCATCCAGAGAAAAGCAGATGTAACCAAAACTTATGTCAGACAAAATAGATTTCAAGATAAAAGGGTAACAAGAAACAAAGAGAAATGTTATAATGATAGAGGGGACAAGTCATCAAGAAGACATAACACTTATCTATATATGCACCTAAACCTAGAAGCTGTAAAATATATAAAGCGATTGCTAACTAAAGGAAGAAACTTACAAAAATACAATAACAGTAGGAGACCTGAATACACCATTGACAGCGATGATTAAATCATCCAGACATAAAGTCAATAAAGAAATATCAAACTCAATTGAAACATTAGACCAAATAGACTAAATCGGTATTATTAGAGCTTTCTATAGCTCAAAATGACAGAATATACAATCTTTCAAGTGCACACAAAATATTTCTCAAGGATAGACCACATGTTGGGGCACAAAACTAATTTCAATAAACTTAAGAAGATTGAAATCATACAAAGAATCTTTTCCATCCACAATGGTATAAAACTGAAATTTACTATAAGAAGAAAGCTGAAATAACATGCTTCTGAACAGCTATTGAGTCAAAAAAAAGAAGTAAAAGAAGAGATCAAGAGATACCTAGAGACAGATGAAAATAAAAATACGACATACCAAAATTTTGGCAACACAGCTAAAGTAGTACTTAAAGTTTATAAGATTTACAGGCTTACCTCAAGAAATGAGAAAATCTCAAATAAACATTATACCTTAAAGAACTAGAAAAAGAACAAATGAAGCTCAAAATCAGTAGAGGAAAAAAAATCATAACAATCAGACAAGAAATAAATTAAATGGAAAACAAATTGACACGAGTAAAAATTAATAAAGTGAACTTAACAAACCTCTGGCTAGGCTGACTAACAAAATAAAAGAGAAAACTCAAATAAATAACCAGCATGAAAGGAGGAACAGTTACAACAGACACCATGAAAATACAAAGGATATACAAGAATACTATGAAAGTCTATATGCCACTGAATTTGATAATATAGAAGAAATTGACATATTTTAAAAAATATACAACTTCCCTAGACTAAATCATGAAGAATTGGCCAGCCTAAATAGACTAATCTCTAGCAAACAAATTGAAACAGTAATCAAAAATCTCTCAAAAAACAAAAGCCCAGGACCAGATGGCTTCATTGGTGAGTTCCACCAAACATTCAAAGAAGATTTAATACTAATTCTTCTCAACTTTTTCCCCAAAATAAAGAGAAAGTAATACTTCCTAACACATTTTATGACAGCAACATTACCCTGATACCAAAACCAAGTAAGGACAATGTGCACACAGAGAAATCCAAGGACAATACCCTTAATGAACATAGATACAGAAATAAAATACTAGCAAATCAAAGACAACAATACTTTAAAAGTATCAGATATTACAGTCAAGTAAGGTTCATTCTAGGGATGCAAGGCTGGTTCAACATATGCAAATCAATCAATGCGATATACCACTTTAACCAAATAAAGTTTAAAAATTATATGATCATATCAATGATTATAAATTTTAGCAGATACAGAAAAGCATTTAACAAGATATACCATCTCATTATAATTTAAATGCTCAATAAGATGAGTATAGGAAGTACCTCAACATAATAAAGGACATATATGACAAACCCTCAGCTGATATACTCAATGGTGAAAAATTTGAAAGCTTTTTCTCTAAGGTCAGGAGCAAGGCATAAATACCCACTGGATGTACTAGCCAGAACAACTGGGCAAGAAAATTACATAAAAGGCATTAGAATTGGAAATGGGGAAGTGAAATTGTTGCTATTTGCAGATGACATAATTCTATACATAGAAAATCCTAAAGACTCCACACACACACAAAACAACTCTTTGTAATCATAAATAAATATGGTAAAATTTTAGAATACGAAAGCAACACACAAAATCTGTGTGTTCCTATATATTAAAAAAAAAAAAACAGAAAGAGAAGTAAAGAAAACAATCCCAGTTATAATTGCAACAAAAAGGATAAAATACCTAGAAATAAAATTAACAAAGGAAGTGAAGTACCTGTACACTGAAAACTATAAGACATTGTTTAAAATAAATTTAAAAGACACAAAAAAATGAAAAGATATTCTTTGTTTATGAATTGGAAGAATTAAGATTGTTAAAATGGGCATGTTACCTAAAGCAATATAGAGATTTTAATGCAATCCCTACCAAAACCCCAATGACATTCTTTAAAAAAAACAACAAAAAAAACCTAAAATTTGTATGAAACCATGAAAGATTATCAATAGCCTAGCAATACTGAAAGAAAAGAACAAAGTCTGAGATCTCCACCTCTGCCTTCAAAACTATACTACAAAGCTACAGTAATCAAAACAGTATAGTATTGGCTGAATTACAGACAAACAGACCAATGAAACAAAATTGAGAGCACAGAAATAAAACCATACGTGTATAGGCAACTAATTTTCAACAAAGGATACAAAATCATAATGGATAAAAAAGAAGTACCTTCAGCAAATTGTGTTAGGAAAATTGGAAAGCTACATGTAAAAGAATGAAACTAGGTGCTATCTGACACCATATAAAAATTAACTCAATAGAATTAAGACTTAAATATACGACCCAGAATAATAAAATGCATAGTAGAAAACATAAGCACTAAACTTATGGATCTGAGAGTGTTTTTGTGAACTTGATTCCAAAAGCAAGGAAAGCAAAGGCAAGGAAGCCAAACAAACAAACAAACAACAAAAACACCCCCAAATAAATAAATGTCATTAATCCAACTAAAAAGCTTTCTGTATATCAAAACAAAACATCAACAAAACAAAAGGCGACCTACTGAATGGAAGATGATATTTGCAAATGATACCTCTGAGAAGGGGTTAATACCTAAAATAGATCTTTTAAAAAATTCATACAACTTAACAACAAAAAACAAAACAATCTAATTTTAAAAAATGGCAGAGGATCTGAATAGACATACAGATGGCCAACAGATACATAAGAATATGCTAACATCGCTAGTTATAAGGGAAATGCATTTTAAAACAACTATGAGATACCACCATACACCTGTTAGAATGGTAATTATAAGTAGACAAGAAGTAACAAGTGTTTGAGTGGTTGTGAAGGAAAAAGAAACCTTATGCAACTGCTTGTAAAATGCAAATTGGTGTAGCTACTATGCAAAACAGTATGGAAGGTCCTCAAAAAACTAAAAAATAGAATTACCACATGACCCTGCAAACTCTCTTCTGGGTATCTTCCCTTCAAAATTAAAAACACTTATTCATAAAGTTATAAATACCTTATATTCATTGTAGCATTATTCACAATAACCAAGACATGGAAGCAACCTAAGTGTCCTTTGATGGGTAATTGGATAAAGAGGATATAGAATGAAATACTTACCATAAAATACACACACACACACACACACACACACACACACACACACACACATTAAAAATTGTCACTTTTGACAAATGAATGGATCTTGAGGGTATAATATAAGTGATGTAAGTCAGGTAGAAAAAATATAATAACTATGATTTCACTCATATGTGGAATATAAAACAAAAAGCAACAAACAAAAACAACAAAAAAAGGTGAACGAACTCATAGATACAAACAAGACAATAGAATAGTGGTTACCAAAGGGTAAGAGGGTTGGGGAGGATAAGGGGATCAAATATATAATGACATAAGACTAGACTTCATGTGGTGAGCACATAAGAGTATACAGATATTGTATTATAAAGACGTAACCAGAAACTTACATAATATTATTAACAAATGTCACCCTAATAAATTTAATTTTTAAAAAGCTGCATTTCTGAATAAGCTATAGGAGGAAAAAATAGTTTTATAGTGGTTTCCCTTGCCCTTATCTGCATTTTCACTTTCACTTTCTTCAGTTTTAGTTACCTGTGGGTCAATTGAAGTCTGAAAATATTAAATAAAAATTTCAGAAATAAAAAATATGTTTTAAATTGTGTGCTTTTCTAAGTAGTGTCATGTAATTTTGCACTGCCCAGCTTCATCCCACTCAAACATGAATCATAACTTTGTCCAGCGTATCCATGCTGTAGACACTCCCCTATCTATTAGCCATTTTGTAGCAGTCTAGGTTATCAGATTGATTGTCATGGAATTGTAGTGCTTGCATTCAAGTAAGCCTTATTTTACTTAATAATGGCCCCAAAGTGCAAGACTAGTGAAGCTGGCAATTCAGATATGCCAAAGGAGAAGCTGCAAAGTATATTTTTTGGGAAAGAGATTATATTCACATAACTTCATTATAGTATTTTATTACAATTGTTCTATTTTGTAGTTATTGTTGCAATCTTTTACTGTGCCTAATTTATAAATTAAACTTTAACATAGGTATGTATGTATAGGAGAAAACATTATTTTTATGTGGTTCTGTGCTATCTAGTTTCAGGTATCGGCTGGGGGCTTTGGAATGTATCTTTCATGGATAAGAGGAGTCTGCTGTATAACAACTGACATTTTTTCTGGTTTCTGTTGTCCAAGAGAGAACCAGGGCTACATTGTAACCTAAAAACAAAATTGCCCATGCTATCTTCCTGCTTAAATTCTTTAAAGGCTCTCTATTGTTTAAAAAACCTTCCAGCTTTATTGAGGCATAATTAAGGTAAAATAACCTATATATATTTAAAGTGTCCAATCTTATGAATTTTGTATGTGCGCCTTTAAGAAAATATCACCACAATCAAGGTAATGAATATATCCATCACCACGAAAAGTTTCCATTATGCCCTTGGGCATCCTTCCTTTTCCCATCTCCCACTTCCCACATATCTGCTTTCTGAAACTATAGATTTGTTTTCTACAATTTTATAGAGAATATCAAATTGTTGCATGTTTCAATAGAGGAATCTTTTGATGCTGAGTAGAATTCCATTCTACAGATACAACACAATGTGTTTATCCATTCACTGCTGATGAACATTTGGATTATTTCCAGTTTTTGGCTGTTAGAAAAAAAGCACCTATCAACTTTCATACACAAGTTTTTCAAGTTTATGTCTAGACAGAAACCTTTATGTTTTGGTCTCTACCTGTTTATTATCAGTGTTTACACTTCTTTCTCTAAATAAATTATGGTTTTGCAATTCAAAATTACTCTCTCTAACCCCTTGCTAGGACAAATCTCTTTTCACTTGTCAAACTCAGGTATCATTTTACCTTATCAGCCTATTGTTACACCTTCACGTCTACTGTATGTTTTCTCTGGGTGAATAGAGGAAGTGTTCCCTTTCTCTGTAGGCTTAACTCATTTTATAAGATCCCATTTCCCCTATAACATTTGTTGAAATCAGCTACTTATATGTTCACTTCCCACAAGAGACAATAAACTCTCACATGTCAGTATTAATGTCTTTTTCATCTGAATTTCCAGATCTTAGAAAATAATTAGTTGACTAGGTGTTATAAATGCAAGGAAATAAGTGCAATCATATATTTAAACTAGACATACACTCAAAACAACTTTCACAGATGACTTGTTTGTAAAACTATAATATCTAATACTTTAGAGTAGTCACCACTGCCTAAGGGTTTCTAACTAATTTATTCGTGTTTCACAATCACAAGTGAAATTGAATTTTAAAATACACCATTTTCTACAATTCTGCAAAAAAATGTTTAGAAGCAGTTGATAAAACTTTGTGACTCATGTGTGTCTCATGAAATAGGATGAGTATCCATGAGTCAGCAAGCCATTTGGCTGTTTTTGCCATTCTGAATCAAGTATTTTACGTTGTTGTTGTTTTTTTGTTTTGTTTTTTAAGTTTATCCTCTATCAAATAAATATAAAGAAGTTTACTTTCTGAAAAGTACTAAAGTTAAAGATTCCAACATAGTAATGGATGTTTTCTAAAGTATTGTAGTTAGGACTGCACAAACAAGTATGCTGTGAATTTTTCCCACCTGCTCCTAAAAACAGTTCCAAATCCTGGACCAATCCAGTCACCTAGGCAAGTTCATGATTTTCTGCTGATGTAGATAAAATTGTATTTAACTGACTTAGTGTTATTCTCACGTCGAACGGGGCTAAACTAATATTTTGATATTTTAATTTATATTAGATATGTTCATCCATGATAAACAGTTGAATAGCATTTTTGTTTGTTTGTTTTTACTTATTTAAATCTTTCCATCACAATGTCATAACTTACCAGTTGAGGAAATTGAGGTGTTCAGAGGTTTAAGAGGTTTTGAAATATACCAACTGTGGACACAAATGCCAATTTTCTGACCCTGTATCCTACGCTCTTTGAACTATACCAATTGTTTTCCTGTCAATATGACCTTACTAAACCATTGAAGAAGTTGCAGCATATTTTTCTTTAGATATTTTGGACATTTTTCATATTTCCTTGGTTCAAGTTTTTGGCCGATAGCTCATGAATGAAATGAATTTTGGTTTCTTTGTGAATAACATAATGACATTTTAAAATAAAGAATATATGTAGTATGGTTTTTTAATCCCAAAATTCTATTAAATGAGACTAATGTTATCTAAGCTAGGGGTTGCTTGGAGAGGTGGAATCCAAGACTAAACAAAATAGCAATCAACAAAACTATGACATCACTCCAGTACTTGCTGATAATGGCATGTAGGATGTGACCTAAAGATGCAATATTTTTTGATGAATAATATTGTTCAGACAGTACAAGATTTTTGTTTCAAAGTCAAAAACTGTCACTTGCTTTAACTTCCATTAATTAAAAATGTTTTATAAAGAGTTTCCAGAATTCTAAGAAAAAAAAAAAATTAGATCTAAATAATGGATAACCATAGCATTTATTTCTCACACCCAACATACTGATTAAAAGAAGTTAACCAAACATTTTCTCTCTCAACTTATTTCTTTTTTAAGCATTTTCCTCATGCACCTTTATTTCCTTCTCAGTTAAATATTCATGTTAAAAAAGTTTTTTTTTCCATAAATCCTATTATCATGTATGTGTGTGTGTGTGTGTGTGTGTGTGTGTACTTTTTCTCCACCACAGCATTAATGTACTTTCAGAGGTTCCTTATTCTTAAATTGTGATAGTCATTACAATCATTTTAAGTTGTATGGAAGTTTTCATTGATTTAAAAAAAAAAAATTTCCATAGCCAATGTGATGTATCAGTCAGTATTAATAACAACATGAAAGATATCTTGAGCACCTACCCAGCTAATCTATTTCTGTGCATAAAAATTTCATCTCAGAAATCCAATCCATTTTCACCAGGTAAATATTCTAGCCTGAACTTCCACTTGTAGATATGGTAAAGTGTCCAAAGCAGAGCAATGTTCTCATTAATAATCACATGGAAAGATGGAGTTGCAAGTTTTCTACTTGAAGATATCAGAGAATAAATGGTCAGGACTAGAAGAAGAAAAATCCCCAAGTAGGAGAACCTTTCAGAGGTGGACCGAAGATCTTCAGATGTTTCCTTAGATAATCGCTGATTCTGGATGTAGGCTAGTGGCTGAAAAACCAGGATGGCATTTGATAATCTCATGTAGCTAGGTGACAAATTTGAAGACTTGAGGGGTATCAAATACATGCTTGGCTTCTGCCTTAAAACATTTGCTGAAGTTTGAAGCAGAAATAATGGTTGAACAGCTAAGTCATAATAGCTCTAGAGTGTAAAGTCACAATGCTTAGGAGATAAAGGCCTTCCAATGGAACACTCTAAGAAATGTGTGAGTTGAAAACTCTTTCTGAAGTAATAAATTAAAATAAAAAAATCTCCAATCATTTTATTTTCCCTAGGGGCTTTGCTGATATAGGCATAACTAGGTGCTCTGACTCTAGCATAAGAAACTATTGGGAGAGGTTAAAAACTAGCAGAGCCTTTAGTACAGAGTTGCAATGATGAAATTAAAGATTTGAGGGGATTGACATTTACAGAAGACCTCCCCTTTAAGATATTTGCTATATTATGAAGCTATTCAGAGAGGGAGGCTACAGATCTAAGCAGAAAGCCTGTGAGCAACAAAGCAGAAATTCCTGCAGTTTCTAGGTACTGAGGAGACAAAGACATTTAAGGTTTTTACATATTAGGTTTTTAAATACAGGTCCTCAAAATCCATGTTCCTAGGGACAAGGGCAAACCAAAGTTAGATAAAATTTTACTAAAACTTGATCTTAGCTTTGATCCAGCTAAATTCATTATTGGATTAAAATTACAAGCCCCCAAGAGATGGGAAAAAAATGGCATAGATGATAGAGGCTATATTCAACTCTCTACTGAAAAACATCAAAGTAGTGACAGGAAATACAGAACAAAAAGCAAATAAAGTCTCCTGGGGTCTAGATGAACAGAAGTAGTTAAACGGGGGAGAGAAATAATCAACCTGCAACAGTGAATGTAGGAGGGGGCTAAGACATGAAGCTGCCAGTCCTGAGAGGCTGAGTGGCACAGAGGCTATGGCAACTGCAGACACCTCTTATAGGGTCGTGTCCCTGAGTAGACTTTAGAGGTGACAGACCTGCTTGTTCTGAGCACCAGCACCAGGTTGGTTGCATAAGGGGCACCAACAACTTACAGAGGGACCCTGAGTTGTTAAAGTGAGTGTCAGAGGTGAGGCTCTGTCCTGGGCAGAAGTGACGGTGGTATCTATTGTTCCTCTTTTGAACCGCCCCTCCCCCCACCCAGTGTGTGGATGCAGCGCCAACATAGTGAAGACATCATGCAACTGGATAACAGATGTCCAGAGGATTCCCTAAAACTTCACCTCTGCCAACTTGCGACCCCACTTAAGCTACATCCAGGTGTGCCCTCCATAAGTTCAGTGCTCCTTGCTGAGCAGTGCCAAGATTTACACTGGTGGCAGCTGAGTATGGTTTATGGCCTGGCTTCCTGAGGTGGCTATAAGCACAGCATCTGTGGATTGCTTGCTGAATCTTAACAGGTGGCCCCAGAGGGGCACAAGGTGGGGCTCAACTTCACTTGCAGTTGAACCCCTTGAGGACTCTTTCACTGGACAACTACTACACAAAGCCATGCTAATAAGATCAGAGACTTAGTAATTTTGCTTAGTACATAGAAACAGACATAGAAAGGCAGCCAAAATGAGAAGACAAAAAGCAGAAACCATATGAGAGAACGGAATAGAGATCCAGGAATAATGGAGTCAAGTAATCTAACAGATACAGGGGTCAAAACACTGAATATAATGATACTCAAAGAACTTATGGGAAGTGTAGATGAATTCAGTGAGAACTTCCAAAAAGAGATAAAAAACATGAAAGTGGAAATAGAAATTATAAAAGAAATTGGTCAGAAATAAAGAACAGATTATCTGAGATGAAGAGTATATAAGAGAGAATCCACAGAGTGGACAAAGAAGAGGCTCAACCAGTGATATAGAAGATGGAGAAGCCAAGGACACTCAATCAGAATGGGAAGAAAAAAGAAGCCAAGGCTATAATAATAATTTAAGGTATCTATAGGACACAGTTAAATGTAAAAATATCCATACCATAGGGGTACCTGAAGGAAAGCAAGACATTGAAGAACTATTTGAAGAAATAATGATGAAAAACTTTCCTAACTTGGCAAAGGAAATAGACCTATAACCCCAGGAAGCTCAGAGAGTCCTAAGAAAGAGGAACCCAAAGAGGCCCACACCAAGGCACACTATAATTAAAATGACAAAGATTAAATACAAAGAAAGAACCTTTAAAGCAGCAAGAGAAAGCAGTTAATTATCTGCAAGGGAGCACCCATAAGACTGGCAGCTGATTCCTCAAAATAAACTGACAGGAGTGCTTTGCACAAAATATTAAACATGATAAAAAGCCAGGAGCTATAACCAAGAACACTTTATCCAGCAAAGCTATCATTTAGAGTTGAAGGACAGGTGAAGCATTTCCCAGAGAAAAATAAGCTCAAGATATTTATCAACACCAAGCCAGTATTACAGAAAATGTTGGAAGGACTTCTTTAAAGAAGAAAAAACACGTATCAAAAACATGAATAAAGAATGATAATAACTACATTCCTAACAACAAGTACTTCAAATGGAAAAGAATTAAGTGTTCCAACCAAAAGACAGAGTGGCCAAATGGACAAGAAAACAAGACCCCTACATATGCTGCCAACAAGGAACTCACTTCAGATTAAAAGACACACACTGACTAAAAGGAAGAGGATAGACCTAGAGAATATTGTGCTGACTGAAATAAGTCAGATAGAGATAGAAATATTGCATGATTTCACGTATATGTGGAATCTAAAGACAAAATAAAAAACAAAATTAGAAATAAACTCATAGATACAGAGAATATTTTGAGGGCTACTAGTTGGGAGGGGTTTGGGGGGACAGCAAAAAAGGGCAAATGAATTCAAAAGTACAAATGGACATGGAGATATAATGTGTAACATAAGGAAAATAGTTAATAATGTTGTAATAATATGTCAAGGGGAAGAGGGGTACTAGATTTAGTGGGGTGATCACTTTGTGAGTTATATAGATCTATAATCACTATGCTGTACAACTGAACTGGTATATTATGTATGTCAACTATAATTTTTAAAAAAATCATTGAATTTTACAAGGTAAATATGAGCAACTATCTATTATACTTCAATAAAGCCAGAAAAAGAAATTAGAAGTGTTAACCCTCTTTGGTGAAAGAAAACATCATCTGAAGCTACTAAATTAATTTTGTAATACAATGTCTAGAATACAATTAAAATTAATTGGATATATTAAGTATATTAGTTCTCCATTGTCATAATAATAATAAATACCAAATAACTACTCGATGAGCTAGACTGATCTTCACTGGGCAGTGAGCAGTTCTTGAAGTCTCTTTTCACTAGAAGTCAGTCAAATTTTGGCTGATTTGGCTGGAATCACCCAGATAGTTTGACTCTACTCTATGGGTTTCATCTTCCAGTGTCCATATCCTCTGACAAAGGCAAATGAACAAGATTACAAGAAGAAACATATAGGCACTTTTCCAAATCTTTGCTTGTGCCATTTTGTTAAACGGCCAAAGCAAGTCATTAGGCTAAGCCAAACTCAAGTTGCAGAACAAAACATCCAGCCAAGAGTAAGAGCATTGTAAACTTAAAAGGCAACGTGTGAAGATAGAAGGAAGTATAAAATTCTAGATCATGAATGCAATTAATCCACTGCATTAAGAAATAAGACTATAAAAAAATAATAGGCGAAAAACTAAAATGACTCACAAGAGCAGACCAATAGATGATCCAACTTTTGGATTATTATTCAATATATTTAAAATAACTATATTTAGTCTATTTTAAAAATATAATAAGTGATGGATAAAATATATAGAGTTGGAGATTTTTGATGACAAATTAGAGCTTATAAAAAGTAGTTGAATGGACACTCTAAATCTGAAAAATAAAATACATGGTAAGAAAGCATTGAGAATCTATTGGAATGAATTTTAAAGCAATTGGGATAGCATAACACAAGATTAATAAATTAAAATAGTTAAATAGAAAATATTAAAATGCAGAAAAAAGAGAAAAGAACAGAACATGAGATGTATGAATATATATGTTTCTTCACAAATCAGTAACTCTGAATGCTACTGCTTGACTTCTAGGATATATATATGATGTGTAATGTGTAATGCCCATTGGACCTTATGTACTAATATACACAAAGAGTATTTACACTGTCTCGTTGAAACTTTTAAATCTTCTAAATCTTACCCATATTGAATTGCCCTCCTCTAGAAACGCCTCTAATGTAAATCTCTCGTAGTGGTTATTTTTTCCTCTAGTCTGAAATTCTGTGGTATTTTTTTTTATAGCTGATATTGTAAAATTTATTATTCATGTTCTGTCTGCTTAGCTGAACTATAAAATACCTAAGTATAAGGACTTAAGTATAATATATCACTGATAATCTTTTAGAAGGCACACTGATATATATCCATAGAAAGAAGAGTAAAGCTGGGTCTGTGGGCCAAGTGGAAACAGTGATGTAATCACCAACAGACAGGACTTTTCCATTTCTCTTTCTTTCCTGACAAGAGCAATTTCCATCTACAATTTGCTGCTTTGTCAAAAGAAGGACACTAACCTCTTTGTTTCAGAACAAGACTTTCATTGGCTTCTTTAGGTCAGCTGCTATTCCTGAACCAATCTGTAGTGGTGAAATATTAAGAATCCCCATTTGAGCCAAATAATTGTTATTAGGGAAGAGCAATTCCCCACCTTCAAAAAAAATAGTTCTAATCTTAGAAAAAAATGTGAATATTGGAAAATAATTTGTTTCACTACAGTATATAATAAGTAATTTCTAGCTTAAAGAAAAACAAACTTTAAAAAAGGGAACTCACCAACATAGGATACATTATAAAAATACTGTTTTGTTCTTTAGCCATATGTGCCCTTGCAATATGAAATCATGATCAGTGGAGAGATATCTATGTACAAATCAAAATATTGTTCATTATGATACAAAGCTGGGAATTACAAGATGAAAAATATATCATTATGATACAAAGCTGGGAATTACAAGATGAAAAATATATTATGCACTCTATCATTTATTTGATTTTTGTGCTCTGATTTTAAATAGATTAATTTTAATTAAAGTAAAAATTGGAAATAGATGAGGAAGATTAGTTTTAAAAGTATATTAGCCAAGAATGAGGCACACATAAAAACGCCTGACTTTAATTTTTATATATGCATTAATGAATTAAAAATACAACTGGTCAGTCACAGAGTTGTTACTTTGTCCATATGAGATAAGTAAATAAATTTCTGAAGGGAAGTATATGTATTCCTGATTCTAAATAAGATAATTTCCCCAAGAGTCTCTTAAATACAAAGAATTAGATCAGTCCACACCAACATTCCAATAGCATCATGCTTTAATTTAAAATTTAGTAAAAGTTATTCTGTTCCAACAAGGTACGATACAAGGCTAGGAATACATAATCTAAGCCAGTTCTTCTCACTGTGGATGACTTTCATCCCATTTGGAGACTTCTTTTTAGTGTAATATAGATATAACATTGTATAATTAAAGAAATTATATATATATATTATATATCAAATCAGCACAATGTGTTGATTTGATACACTTGTATATTGCAAAATGATTACTATCATAGCATTATCTAACTTCTATCATGTCACATAATTAACATTTCTTTTTTGTGGTGAAAATATTTAAGATATACTCTCCTAATGACTTTTAAGTATATGATATAGTATTATTAACTGTTTTGTTTCAGCTAGGACTCCAGTACTATGCTGAATAGGAGTGGTAGGAGTTAGACCCTTGTTTTGTTCTGATTTTTATAGAAAAAGCTTTCAATGTATTATTTTTGAGTCTGATTTCAGCTTTGAGCTGATCATGTGTGGCTTTTATTATATCAAGATTTATTTATTTGTAAATGATTTTTGAGCATTTTTTTATCATGAAAGGATGTGATGTTTGTCAAATGCTTTTTCTGCATCTCTTGAGATGATCATATGATTTATAGCTTTCATTTTATTAATGCGGCATTTCACATTTATCGCTTTTTTAAAGTTGAACCATCCTTGCATCCAGGGGAGAAAATCCCACTTTATCACGGTATATTATTATTTTAATTTGCTTGTTTTCTATTTGAAAATATTTTGATGAACATTCTTATAAATGTACACATCAGGAATATTGGTCTGTAGTTTTTTGTTTGTTTGTTTTTGTAGTGTCCTTAATTGGCTTTGGTATCAGAGTAACACTGGCCTCAAAAATAAGTTCAAGGGGATTTCCTCCTTTTGAGGTTTTTTGAAATTTGAGAAGGATTGGCATTAATTCTTTTTTAAATGTTTGATAGGATTCACCCATGAAGGTAGCTGGTCTTGGGCTTTTCTTTATTAGGAGGTTTTTATTATGGAGTCAATCTCCTTACTTGTTATTATTCTGTTCAGAATTTCAACTTTTTTTTGATTCAGTCTAGGTAGATTGTATGTTTCTAGGAATTTATTCATTTCTTCTAGGTTATTCAATTTGTTGGTGTATAATTTTTCATACTGTCTTTTATAATCCTCTGTATTTGTAATTTTAGTTGTAGAGCTCTGTCTTCCACTTCTGATTTTATTTATTTAAATATTCTTTTTTTCTTAGTCTAGTTCAAGGTTTGTTAATTCGTTCATGTTTTCAAAACCAGCTCTTAGTTTTATTTCTCTATTTTTCTTTTTAGATTATTTCCATTCTGATCTTTGTTACTTTTTCCTTCTTCTAATTTTGGGTTTAGTTCCTTTTTTTTTTTTTTATAGTTCCTTGAAGTGTAAAGTTATGCTGCATTTTGATATTTTTTCCCATGATGTAGTAATTTATCACTATAAACTTTTCTTTTAGAACTGCTTTTGCAGCAACTGATAGATTTTTTTTTTGTTTTCATTTGCTTCAAATTTTTAAGCATTACATTTTATTTTATTATTAGTTTCAAGTATATAGTACATTGGTTAAACATTTATATAGTTTATGAAATGATCACCCAATCACTCTATCACCCATCTGGCTCTACATATAGCCATTACATTACTGTTGATGATATTCCCTATGCCATACTCAATCCCTGTGACCAACTCTCAACTACTAATTTGCACTCCTTTAGCCCTTCATTCCTTTCTCCTAGTCCCCTAACCCCCCTCACTGCTGGCAGTCACCAGATTGTCTTCTATCTTTGTGAGCCTGTTTTTAATGGGTTTGTTCTTTTTGTTTCTTAGATTTAAGTGAAATCATATGGTATATGTCTTTGTCTGTATTACTTATTTCAGTCAGCATAATAACCTCTAGGTTGATCCATGTTATTTTAAATGGCAGGATTTCTTTCTTTCTTTCTTTTTTTTTTTTATGGATGAGTAATATGTCATTGGATATATGAACCATAATTTCCTTAT
Source organism: Eonycteris spelaea (assembly GCA_003508835.1). NCBI lineage: Eukaryota > Metazoa > Chordata > Mammalia > Chiroptera > Pteropodidae > Eonycteris > Eonycteris spelaea. The sequence continues at coordinate 927,656 of PUFA01000306.1, read as the reverse complement.
CCAATCATTTGTTGATATACATTTAAATTGCTTCCATATCTTGGCTATTACAAATAGGGCTGCCATGAACATAGAGATGCATAGATATTTACAAATTATCATTTTGATTTTCTTTGGATAAATACCCTGAAGTGCAATTGCTAGATCAAAAGGTAGATACATTTTTAATTTTTTGAGGGCTCTTCAAACTCTTTTCCATGATGCCTGTATCAATTTGCAATCCCACCAATAGGGCATGAGGGTTCCCTTTTCTCCACATCCTTGAAAACACTTGTTTTTTTTTTCTGTTTATTATTATTATTATTATTATCATTATTATTATTATTATCATTATTTTGATGATAGCCATTCTGACAGCAGTGATGTGATATCCCATTGTGGATTTAATTTGCATTTCTCTGATAATTCGTGACCTTGAACATCTTTTTCATATGTCTATTGGCTATCTATATTTCCTCTTTGGAGAAATATCTATTCAGGTCTTTCGCACATTTTTAAATTGGATTGTTTGTTCTTTTGTTGTTGAGTTATATGAGTTCTTTCTAAATTTTTGATATTAACTCCTTATCAGATGTATCATAAGCGAATATCTTCTCCTATTCAGTAGATTGTCTTTTTGTTCTGTTGATGGTTTTCTTTGCTATGCAAAAACCTTCTGGTTTGATGTAGTCCATTTGTTTCTTTTTTCTTTTATTTCCCTTGCCCAAGGAATATATCTGAAAATAAATTACTTTTAACAATATCAGTGAGTTTACTCCCTAGAAGTTTATGATTTCAGGTCTTATATTTAAGTCTTCAATCTATTTTGAGTTTATTCTTGTATATGGTGTAAGAAGGTGGTCCAGTTTCATTTTTTTTTTGCACATATATTTCCAATTTTTCCAAATCTAATTAAAGAGGCCATCTCTACCCCATTGTATATTCTTGCCTCCTTTTACATATATTAAATAAGTATATAGGTGTGGATTTATTTCTGGGCTCTCTATTCTGTTCCATTGATCAATGTATCTGTTTTTATGCCAGTACCATGCTATTTTAATGACTACAGTCTTGTAGTATAGTTTGATATCAGGTAGTGTGATACCTCCAAATTTGTTCTTCTTTCTCAAGATTGCCGTGGCTGTTTGAGGTCTTTAATGGTTCTATATAAATTTTGAGATTATTTCTCCTCGTTCTCTGAAAAATGCCAATATTTTGATAGGACTTGTATTGAATTTATGGATTTCTTTGGGTAGTATGGCCATTTTAATGATGTTGATTCTTCCTACCCATGAGCATGGCATATGCTTTCATTTATTTGTATCTTTTTTGATTTCTTTTTTCAATGACATAATTTTTGAGAACAGATTTCTTAACACCTTGGTTAATTTGATTCCTAGGTATTTTATTGTCTTTGATGTAATTGTAAATAGAATTGCTTTCTTAATTTGTTTTTCTGAAAGTTCATCATTGCTGTATATAAATGCAACTGACTTCTGAATATTAATTTTGTATTCTGCCACTTTACTGAATTCATTGATCAGTTCTAACAGATTTTTAGTGAAATCTTTAGGGTTCTCTCTATATGTAGTATCAGGTCACCTGCAAACAATGACAGTTTTACTTCTTTCTTTCCAATTCAGATACCTTTTATTTCTCTTTCTTGTCTGATTGCTGTAGCTAGGACTTCCAATACCGTGTTGAATAGAAGTGGTGGAAGTGGGCATCCTTATCTTTTTCCTGATCTTAAGAAAAAGGCTTTTAACCTTTCCCCATTGAGTATGATGTTAGCCATAGGTTTGTCATATATGGTCTTTATTATGTTGAGATATGTTTCCTTTATTCCACTTTGCTGAGAGTTTTTATCATAAATGGATATTGGATCTTGTTGAATGCTTTTTCTGCATATATTTATATGACTATATGATTTTTATCTTTTGATTAGTTAATGTGCTGTATCACATTAATTGATTTGTGGATATTATACCAACCTTATATGTCTGGAATAAAACCTACTTGATCATGATGCATAATATTTTTAATGTATTGCCAATTATGGTTTGATAATCTTTTTGCATCAATATTCATAAAGACATCAGCCTATAGTTGTTTGTTTGTTTGTTTGTCTGTTATTTGGTAATGTCCTTGTCTGGTTTTGGAATCAAGGTAATGGTGGTCTCATAAAATGAATTAGGGAGACTTCCCACCTCTTGCATTTTTTTGGAATAGTTTGAAAATATTAGGAGTTAATTCTTTGAATGTTTTGATAAAATTTGCCTATAAAGCCATCTGGTCCAGGCTTTGTTTTTTGGAAGTTTTTTGATTACTGATTTGATGTTGTTAGTGGCAATCAGTCAGTTCATAATTTCTGTTTCTTCTTGATTCAGTCTTGGAAGATTGTATGTTTCTGGAAGTGTATCCATTTCTTCCAGATTGTTTAATTTATGGGTAAATTATATAATTGCTAGTAGTATTTTCTTATGCACATTTGTATTTCTGTGGTGTCCATAGTTACTTTTCCTCTTTTTGATTTTATTTGAATCCTCTATCGTTTTTCCTTCATAGGTCTGGTTAAGGTTTTATCAATTTTGTTTATCCTTTTGAAGAGCCAACTCTTGGTTTCATTAGTCTTTTGTATTGTTTTTCTAGACTCTCTTTGTTTATTTCTGCTCTGACCTTTATTATATACTTCTTGCTCCTCATTTTGGGCTTTGTTTGCTATTTCTTTTCTAGTTCATTTAAGTGTAAGGATTGGTTGTGTATTTTAGCTTTTTCTTGTTTCTTGAGGTAGACCTGTATTACTGTGAATTTCCTTCAGCTATGTCCCATAGATTTTGAGTAGTTTTGTCTTTATTTTCATGTGTCTCTAGGTGTCTTTGGATTTCTTCCTTGATGTCATTGTTAGCCCACTCATTATTTAGTAACATGTGGTTTAGCTTCCATGTGTTTATGTATTTTCCAGTTTTTTTTTCTTATAGTTGATTTCTAGTACCGTAACATTTGGTTGGAGAAGATACATGATATGATTTCAGTCTTCTTAAATTTATTGATACTTGTTTTGGCCTAACATGTGGTTTATCCTAGAAAATGTTCCATGTGCACTTGAGAAGAATGTATATTTAGCTGCTTTGAGGTTTAATGCTCTGAAATACCTATTAAATCCATCTGGTTTAAGGTATCATTTAAGCCTGCTGTTTCCTGTTGACTTTTTGTAGAAAGATCTGTCCATCAGTGTCAATGGAATGTTGAAGTCTTCTACTATGAATGTATTACTGTTGCTCTCTCTTTTTATGTCAATATAATTGTTTTATATATATGTAGGTGCTTCTATGTTGGGTACATATATGCTTATGAGGGTTATGTTCTCTTGATTTATTGATCCCTTTATCATTATGTAATGTCCTTCTTTGTTATTATAGCCTTTGTTTTAAAGTCTATTTTATCTGATATGAGTATTTCTACCCCGGCTATTAAAAAAAATTTTATTTGTGTGAAATATTTTTTTCCATACCTTTACTTTCAGTCTGTGGGTGTCATTTGATCTGAAGTGGGTCCTTGTAGACAACATATGCACGGGTCTTGTTTTCTTATCCATTCAGCTACCCTATGTCTTTTGGTTGGAGCATTTAATCCATTTATATTTAAAGTGATTATTGATAGGTACATAGTTACTATCATTTTATTGCTTGTATATAGGTTTTTTTTTTTGTTTTTGTTTTTGTTTTTGTTGTTATAGAAGTACCTTAGCACTTCTTGTAATATTGGCTCGCTGGTGATGAATTCTTTAAGCTTTCTTCCTGTCTGAGAACCTCTTTATCTCACCTTCCATTTTAGTTGATAGCCTCACTGGATAGAGTATTTTTGTTGTAGATTCTAGTCTTTCATAATTTTGAATATTTCTTGCCAGTCTCTTCTGGTCTGCAAAATTTTTGTTGAAGAATCAGAAGACATTTTTATGGGGGTACTTTGTAAGTTACAAGATGCCTTTCTCTTGCGGCTTTTAATATTCTCTCTGTCTTTGACCTTTGGCATTTTAATTATGACATATCTTGGTCTGAGTCTGTTTGAGTTTCTCTTGTTTGGGACTCTTTATGCTTCCTGAACATGTATGTCTAATTCCTTCACCAAGTTAAGGAAGTTTTCTGTCATTATTTCTTCAAATAGATTCTCAGTCCCTTACTCTCTCTCTTCTCTTTCTGGCACTCCTATGATGTGGATATTACTACAATTCATGTTGTCCCAGAGGTCTCTTAAACTATCCTAATTTAATTTTTTTTCTTTTTGCTGTTCCGATTATGTGTTTTCTGTTACCTTGTTTTCTGCTTCATCCATTCTACTATTGATTCTTTCTAATGTATTCATTTCAGTTACTATATTCTTTATTTCTGATTGGTTCTTTTATAAAGTTTCTATGTCCTTTTTTATGCTTACTATCTCTCTGTTGAAGTTCTCATTGAGATCATCCATTTTCCTCCTAAATTTACTGAGCATCTTATAAGCATTATTTTGAACTCTGTCTCTAGTAAGTTGTTTGTCTCCATGTTGTTTATTTTGTGGAGTTTTCTCCTATTGTTTCATTTGTGGCATGTTTCTTTGCTTTCTCATTTTATTTACCTCTCTGTGTTGGTTTCTATGTGTTAGGAGGATGGCCTTATGTAGTAGGTGTCTTATGTGGCCTAGTGGCACACTCTCCTTAAGCATCTGTGCTGGGGACAATAGATGTGATCTTTGTGTGAGCTGTACGTGTTCTTCTGTTGTAGCTAAATCTTTATAGCTGTTAACACATTAATAAATGAGGTAATAACAAAGGCTAACTGTAGGAATTGCTATGCTCCCAGGGTATGTGTTGCTGTTTGGGGGCTGACATCACTGAGTGGTATTTACCCTAGCAGTCTTGTTTACTTGTTGAGACCACCCTTTTGGTATATCTATTATGGGGCTAGTCACATATTTCTTTGCTGTGTTCTAACACCAGCCCTTTGGGTGAGTTGTTTTTGTGGTCCCTTGGGAGGGGGGTCTCCAGAAGGCCAAGGATAGGTGCTGCTCCGATTGCTCTGGGCTACCCAGTGGGAGCTACAAAGCAATATGCAAATGGTTGTTGCCTATGCTGGATCTATAGGTAAGTGGAAGAGACAATGCTCTTGGCCATTGTCTGTTTTCCGCCAGTACCAGGCCTGGAGTAGTTTAGAAGAAGGACCAGTGCTGCTCAAGGGTTGAAGCAACCTGTCAGTTGCCTATAAGACCCTGCAACTGCAAGAGCCTTTGGATATTGCCTTCATGGGGTGGTGTCGGAACTCACCTGTATTGAGCTGATTTCCTCCAGCCATTGCTGTGTCAGTTTAAATGATAGCACTGTCTCTGTGACTTCCTTTGAAAGTATCAGATTGCAGGAAAGCTAGCAGCTTCTCAACTTGGGTCTGAAAATACCAGCAAGCTGTTCAAGAATATTGAATGTTGGGGGAAGATATCTCCCAGGATGTGGGCCACATGAACTAAGTGTTGTTGTTTGATGTCGAACTCATGTCCCAAGGAAAGCACAGAACGTGACTGGGTTGCCTGGGAACAGCTTTGCCACATATAATTTGTGGGATGGGTGGCGCAGTGTCTCAGTGAGACATGGGATCATCAGGCCTATACAATACAAGATTTGTTTCCAGTTCTGGGTCTGTGGGCTCCTGCAAAGGTTGCAGATCAATGTAAGATCCACTGTCATCTGAGAAGGTCCAACAGAATCCCACTATCTGCCCAAGTGATATTGTATTTCGTACATCTAGCACTGCAACTGCTTCCCTGAAATGCATGCACCATGCTAGCCAAGGTCTATTACCTGCATGGAATGCTAGTCCCCAGAAAGAGGAAGGGCCAAAGTAGCCTCCTGGCAACTTGTAGGTCGGGTGGGGGTGGTGTCATGGGGGGACCTGTGCAACCATTATGAAGCATGACAACAGCTAAGGTCCCTGTAGCCACATGTGGGCCCAGATTAGGCCATCTTCTGTCACTGGCCTACGCCATTGTAATTAAGCAGCTATGTCCTACAGCTATGTACTTGCTTACACCTAATCCCACCCCCTTCATTATCCTCTACTATCATGTGCCCATGGAAAAAAAGCAATGCATACCAACAGTCAAGACCCTTAAAGTTGCCAGCAAGCCCATAGTTTGTCCTGGCCTTTGCTGCTTTCTCTGGTCACCACCACTACCTATGTGTGTCTACAACTGGCCCTGTATACACAAGCCCTTGCAGCTGGCCCCTGCAGTTGAACATACTACAAGCTCCAGCCAGCACTGTAGCCTTCCCTAGTCCCTTCCATCTAGACCTGAAGGCGAAGACTCTAATGGCCTTTAAAGCCACTGCAGACCCCTGTAGTGCTTGACAAAGACCGTATAATTGTCAATGTTGTGGAACCTAGCACCCTGAGTCAGAGATATCAAGTCCTTCCAACACATGCTCCTATACAAGCCACCACATGCTCCTATACAAGAGACCTTGTATCCTAAACATAGGGTAAAGCATTTTGCAGCATGTCTCATGTCTAGGTAAAAGCCTTTTCTTAACAAAGTCAGTCCATAAAATCTGGAAATTGTGACTATTTCTTGAAATATGTATACCTATGCACAGCTAGAGGGATCACAAAGAATCAGGGAAATGTGAGCCCACCGAAGAAATTCAGTAAACCTCTAGGAGTTGGCCCTACAGAATTAGAGATTCAGGAATTTCCTGACAAAGAATTCAAAGTAATTGTTCTTCAGATGCTCACAGAACTACAAGAGTACACAGATAATTTAATGATACCAGGAAATCAATAGAAGAACAAAATGAGAAGTTTAAGAAAACAGTAGAAAACAAACAAACAAAAAATAGAACTGAACTGAAATTTTGGAGCTCCAGAATGCAATAACTGGACTGAAGAGACAAAATTATCTGAAGAGGAGAGCAACTAAAACTTTTTTTAAAAAGAATGAAGAATTAGAGTCCCAGAGAAAGAAGAGGGGAAAAAGGCCAAAATATTATGTAAAGACATAATGACTGAGAATTTCTCAAACCTGAAAAGAGATTTAGACATTCAAGTTCGTTAAGCTAATAGAGCACCCCAAAATTCAGTCAAACATGATCTTTCTCAAGACACATTGTAATAAAACTGTCTAAAATCAAAGGCAAAGAATTTTAAAAGACACAAAGTTAAAAAAAAAAATCTCACTTATAAAAGAAACCCTCATTAAGACTCATCAGAAGCCTTGAAGACCAGGAGAGAATAACATGATATATTCAAAGCACTTAAGAAAGAAACTGTCAACCAAGAATAATTAAGTCATAAAAGTTGTTCTTCAGAAATGAGAGGTAAAGAATTTCCATTAAAGAAAAGCTAAAGTAGTTCATCAACATTACACCTGCCTTACAAGAAGAGCTGAAAGAAATTCTTCAAGCAGAAATGATAGAATACTAATAACATAAAATCACATAAAAATACATAACACAATAGTAACGGTAAGTATAAAGTTAAATTTAGAATACTTTAATACTGTAATATGGTGATGTGTTATTCACTTAACTTTAGTATAAAGGTTAAAAACAAAAGTATTGAAATAGGTATAGCTGCAATATTTATAAATTGAAAAACAATATAAAATATGTAAATTGTGACATCAAAACATAAGTCATAGAAGAGGAAGTGAGGA